>OZ024707.1:16298953-16895979 GCA_964016945.1 Microplitis deprimator
AAAGTTATAGATATTTACATACGTACGTACGTACATACATACATACACTCGGACATCATCGTGAAATTAGTCAGAATAGCTTCCTAGAACCTCAAAACGTCAATATCTCTTAGAAATTCGATTTTTGAAAATCGGACTGAAACCAATAACTTCCCGAATTTTGGAAAATTTGCAATTTTCTGAGCGGGAAGTTAAAAATTCAAAATAATCCTCAATTACATTTACAAAAGTGATTTTTGAATTTTAAAAAACAAATTTTTTTATAAAATTTTTAGGGTACCATGTTTTGCCCCCTCCCCCATAGATACTAAACTTTACAGTTTCTGATGTATTTTTAATTGAATAAAAAATTTTAATAATTAATACGTCTAAAAAATAATGTAATTTTCACAATTTCGAAGTAGTGGGACTTTGCCGATATTTGAAACTGTATTTGCACACTATTATTTTTTCCGTGTCTCTTTAAAATTTTAAGTCTCCTTAAAAAAAATTAATTTTAAAAATAAAATTATCACTAATCACAATAAATAAATCGATATTATTATTAAATTATTTATTTATTTATATCGATATAAATAAATATCAATATAAATAAATATATATAAGTAATTATTGTTGTTATTATTTTGTATCGGTAACTGCGAGCCACTCATAGTCGAGAAAATCTCCCCACCTCTGCCAGAAATTTTCCATTGGGTCGCAGATACCGATGTCACGATTATTGTTATTATTTTTGTCGGAACCTTTGATTTAACAGAATTATGTTTAACCCTTCCACTGTTTTTACTAATTAGCCATAACTAAAATTTTACCACCGATCTTCTAGTGTGAAATATACAAACCACCACTTTGCCAAGCACACCTTCAATGTTTAACTCCATTCTCTATTGTTCAGAAAAATTTCAATTTATTATTTTAAGCTCCGGTGTAAATACTCAATTA
This sequence comes from Microplitis deprimator, assembly GCA_964016945.1. NCBI lineage: Eukaryota > Metazoa > Arthropoda > Insecta > Hymenoptera > Braconidae > Microplitis > Microplitis deprimator. The sequence goes on from OZ024707.1 coordinate 16,299,896, forward strand.
TGAACTGTGTCATTCACCAACAAATATTTTACCTAGGATTATGAATTAGTCCAACAACAAATTATTACAGACCCGCATGACCATTGAAATTTATAATTACCATTAGTCAATAGTCTAATGACCTTTGTACCTCAGGTACATTTCTTTCACCCCCAATTTACTTACTCATTATCCCCATACTCTTACATGACAGCGACAATGTCATTGGGTCAAAATCTTAAACTGTTTTGTTCTGAAATCCCTAGAATTGTAGTGTCTCGTCAATATTCATCATTTTATTCTTGAACTCAATACCGTACAGTTCGTCAAAGAATAAATACAAGTTTACAGAAAAAAAAATTGTGTGACTTCAAAAGTGCATAAACTGTTTCTGTTAAATAATAAAGTTTACAGTAAAGTTATAGACATAGAAAATTGTGTGTAATAATGGCTCGTAAGTGGTATTTCAACTCAGAAGAATTAAGAAACTCTCCAAGCTTCAGAGACGGTGTCAGCGCGGAGAAAGAATTGGACTATAAGCAGCAAGCCGCTTATTTAATCAGTGACTTGGGCAAGCAGCTAAAATTATCCGAAGTCTGTGTAAATACTGCTACAGTGTATATGCACAGATTTTATACTAAGCATTCACTACCAAAATTCCATAGATATGAAGTGGCAGCGACGGCAATTTTTGTGGCGGCAAAGGTCCAAGAAGAGCTACAAAAATTAGAAGACGTGATCAGAGCTCTTCACATCTGTTTAAATCGAGACGGCAATAACACGCTGGACACCACCACTGCCGAGTATCGCAAGAATGCTAACAATATAATAATGAATGAGAGCCTTTTTCTGATTACATTTGGATTCGATATGGATATAAATCACCCGCACTCTTATATTCTGAAATTCTGTAGAAAAATAAAAGCAAGTAAGGAACTTGGAAACATTTTTCTACAGTTAGCAACATACACTTTGCAGCTGACGTCAATGTGCGTCAAATATAAAGCAGAAGTTGTGGCATGCTTCTGTATATATTTAACAATTAAATTGTCCAAATGGAAGATTCCGGAAGTCATCGATAGGAATCCTTGGTTTTGGCTTCTTGATTGCCAAGTCACGAATGATCTGTTGGTGAAAATGGATAAGGAATTCAGCAAAGTTTTAAATAACATTCCATCACGAATTAAGAACTGGGTAATGTGTTTATTTAAAAGTTATCCAACTGGCCAACTGATTTCGACCAATTGTCAAGGAAGAAGCTCTGAAGTACTGCAGGATGATTGTGTTGGAAGTACGTGTACTCAAATGACTCCAGCAACTACAGTTAATCTCAATAATAGAATTGAGACTATCAATAATTTTAGTAATAAACGTAAAAAAGATACTGATACTAAAGGTATTCTTTTTCTTGCTAAAAAATATAAATTGTCATAATTCTTCTAAGACAATTTGATCATAATTGTAAATATCTGTAAATAATTTTGTATTATTTGACGATTTATTGAATTAATTATAGTCAGCACAGGAACCAATTCTGTCACCAAATATACTAGTTCTAAGTAAATTTCCTGATTCAAACCATAAAACCAAACGGCCCTTTTCAGGGCCACCAAATTTTTCAAAACGTAAACTTCTCTTCAATGTTTGATAAAACATTAATAATTTTATTCAATTTACATTGAGTACTACTCTCTAAACATGAATTAGTGAAAATAGTGAAAATTAGTGAATATTCACTAATTCATGTTTAGAGAGTAAGAAAGTCAGTATGCAGATTGTATACTAGACTGTCAGAAAAAAAAATTTATTTTTTATTTTAATTATATACATCTCGAAAGATACTTTAATAAAAAAAGTATCAAGAAAGCAAAAAAGTAACAAGTGACGTAAATAGAGACAAAAATTTAAAATTTCAGGTGCAGATCCGGTGAAAAATAATGTAAACTCTTGGAGTGTCATAATCCATATAATGAATAGTTCTGCTATGGGAAAAGTTTCATAAAAAACACTAATAATAAATTTAAAATCTATACATTATGTATTTTTTTTCGAGCTGAGTAATTTTTCCCGCAACTTTGATTACATTGTTATTGGATCGCAGGTACCGACGGAATTATTGTTGTGATTAATTTGTAACGGTAACTGCGAGCCACTCACAAGCGAGAATATATCCCCTCTACTGCTAAAAATTATCTCATTGGGTCGCAGATACCGATGCGACGATTATTGTTATTATTTTTGTGGGGACCTGCGAGCCAATAGAATTACTTGTAATTGTTTCACTATTTTTTATTGACAAGCAACTAAAATTTACCGCCGATTTTTTAGCGCGAAACGAATTATTACCGTGCCGCGTAAAACTAGCGCAATGCTGCTGAAGTTTCAAAATCAGCGTACGGTAGCACTTCACGCCATTCAGTCGTTGGCTCAAACTTCTTTCGAGTTTCAATAAGATTAGACTAATAGCTCATTTTTTTACATAGTAATTAGTATAGAAAAAGTTAACAAAAAAAATTTTACGATGTTAATTAATTAATTTTATTAGTAATATATTTATTAGAATATATAATTAGTTAATTTTGCGATGTACAATGCAGATTTTTTCAACAAATACCACTACTAATGCTCAGCCAAAAGTTAACTTTTTTATGTTTCAAAAAGACAACTATGTTAATAATTTCTCATCTTTTTGATGACATTTCGGTAACTTCTTGATTACACTTTGTAACGTTTTGTTGACAAACAGCAATGAGTTTTTTTTATACCAAAAAGGTAACAAATTGACATCTTTTCCATGTTGACATATTGAATTCCGAATGTTATCTTTATGTTGAAAAATTAAATATTTTATTGTAAACTGAGAAAATTACTTTTTTGGGTTAATTTTTTTTTTAATTCATAAGTAAAACCGATTTCTTATTTTAGAATAAGATATAGAATGCACTAGTGTTTTATTTATCTACTAATTCTTAATTGTCCCCTATCGGTTTACACAAATATATACATTCTATAATTTAAATATTTGAATTGAGTTCAATGATTTGTTAGATAATTTCAGTAGAGTCAAAAGTTATTTTAAGGCATTTATTTTCTTCTTGAGCGCACTTTGATGCATAAAAATCGACATTTTGAACACGAGAATGACAACAAAAAAATGACAGCGTAAATCAGATAAAGTTATCAAAAAGGTAACATAGAATGATATAAACAATGGCAGCATTTTCAGTTGACAGATGTCAAAATAAAGTTTATATTAAAATGTAACCCAAATGTTCAGCTGAAATAGTTAATAAATTTTTAACATCTCAATGTTACCTTTTAAATAACTAAAAAAGTCAACATTTAGTTAACATTTTTAGATAACAAATTGTCAGTATTAAGATGGTAACTTTTATTCATCCCGAAATTGTCATCATTTTATGTACTATTTACTAACAATTTTTATATTATTTTTTGTTTAAAATTTTTTTTGGTATCCTTAAGATGTCTTTTAAAACTTTTTGAAAAATTCCATTTGTCATCATTTTATTAACATTCAGGAATATTAGAAAGTTGACATGGAATCGAAAACTGAAAGCTAACAAAAAGTGATCCTGATCACTTAGGAATACTCTGGCGGATCCGAATTGCGGTAATTATCGTAATTTACGATATTTTAGTGGAGAGATATAACGAGTGATAAACAGGATGCTCTGCTTGTTAAAGCGGCATTAGAAATAATATCACAGGCTGCTGATGACCCGCCTTATTATTCGCTGGTTCATATTGTTCATAATCGTAATGATGATGATCAGGACGAGGATGATAACGACGGTGATAACGATGGCGGTGGTGATGGAGACAGAGATAGAGATAGGGATGGAGATGGAGATGGGGATGACATTGAAGCTCATGACAGAGACTCGGAATATTTTCACTCGAGTCTGAGGATAGTGGAGACCAGGAGCTTGGACGATGTTGAGAAATGGCTCACTTCGAGAATTGATATGTTTAAGGAACAGTTTGGTGTTTTGTTGCTGCTCTATACTGTTGTTTGTACCAAAGGACTTGAGGGCATGGTCAATGAAATGTCGGACCCAAGTGAACCGGCCATTGACTCTACTTATGGCTATGGGAGTCAGAGTTTGATTAATCTCATGCTCACTGGACGGGCTGTTGGACATGTTTGGGATCATGACCAAAATGTTGGTGGTCTTGGTATGATATTTTTTTATTTAGTTTATTTTAGTTTAGAATCGTACCGAGTAAAATGACGGGCTAAGTTTATTAAATTGTTAAAATATAAAATAATTCATGGTGGCCACATTTATGGAAAACCTAGAAATGTCAGGGAATTATAAATATACTGGAAAAATCAGGGAATTTCGTCGCAAAGCTGGAAAAATTTTTACTTTCTTTTTTTTTGACTGAAAAACTCCGATAAATTATTTTTTCTGTCAAAACTGTTCAAAAAGTGGCGTGGCGTGAATGCGATTGTAAAACCGTCTTGAAAAAAAATTAGTAGAAATTGATTCCAATAGCGAAAAAATGAAGCAGTTAAAATTAAAAAGGCTGGTAGAAAAAAAAGTCTTAGTAGAAACCAATCGTCAGGATCTTGAAGCTATTAACATACATATTGACAAGTTAAAAAACCAAAAACATTAAAAATATACATAAGTATTGAACTAATAAGTTTCACTATATTTATTATTCGCGTACTTGATTAATATTCTATAAAACGTTCTTATTTATGAAATTTATTCTAGTGAAAATGAAAAATTTATTTATATTTTATTATAGAGTAAGTTATATAAAAACATAGATTTAAAATAAAAAATAAAAAATTATTAATTTAATAAATAAAAAAAACTTATGAACATTGACAAATAATAAAATAAAGTTTCATTTAACGGCAGTGATTGATTATTTATTGAACTGACTTATACCATTTTATTTTGAATTGAATAAATATTTCCAATGATTTAATATTACTTCACATGGTCAGGGAATTTTTTAATTATTTGACTAGAATACCTGGAACAGTCAGGGAATTTCAGTTTCAAAAATCTATCACCATGTCAAAACACGATTTTTCTTAGGAAATTGACGTTTAAATGCGAATAACTAGAGATCATTGCCAAATTTCGAAAACTTGGTGAAAGATATTTTATTGGAAATAAAATGGTCTACAAAAAAAGTCCTATGACATTTTGTGATAAAACTAATATTTTTAGCGGGAATGTTAAATAATACTAAAATTTACCATGAATTTAAATTTGACTATGAATAACTTTTGAAAGAGTAAATTTATCGAAAAATTATAAGAGACCTTTTTTGTAGGGCTCTTAATTTTCTACAAGAATCTGTATTGATCTTCCGGTACAATAATTAACTAATGAGTTATAAAATTTCCCTGATAGCCAGACATTGCTCTACAAGTGTTGTAGAGCAACACTTTCGGCTAACTTAACGAGAAAGTTTCTGGCAAACCTTGGCTGGATAATCCTTTCCTTTAAGTTACCTTTAAAATACGGCAGTAGCTTGTAGTTAACTTATAGTTAGGGTGGCTATCAGGGTGTTTGTACTTTTTTGTATTTATCCGCCGTTTATATCTATTTCACTTGTTATCGCTGGGAAATTACTTTACCGACAGTTGAATTTTCTATTAAGAGGGTTGACAGTGCGTCTGATGTTCGGAGTAGTTTTGGTATATTTATGTTGTGACTTTTTTTTTTAAATAACCAATAATAATCAGCGTACGGTTATATTCTAGTAATTATTTCAAACTGATTTGTTTCATTTCAGTTATGTTTTTATTATGCTTCGAGGCTTTTTTATCAATAATTTAAACAGTAATTTTATTTTTTTTCGGTCCTTGGATTTTACATTTTTTCATAACAACTTTTTTTTTGAAAAGTTTATTATAGTTCCATCCTTAAAATTTATCGGTCATTCGTTGATTTACTACAGGATATGATGTCTACTTTAGGCTCAGTCTATGGCACTCGATATTTTTATGAAAAAAACGCGGGTAATTCAAACTTTTTTGAAATTTAATTTTTTAAAACATAACATGAGCATTCGAGGCGTGCACTTTTGGGTTTTTCAAATCTTTTTTTTGTTTTTCACTTAATTATATTTTAAATAATTCTATTAAAAATACATACTTTTTGCAGCAAACGGTCGTACCCCTGTTTAGAAAATCTAATAGAATCCAATAGATTCTCATAATTTCCCATAGAGATTTTATACGAGTGAATGAGTTCTATGAGAAGTGCTATAATTAAATACAGGGCCTTATACATATAGCTATAAGAATCTGTCGGATTTTTTAAACAGGGACATAAGCCCTTAAGGTGTACTATCTATGGAATACTTTATATATCAGTAAGTTGGTTTTTGCCGTTAACTTATGAATATTCAAGATGAGTACAGAAAAAATTAATGAGATTAAAATTTTATAAAAGTAGTACCCATGTAAATAATATAAAAAAAAAATTTAATATGATACCAGTTGGATAAATGAACAATGTTTAATAGTAAAAAAGTTGTAATTTATTTTAATTGATACACAATTTATTTTTTATTCGAAAAAAAAAATAATAAATGTAATGTTAACAAACAAGTACATAGTGCAATCATGGATTTATGGAAATTGAAGGATATTATTTGAGATAAAAATTAGTAGTTAATTAATATTAGAGTACTAGAAATTTCAATTGGATTTATTGGAAGTTAAGCTGAAGCAAACTACACTCCAAATACAACCCAAGTCATAATGTAATTTACAATTTCATTTGAAAGTTTGAATATATAATGATAATGAATTTTAATTTTTAATTGGATTATTGTTTAATAAAACGGAAAATATAAAAGTTAAAATTAATAATTGAATAAAAAATATTGAAAATTAAAAAAGCAACAGTTGTATTTGTAATCTAATATTGATTACGATATATGTGGTCAGAAGAAAAATCGCTTTATTAGAAATAGAACAAATAATAGTTAAAATGTTTATAATTCTTTGTAAATCATTGAAGTATAAAATAGAAAACAAGTTTTTAACAACATATATGTAGTTTATAAATTATATTACAAAAAAAATAATAATTGAACACATGAATAAGTCTTAAATTATTACTCTATATAAATTTTACTATAATGGAATATAATAAATAATAAACTATCTATACACTACTTTATAACTTATAAAAAGCAAATAAAAAAAATCCACATATGATATGTAATCAATTTCTAATACTATAAAATCGCTTTGTCATTAAAAAAGCTATATCATTAATTGACATTAAAAGAAATGATTTAAAACGATTAGAAAATAAAAATTTTGAATACTTTTTGATGTTTTTGAATACCTTGAATACTTTTGAATCGCCCTTCTTATGGGCATTTAACGTTTCGAATTGTTTCTTTTAATCAGGGTGGATATAATTAATAATTATAAAAAAAATCGGTGTATCGGTTGACCCTGCGGGCCAGCCCCAAAACTTCCTGCTGTTTTCAACCCTGATTCAGAAGTCTAATTTGGAATAATTCAAACACGATCCAAAGCAATTCAAAGTTGGCAAAATTGACTATATATAGATATACACTCTAACATGGATTGAATCATTCTAAATTAGATTTCTGAGTCAGGGAAGCTCCTTAAGCTCGAAAAAATTGTTGTGAATACATTTTCGAGCTCGAAAATACATTTGTATCCCGTTGTTTTCGAAAAAAAAAACTTTTTTACCATTTTTTGATAATAATTGAATATTTTAAATACAATAGAATGAATACTGTGAAGTAGTAGAATACGTAGTGCTAGTATTTAGTAATAAGAGCAGCTGAGCTTTGCCATTTATTCGTGAATATTTAAAATAAGTATAGGAAGAAAAAAAATTACTATTAATAGCTAAATGAATAAAAAAAAATACACTAAAGTATCTTAGAAAGTAAGTAAAATTCGGAAAAAAAAGAAAGTAATGAAGTGCTAAGTAGTACTCGTTTCAATAATAATAATAATAATAATAAAAATTGAAATATGTCCAATTTTGATTGAAAAAAGATATTTAATACATAAAATAATTTTTATTTATTCGAAAAAAAAAAAATATCGTGTATGATATAGTTAAAAATTTATTTTACATAGTCAAAATATTTTATTTTATATAGACATTATGATAGTTTATCAATAATAGCGTACAATATATTTCATTTCGGTTTATTGTGCATTAAGCAATTGTCGTAGCTAACTGGAAAAATGAAATAACTATAAATATATTATAATGATATATTTTTTTTTTTAAAAATTTATATTTTTATTATAATATAATTTATACTGCTATGTTAATTGAATGCAGTTAATATATGTAGAAAAAAACATATATGTAAAAAATATATGTAAAAAAAAACAAAAAACACACACACACACACACCTCAAAACGTCGACATCTGATGAAAACTATGATTCTGAAGTTAGCAGACACTTAGTAATTTTTGGATTTTTTTTTCAACAAATAAATCACAAAAAATAAAAAATATAAAAATATGCACATGTAGAAAATTTAAAAAACTTCAGGTGCAATTTTTTCCTATAAATTTTTTTTATAATTTAGTGTTTAAAAAAAAATCCCAAAATTATTAGACGTCGGCTAACTTCAGTATCATTGAAAACTCGATTTTCGAAAATCGGGGGAAAACAATAACTTCCCGAATTTTTGAAAATTTACATAATAATCCGTGTTCAGAATAAGCAAGCAGCGCTCATTGATTTAACTTGAAGTTATTTCAAGTTTCCACACGAGAGGACTTGGTTAGAAATTTCTTCGAGGTAAAATGGATTTTTTATCTCTTTCTAGTATGGATAAATTTATATTGTTATCTCATCCTAATTCGGATCAAAATAAAAACTGTATTGAGCATTGAGCCCGATAATTTTATAATCGAAGTATGGAGAGTATATAGTCTCCATAAATCGAAGATACCCGAATAATATTCTCTTGGTAACTCAACCATATTTATTGAAACAACTTAATACAGATGCCACCACAATTATTATGATTGTTGAAAAAAAATATTGATTAATAATTTAACAAATCAATTAGTTGCACACTCATGAATTTTGTTCAAACAAAAATACTTTTTTGTTCTTTTTTTCAATAAAACCCAAACACTTTTTTTTTTTTTAATTTACTTGTAATTCATATCATACAGTTTTTTTGCACTACAATTATCATAACCTGACTATAAATATCTGTCAATTACTGACATCGTTTGTGTATTGTGTGATTGAAAAAAAAAACAAAAAGTAATGTACGTAATTATTAAATCATATTTTTTATATTTCTAGTTATGACAATTTTTTTAAATTAGTTTTAAATTTTCGTAATATCTTTAAATTAAATTGTTGTTTTGTTACGAATTATTATATTTAAATACATGACTTTATCTAAAATTTACACAATTAAATATGCTTATAAAAAATATATTTATAACATATAAATGATCTGATTTTTATTTTAATTATAAAAAAAAAAAGAGAGAAACCTAAAATTATGCACGTGTAAAAAATTTAAAAAACCATGGCTGCAATTTTTTGAAATAATTTTTTTTGTAATTTATCGTTTTGACGTAAAGTCCAAAAATTATTAGACGTCGGCTAACTTTAGTATCATTATTTTTAAATTTATTTCGAGTAAATGTACTAGACATTATTTTCACTTTTGTTTATTTTTTTCTCTAGAGAATTCTTAATGATTTAAAAACCATTTTATATTTAAGTAAAATCATTTTGTCATTTTTTATCATAAGATTAATTATATTAATAAATAATTTTAAAAAATGATTATAGAGTAAACTATGGCCTCGGCTGCAATGCCTCCAGCAGAAGATGACGAGTTGACGTTACCACGAGCATCAATAAACAAAATGATAAAAGAAATTTTGCCTCATGTCCGAGTGGCAAATGAATCACGTGAATTAATTCTCAATTGTTGTACAGAATTTATCCACTTATTGTCATCAGAAGCAAATGAAATTTGCAATCAGCAACAAAAGAAAACAATAAATGCTGAACATGTACTTCAAGCACTCGAAAAGCTTGGCTTTGGTGATTACGTTGGTGAAGCTGAATCTGTACTAAGAGATTGTAAAGCAGTGGCTGCTAAAAGAAGACGTCAAAGTACAAGATTAGAAAATTTGGGTATACCGGAAGAAGAATTGCTACGCCAACAACAAGAACTATTTGCTAAAGCAAGAGAAGAACAAGCTATTGCTGAACAACAGCAATGGCAACAGTTACAAGCTGGAGTTGCTCAAATGGCCTCAATGCAACAAGTTGATAGCGAACAGGAAGATTATTCTTAAATATTAATAAGTATAACTTATACTTTTTTTTTTTTCTTTCAATTTTTTTTTACATAAAAAAGTAGTTATATAAATAAATAATACATAGTAATAAAATTAGGTCTATCGTAAATAAGCTATAGGATTTTCGTCGGTAGGTAAACAACTCAGCCATAAGCGATTCTACCGAAAATAAAACTCTACCCAGTCAAAGTCTACCGCAACATGTTTACCAAAAAAATTACCTCACCAATAAAATATCCATCGTCTTGAACTCTCTACTAATCCAAAAATCTATCACGGTATAATCACTACAGAAAAAAAAACACTATATTTAACAGACAAAAAATTTATTTTTAATGAATTGGGAATCATTTCACAAACATGTTTACTATTCGCTCAAAAAATATTAAATAATTTTAAATTACTCATTAATTAATTAGTCCTGAATAATAAAATTATACTCCGAAATATTCCTTAACGATTCCCAATGAATTTAAAATAAATTTTTGTCCGTTAAATCTACATCCGTAAGAAGATAGCAAGGATTTTAAATAGTAGAGTTAATTCATAAATGCAACTTGGTAGTGATTATATTCGTGGTAGATTTTTTTATTGGTAGAGATTTTAAAATGGTAGACATTTTATTGGAGAGGAAATTTTTTAGGTTCACATGTTGCAGCAGACTTTGACTGGATAGAGTTTTATTTGTGATAGGGTCGCTTATGGCTGTGTTTAATACCTGCCTTTTTGTCAATACTAAAATATCTGTTATTATAAATGTAGTTAAAGCCAATGTGCCTATGATTTATTTTATATCTTACAATGATAAGCAATATTTATAAAATATCATCTTAGGGAAGTAATCTTCCATATTCTGAGGACAGATGACTTTTTTTTATGGCATCCACGACTTTAGAAGCATAATGATACCTAAAAATATATAATAATTATAAAGAAAAAATAAATAAGATATAATATATTTTCGAATTATTAAACTTTATAATATTTACCAATTTTTTTCTGTTAGTGCTGATGGAGTCAATGGATTACGTGAAATTCCATGAATTTTATTTCGTAATTTTTGTATCAATTCTTTTTCATTTTCATGGCTTATTGGTTCATCTGAATTGTAAAATAATATTTTAATAATAAAAATAATTGAAAAAAAAAAAAAAAAAATTGACAATTTAATTACATACTTTGTGAATTAATTACAGGAATAAGAAATAAGTTAAGTTGTCCATCTGTTGAGCATGAATTCATGTTCAGTCCACTGTGAGTTTGTAATCTAGATCGTGTAAAAACTTTATCATAAAAATTCTAAAAAGAAAAAAAATTTATGTATGGTAATATTACAAATGATATATTTGAATGTATTACCGTCATTGTTTTTAGAGTATCTGGCATAAAATCATGGATTTCTGCTTTATTATGTAGAAACAGTAGATGAGGATAATATTCAACATAATCTTGATCTAAATTTGATGTTGACGATGGTTTTAACATTTCGGCAGTTTGAATAAATCTGTTTAGAAAATAAAAAATATGAGTTTTATAAAATATTTTATGCTACAGTTGATATAAGAGTGCATAGATAGACCATAAGGGCGTATAACAAAAATTTGTTCTGTTAATCGTTTAATTTTTTATCAAAAAGAATAAAAATAAAATATAAATTTTGAATTTTTTTATACGTTTTTATGGTTTCAGAAATAGGTACCAAGAACCATAAGGGCATACAAAAAAAAATTCAAACTTTTCAAGAATTTCTTCATTTTTAAACTTTTAAATTAAAAGTAATGATTGATTAGACATAAAAAACTTTTTTATACGTCCTTACGACATTTGTCATGCGATATCTAATAAACGAATTTCTCATTGTTATTGAGACTTATTTAAAAGAAAAAAAAAATATAAGTTTGCTGTTAGTTTTTTTTTTACTACTTAATAATAAAACTATGAAAATTCGAGACGATTTAAAACAAAAAATATAAAATTTTTTTTCTTTGATTTCAATAATAATAAAAAAGAATTGAGAAAGGAAGAAAGCTCTAAATAATAAGTTATAAAATCAGGTGAAAAAATTGACACACTGAACGCATGTATTTAGTGTTAGAAAAATTAAAAGTTCTTATCGTATATTTAAATTAAATAATTTTTTAAATAGTATATTATGGGCTAAAAAATAGAATCATGTTTCTTGGGCCAAACTTGATATGTTTTTGAATTGCCTGCGGGAAGGTGGTTGCAGTTTTTTCTTACGGAAAAATAAAAGAAATGAATTTACATGTACGCCAAGTTTTCCACAAGCAATGGAAAAAATTTAAACTTTCGATAGCAGATCTAGTGAAAAAAAAAGTATGGAGACTATGGAAACAAATAAAATGACGCATTGGTCTGAAATTAACTTGTTTAAACTAACTAAAAAAGCATCGAAATTCAGTTTTAATACAGGTGATATGAAAATCAGGGTAGAGGTACCGTTTGTGGTCACTTTGAGGCCAGTTTTGGACACGCGTTACTAATTCCAAAAGAACTTTTTTCCATTGCCAATCGATTTGTAGACTAAAATTTTATAGCTAAAAATTTAAAAAAAAATTTCCAGCTTAAGAATAAGTCTACAATATGATTAGCAATTAAAAAGAAAATTATACGCCCTTTTAGTTTTAAACTTAGTGACCAAAGCTAAAAGCGCGTATAAAAATATGTCCTTCTGGAATTAGTGACGTAAAACGCCCAGCAATGGAGAAGTGGCCTTAAATGACACTTCTACCCTAGTTGATGGATAAATCATCTGATAAATGATTAAAATAAAAATTAATAAGATAATTTTAGTAGTTAGATGTGTTACGTACCTTATTAAATTGGGATCGACAAACCAATCCTGAACGAAAATAATAACATGACAAACGGAATATAAAAAAGCCGTAAATTGTAATGATTGTATCTCTAAATTATATTCTGAATTAACATAATGTTCTAATGTTGATGGTGTTGACGTTATTACTGAACTTGAGAGAATTGGTTGAGTATCTAAATAAATCACACGATTTTTTGTTACATAAAAATCAATTCCACTCGTACAATTTAATCCATTTTTATGGTGGGATAAATTTTGAACAGGAAATAGTTCGGATCTAAAATAAACCTTAATAAAATTATTTGTGATTTTATTTTAAATTAAATTGTTTTAAAATTTTTTATACCCATAGTTTGAAGTAAGAAGTGATAAAATTGTCGACTTTCCAACTCCTTGAGTTCCTAAAATTCCAACAACCAAAAAATCTTGTTGATCAATTAATTCTTCTAGTACATTTTCATAGAGTTGCATGTTTTCATCCATAAATTTTATATTTCTTGTCATTTCTTGGGGTAAAGTCATTAATAATCGTGCTAAAATAATGACAAAAATTAAAAATAAGATAAAATAATTTCTATGAAAGAATAATATGATATTGATAAGTCGCAGACATCAGCCAATTTTTAAATTTATATAAACAAGTTACTTGTAAATAAAATAGAATTTTTGAATATGCATAAATAAATTTTTTTTAATTTTTGATGTGTTATTTATGAAAGGTTTTTCTATAAATATTTAATTTCTTTATTTAAAGGAATTAAATTCATTTAAAGTCTACTACTTTCAGTACCATAGAATAATTATCATACTTTCGGATGTCTTTGAAGATGTACTTGCAGAAGCATCAGTTTCCTTTCTAGAAATAAAAAATACATATAATTTGATTAAAAATAATATTTATTATTAAGTAAATAAGTTAAAAATAAATCATACTTTGCTCCATTGCGTTGACTTGGAGATACTGCTCTACTTTCACCTTCTCGTGTTTTTAATATAAAAGTTGGACGATCCGCAACTTTTATTACTGGTCTGTTGTCTGTTTCTTTCATATCATAGTCTTTTGTTATAACTGTTGTAATTTTTCGTGAATTCATTGTATTATTTTTAATAATTACATCAATATTTTTAATTATAACATTTTGTAAATTCAAATAATTAAAGGTTATGAATTTAATTATTATTCCAGGTTATGTTTTAAAAAATTATTTGTTTATAAATACCAACATAAAATATAAATATATCAAATTTTAAATATTAAATATTTAAATTATAAAATCTTTGGATTTTTATCATAAAAGATTACTCGGAAAAATTCAATAATTAATTTTTTATTATCAAAATTTTATTGTTTTAAATACAATTTCTTACATACATCAGTAATAGGAATATCCGAAACAGGTGGAATACTTCCTGGAACATTTTCATTTTGTACAAGAGAATATTGGTCTCTAATTGTTCTTACATCATTAATATCTGGTGTCATCAATAAATTCATAGCTGGGTAAAGTATAAAAGCAAATACTGCGATTGCAGTTAATACCCATATTGGAATGGCTACTGCCCAATATTTAAGTGGCCAGTACGTAAGTCCTAATTTGTCATGTAAAATTTCGTCTGGTACCACAGCCCAAATAATGTATAAAAAAAATACAATATTTGATCCAATATACAAAGCGTATCCATATACTGATCTTGGTCTATATGGAGCTGGTGTATGATCAGTCATGATTATTTTTTTTTATAAATTAATAATAACTGTAATTAGATTCTCGAGAATCGAATTCCTTCATAGTTTCAGTTACTAATGTAAGACTATCAAAAAATGATGTTAAGCCAACTCTTATTTTTCTAAGTTCTTTGCCAATGAAATCTCTGAAAAATTAAATTATACATATAATTTATTATATTATTTAAGGTAAGAGATCCAGTACCCTCTCAGAGAACTAGTACTCGATCAATGATACTGAAGTTAGCCGACGTCTAATAATTTTTGGAATTTATTCAAAACGATAAATTATAAAAAAAAAAATTACACTTATAGTTTTTTTAATTTTCTACATGCGCATATTTTTAGATTTTTTTTTTTTGTAATTGATTTGTTGAAAAAAAAAAAAATCCGAAAATTGTTAATTGTCTGCTAGCTGCAGGATCATCCTAATCACTCACATATTTGTATATTTATTAAAATTTACTAAATGTAGATATACAAATATATGGAGTGGTCGAGTACTAGTTCTCTGATCAGGTACTAGGTCTTTTACTTTATTGTCAATATATTTTTAAGTAAAATTATACTTACACGTTCAAAATATTACTGTTGACTACTAAAGTTTTTAAGACACCGCTTCTTTTGGGTTCACTGTCAACTCTTAATACTTGATAAGCTATTTCAGCATCACGTTCAGTTGGAAAATGTATAGATACTTTTCTATATCAATATTATAAATTTAAAATTAAGAAAAATATTGTTTTATCTGTTGCTTATTATTTTGTTATTTTACTTTAAAAAGGATACATTGACAAATCATTCATGACGAATTTTAATTGTTACAATTAAAAAAATTAATATATCATTAAATAAATATATATATTTTTTTTAATATTTAATTGTTAAATAATTATTACATATACTCATGACATGTGTGTGCATTTTTACGACATATGTATATAATCCTGAAGTTAGCAGAGAATTAACAATTTTCTATTTTTTTTTTTCAACAATTTAATTTAAAAAAAAAAATAAAAAAATAAAAATATCCATATGTAGAAAGTTAAAAAAACTAAAGGTACAATTTTTTTTTTTTTTTTAATTTATCGTTTTTAAAAAAATTCAAAAATTATCAGACGTCAGCTAACTTCAGTATCATGTATAAAATATGAAATATTGGGAACTTACAAACTGGGTTACGCAGTCTGATGGTGAAAAATCAAACTAATGATAGCTTACACAGTCGAGTAAATGCATGCTGTTATTAACATCGTCAATATATTTTACACAGCAAATTATTAAATTAAGAAATAAAAATTAAAATAGAAGTTGGCATATTTAGAGAGAGATTTCGGAGTAAAGCAAGAAAAATTTAAACGCGGTTTCCTATTAATTTCTGGAGGCTGGTGATCGTTCAGTGTTATTAGAAATTTTTTTTTGATAATTTGTAAAAAGTTAATAAATTGAAAGCGTGGAAGAAGTTATTGAAAATAAATAAAATTACTCCTTAAATAAATGTTTGCTCCTTACATTTAAAAAAATCGGTCTGTCAGTTGACCCTGCGGGCCAGCCTCAAAACTTCCCGCAGTTTTCGAGCTCCTTGAGCTCGAAAACATTATCGAAAATACTTTTGAGTGCCTTTGTTTTTGAAAAATAACGTTTTTTACCATTTTTTCTCCAACGATATCTCTCGAACTAATAAAGCGATTGAGATGGTTAAGGTGGCAATCCACGCGTTTTATTGAGTTCTAGAGCTGATCAAATTTAAAAATTGATTTATTAAGTAGTTTTTGAGAAATTACAAAAAAACAAAAAAAAAATTTTTTTTTAATTCTTTTGTTCACGGTTTCTCTTGAACGAATGAACCGATTTTGATGGCTGAGGGGCATTCGACGCGGCTTATAAAGTTTTAGTGCTGATTAGATTTTGGAATCAATCCATCGAGCGAATTAAAAGTTATTTAAAAAAAACATTTTTGAAAAAATTTTATTTTTGAAATATCTCCGAACGTACCCTACCGATTAAGCTCAAATTTCCACTACTTATAGTAATTAACAAACCGCGTTGAATGACACCTTGACGATCAAAATCGGTTCATCCGTTCAAAAGTTACAGAATATTTACATACGTACGTACATACATACATACATACATACACTCGGACATCATCTTGAATTTAGTCAGAATAGCTTCCTAGAACCTCAAAACATCGACATCTGTTGGAATTTCGATTTTCCCTAATCGGGGTGAAAACAATAACTTCCCGAAATTTTTGAAAATCTTCGATTTTCTTAGCGGGAAGTTAAAAAAACGATTATATATTGCCAGATACGTTTGTTAAGCTTAACCTAAAACTTAAAAACTGAAAATATTATTTATGTTTTTTCAAGTAAATAATATAATAATTATAATAATATTTTTATTATTCTGTAACTTTTTAGATTTTTGCATTAATTTCATGGGGTTTTCTTTCATATGAGACGTTTGTACACAAAGCGCGGTAACTACGATCACATATTTATTATTTTTTTCGCGGTTTATTCCACATTTAATTAAATAGCCGACAAATAAAATTCATTCGGCATCATGTATATTTTTTTTTTATTGTTTTTACCTGTCCAAGATAATATGTCTATGAAATTTAGTAACATTTTATTTATTTACCTTACTATCACATGGGTTACGCATTTAAAAGTGTAAGCTATCGTCCGACTTGTTTTTTAAGCCACACCTTCGTGTCAGTTCCCAATTACAGATTACAGATTTAATTAAAGATTTAACAAAATGATTCGCGTAGATGGCGTTGAAGTTGTGTTTTTCCGGCGGTCGATTCTTCTCGAAATGATGATAAAAACATAATAAAGTATATACATGTACCTATACATATGCATGTTTGTTTACCATTAAGATCATATTAATTGATACATAAAATGGGACGAAGAAAAAGTAAAAGGAAGCCACCGAGTAGAAAAAAAGCTATTGAGCCTCTTGATACACAATTTAATTGTCCGTTTTGTAATCACGAAAAATCATGTGAGGTTAAAATGTAAGTAATGAAAATAAATTTTTAACTCGTTTATTATTAAATTACACTAATAATTTCATTTATTTATTTATTTATAAATATGTATAAATCAGATGTCATAGAGCAAAATTGCGTGTTATTAATTAAGTAACAAAATTAGTAATTTGATAAATAAATGTATACGAAATGTATGTACATATAAAAAATATTTTAATTGTAATCGTCAACAAAGATGGATCGAATGACTATGTGTTGACTTACTATTCAGGTACTATGTACATGTAAATTAATTTTATTGGTTTCCTCTTGTAATATTTCATATTTTAACCTAAGGTAGACATTTAATTAAAGTTTATGTATTATTCCAATAGATACCTAATGTTCATTTATTAATTAATTTATTTATTTAATTCAATTTACGCCCATCGGCATTTTACATAAAAATTTAATCTTATTAATTTAAAGAAAAACAAAAAAAAATAGATTATTAAACATCAATCACCTAATTGCCTATATGAATATTATTACGCAGAACCAACTGAGTACATAGTAACATAGTAACTTTTTCACAAACGTTGAAAACGAGGAGAGGGATCCTCCAAAGAAGTTGACGTCAGTAGAGTGTTGATTTACCAATCTAGCAATTCTATTTCTAGGTCCATGGTAGACATAATTTTTACATGGCCCATCAACCGATAGCAGCCTTCTTGTTCTTAGGTCAGTCCTTGAGCAAATAAAACCAAAATCGTCCAGAATTTCAAGCGCATCTACTAGCCCGTTGACCACTTTAAAACAGTTATGTTAGAATAATACTTACGAAACGCCGTATACTGAATTAATTAATTAATAACATGTAATTTTGGTCTATAACACCTGATTTATACTCAACTCTGCGTATATATAATGGGTCTTTGAAGGAATAGACGATTTTAAAAAAAATTCCGTTTTTTCGATTATTCAATTTTTGTTAATAACGATTTTAAACTTTTGACTTTTGCAACTTCTAGGCCATGTATTAGACACTTCAAGAATTAATCCAGAATTTTTTTAGATTTTTTGAAAGCCTAGAAACTTTGGAAACTTGACTACTCCTTAAAAGACCCAGCACATATCGTCTTTAAAAAATTATAGTGTACACACACAGGGTTATATATAAATGAGTGTGAATGTAGCAGACATGGGACAATTTATAAATTTTAAATAAATAAATAATAAAATTTAAAAAAATAGGCGTACTGATTTTTCATTGATCTGTATACGCATTTTTTAATTTTTATTCTACCTACATTTTATTTATTTATTCAAAAATTTCCAAAATTGCCAATTGTCAATAACATTCAGACTCATTATATATAATACTAATTGAGACCTGAATTTTTTAAATTATTTATTCATTTGTTTATATTTTTTTTACAGGGATAAAGCAAGAAATACAGCACGAATAACTTGTAGAGTATGTCTTGAAGATTTCCAAACTACGATCAATTTATTATCCGAACCACTAGATGTTTATAATGATTGGATTGATGCCTGTGAAAATGCCAACTAATTTATTATAATTTAATATCTTATATAATTTGAGCAATGATACATTAGTGTATACTCTTGTTTTTAGCTTTCTTCATATATTCTATTGTGAGATAATTATTTAATAATTTATCAGTTTAAAGTTTATTTGTTGTTTTGTTTTTTAATTATAAGCCAAAGTCATTGTTTAGAATCATAATTAATATGCAATAACTTGTGATTTATCGTAATAATTCATTATAAAAATAATACATTAAATATTTATTATTATTAGATACATGTACTGTCATAGTTATTATTTAAAAACAAAGTATGTTATTTAATATAATTACTTTATTGAATTTATTTATAAAAAATTTTATTCATTAAAAATGTCTAATTAATATTGTGATTGGAATGATAATTTATAATTACCATTTAAATAATTATAACATATTTACTTAAAACAAAAAAAAAGGTTTTAATAAATACAAGATTTTGAATCGATGATTGCACTAATAATTTGTTTCTATAATTTGTTTAATCCATATATATATATTTAGTGTAAGTAATTTGGAATAAATTAAATATTGATTGACACCTGTGTCAAAATAATTTATTCAATAAACAATTAAATAAAAACAATACAGTAGTATTTTTAAAATATAATAAGTTAAAATATTATGATCCTGAAGTTTACAGACAATTAATAATTTTCGGATTTTTTATTCAACAAGTAAATTAAAAAAAAAAATGCACATGTAGAAAATTAAAGAAATGGCAGGTGCAATTTTTAAAACATTATTATTATTATTATTATTATTATTATTATTATTATTATTATTATTATTTTATTTTTATAATTAATCTTTGAAAAAGAATTCAAAAATTATTAGACAGCTAAATTGAATTTTTCAGATGTTTTTTTCAATAACTCAATTATAAAAAAACAAAATAACTAAAAATATGCACATGTAGAAAATTAAAAAAACTACAAGTGCAATTTTTGAAATCTATATTTTTTTTTTTAATTTATCGTTTTTGGAAAAATCAAAAAATTATCAGATGTTGGGTAATTTTGATATCATTAAGTTCAATATTAGAAAATAATTAAACTGGAAAAAGTTTAAAGACCATAAACTATTTTGAGTTTTATAATAATTAAAAAAAAAATTTTTACTTGCTGAAATATTATTTACTTTTTTTTTTTTTTTGAAAGTATATAGATATTAACGGAAGTACGTTTGACGTGGACAAAATGGCGGGGGTTTAGCCTGATCGGTCGGACGGTGTGTACACTCAAGTAAAAAAAGTTTATAGAGAAAAAATGCCGCGTTAAGCGTTAAAAGTTAAAACCGCGACTTGTGTGAATGATCTGTTACAATTATCAGTGTATTGTAAAATATTAATTTGTTAGGGTTTATTTAAAAGCTAAAAATTGAAAGGTGCTATGGAATTATTGTTGGAGTAAAGTTGAAATAAAAAGTAACTCGGTATAAATGTGATTTTCAGACATTACAAAACTGTGGTTGCCGCAACGAACAACGACGCTATGGCGTCCATCCAGTGTGTAATTTTATTATTCTCAATTTTAAATTAATAATTAAATATTTTATTTATTTGACATTCTGCATGTTAAATATTTTTAATGGCTATTTTAAATTACCGATGAGACTATCATCTAACGGGTTCATCATTCTTAGGTGAGGTCTGTATTTTAAGTTTATGTGTAATCATAAACATTTACATTATATTGCCTGTTCTATTTGACAGCTCTTACTATTGTTATTATATTATTGGTACATATTTTTTTTTATTTATAATTACTTGAATATTTAATATCCAACCGTAAATTAAAATAAAATTTAAAACTTTATTGCTTTGAGTATTATCTAAATTGTATATCATTTCATTTTTTACTTACTGCTTTTAATTTATTTTTGTATTTTATTGGTTAATTATCATCAAATTGAAATTATAATAAATTACTTTTTTTTTTTTTACTTGAAGATTTGCTGATTAGTTTAAATATAATTAAATACATTTTTTTTATTCAGATATTAAATCTATCAATTATATTCTTGATCTTTTTTTTTTTTTTTTTTAACAAGACAAGTTCATATTAATAATTAAAATAAATATAAATCATAAAATATATTATCATATATATTTATTTAAAATGTTTGTACTTATGAATTTATTTTTAGTATCAGAAAAAACTAAAAATATGTGCAGTTCATTTAATAAAATCTTGAAATAAAAATAATAATAATAATAATAATAATAATAATAATAATAATAATAATAATAATAATAATAATAATAACTGTGATAATACCAATAACATGACGCTCAGTACTGTCCCTTATAGTGGAGTTGAATTACTAAAAAAACAACAATCTAATTAAAAAACAAAAAATAAAATAATAATAATAATAATAATAATAATAATAAACATCAATAATAACAATATAAAAGATTAATTGTACGTTTTTTAATATGACACTGAAAGTAGCAGACAGACAATTTTTAATTTTTATAACCTAATTACTTGTAAGTAAAATATAATTTTTCGACTATGCACGAAAAAATTTTTTGACATGAAATTTTTAAAAAATTTTTCTGTATTTTATTTTTTTTTTTTTAAGAAATAAATTTTTATTGTCTGTTACTTTCAGTGTCATTTTTTAATAAACCGACAAATAATGTGTAAATATATGAGTTTAAATTAATTTTGCTGTAGCAGTAACGTAAACGATAATGGTGACAGTAATTGCATTTCGATAATATAGATATAATTACAGTCGATACATTTTAAATTTAAATGAAAAATACATAATTTTATATATAATAAATATGAGATAATAAAAATAATAAATAAAAGGGATGTTTTTTTTTAATTTTTAGATTTTATTATATTTGTGGAGCTGTAAAATGAAGACACGATGTGAACTATACGACATAACTATTAATAGTTACTAATACAAAGAAAAGGTGAAGAATTGATGAAATAAAATTGTTTGTAATTTCACCAGTGGATGGTTAGTACGCAACATGTCAAACAGTTTGGATAGTTTTTTAACTCGCATAGGAGATGTTACTATTGAACGAGTTACACCTCGAGGAAACTCACGATCCTCTGATCGAGGAGATAATTATAATGATAGTAGTAAACCAAGTGTTAGTAATTTAAATAGCAGATCTCTGAGCGACAGGGACTCTGAGGAAACAGGTGGAGAAAGTGATGGAGAGCAAGAGAAAAAAAATGAACCGATGGCGCCTGATGATCTGGATGAAGTTCATTCAGAAGGATCTGGAGATGATATGGATTTAGATGAAACTATTGATACTGAAATCGGTGTAAGAATGGACTCTGAAAGACAAAACTCCGAGTCATCGTGTCAGGATGATGATGTAGAGGCTGTCAATATATTGGACACTCTTCCGTTGGAAGGTAAGACATTTTTAAATTTAAATAATTATTATTTTATTTAATAATATTATTGTCAATTAAAATTTAATAATTTTTAAATTTTAGGTGCTCCAATAGAAGGTCAGGAAGTAACAGAAGCAGATTTGCTTGGTAAATCTCTTATGAAAGATGATGATATTGAAAGTATGGACAATGATAATATTCAATCAGAAACACAATCTGGCGATGAGGAGGATGATGAGGGCAGTAAGAGACGAGGGGAAGACACAAGTGATTCTGACCCGATCAAAAAGAAACAAAAAAAAGATGATAGCTCTGATGATCCTGAGTGTGAGTTGAAGTCTGAAAAAAAATTAGCCAATATGAGGCGAAACATCCGGGAAGTAATGGATGAGACACAATTGGACGAGGCAACACTTGCAGCCCAACGCCAGGAAATGGAGCGACTGCGTCGAGTTCAGGAGCAACAAAAAATAATACGCGAGGTACAACGTCAAATAGCTATAAATCGTCACAATAATAAAAATCAATCACGCGTAATAAGTCTACTTCAAGGAAAAAATAATGATATTAGTACTTCAATACCTGAATCTTCCTCATCTTCATCATCACAGGTTAAATTGCCGAGCACCGTCCTGTTGAAAGTTAATTCAAATAGTGGATCTGGAGCGCAAATGTCTTCTGGAGGATCAGCTGGTCAGAGTTCAAGAAGACCAATGGAAAGTTCACGATGGCCAAAAGGAGGCAGAGGTGGTTATCAAGGTATGCAAACATCAATATCACGTCTTTCTAATCGTTCACCTGGACAAACTGTATTGCAACAGAGAATCAGGATGATGACTCCATCAGTTAGTATTTCACCTGTGGTTCCTAAAAAAGAACCCTGTGATAGGTCTTATTATTATTCAGATTCTGATGTTTCGGAAGCTGAAATTGATGATACAGGTTATGATAAAGAATTACATTCATTACACAAGATCTCAAGTGCACCCAAGCTACAAAAACCAGCAAAAGGTAAAGATGTTGTTACTATCTCTAGTTCAAGCGAGAGCTCTGATGATGACTGTATAGTTCTGAGTGATCCTAGTGGTGGCGAAGAGACTGATAATGAAGATGATCCTTCTAATTCCGGGATGCATACAAATGATCGATACAATGTTCCCGATGAACACGGTCGTGTATTGGTAAATGTTGGTCATCCAGATACTGAACCCGATGTCTTTTTAGCTCCTCAAGTAGCTCGTGTTATTAAACCCCATCAAATTGGTGGAATTAGATTTCTTTTTGATAATATTGTTGAAAGTATTGAACGATATAACGGTAGTTCCGGTTTCGGTTGTATTCTTGCACACAGTATGGGTCTTGGAAAAACACTTCAGGTTGCAAGTTTTTGTGATATATTTTTTCGTTGTACCCCTGCTAAAACAGTTCTGTGTATTATGCCAATAAATACTCTGCAAAATTGGTTAGCTGAATTTAACATGTGGCTACCGTATGAAGATCCGAATGCTGTTAAATCTGACGTGCTTTCAAATAATCAAAAATCCGAGTCTAGTGGAGTTGATGTAAAACATGAAGTTAAGGAAGAAAATTCAAATCAGACTGATATATCATCAACTGTATCGTCTAGGCCTATAAGTACAGAATCAGCTCATCGTTCTGTGTCAGATAGTTCTTCACAAATGCCAATGATGATGACCGGAAATTCATTTGGCAATTCAACTTACGATAGTCATAATATTTCGACAAATTATTATCATAATGACCCGGTAAATAAAACTGGTGCGAATCTCAATACTCCTAATCATCCAAGTTATGGTAATACACCTCCGAATCCGATCTATCCAATGAATTTAGGACAAATTGATAATTTAACACCCATGAAAAAAGAAACTGATTGTCATAATTCTAGTAATACTACTCCAGGTTCAAATGCAAGTTATGTAATTGATAATAACAGTCAGTCATCGAGTAACATACATGGGCAAGTTGAAAATTTGATGCAAGGCCCATTATTTCCGGGTGTTGATAGCCGTCATAATCCATCAATGAGTTCAATAATAAATAATGAAGCTCCTCAAGTTCCTGGTTACTCGGATTATCAAAATATGCAGAACAATCAGTTCTATGGAAACAATTCACAATCACCAGTGCCGATGAAAGAAGAAATAAAAACAGAATTTATGCATGAGCATGAAGTCAAGATAAAAGAAGAGCCTAAAGAAGCAACGACAAAGGAAGAAAGTATGTCATCTAATAAAGAAGAAGTAAGTGATGATAAAAAATCAACTCCCAAAGTATCAACACCTTTTAGTGTTGACGCATCTGTAGGAATGGAAATACGTCCTAGACATTTTAAACTGCACATACTCAATGACTCACACAAAAATATGGCTGCTCGTGCTAGAGTTATTCAAGATTGGCAAAAAAATGGAGGTGTTCTGTTGATTGGATATGAATTATACAGGCAATTATCGTTGAAAAAACCTAACAAGGGAAAAAGAAAACGTGGTCAGCCACTCAAAGATACTATTGATATTGAAGAAGAGGATAAAAATAAAGGTCTATTAGATGATATGCATGCTGCCCTTGTAAATCCAGGTCCTGATTTAGTAATATGTGATGAAGGTCATCGAATTAAAAATTCTCATGCAAGTATTAGTATGGCATTGAAACAAATGCGAACAAAACGTAGAATTGTTCTTACGGGTTATCCATTGCAGAATAATTTACTTGAGTATTGGTGCATGGTAGATTTTGTCAGACCAAATTATTTAGGATCTAAAAGTGAATTTTGTAATATGTTCGAACGACCGATTCAAAATGGACAGTGTATTGATTCAACACCTCAAGATATTAGACTGATGAGATACCGCGCTCACGTATTACATGCACTTTTAGAAGGATTTGTTCAACGTCGATCTCATTCGGTACTTCAAGTATCTCTTCCTAGAAAAGAAGAGTACATTTTTCTTGTCCGAATGACTCCGTTTCAACGTAAATTGTATGATACTTTTATGAATCAAGTTTTGAAAACCCGAGCTGTCCCTAATCCGCTGAAAGCATTTGCTGTTTGTTGTAAAATTTGGAATCATCCGGATATTTTATTTCATTTTCTTCGTAAACGACAAGCTAATGAAGAAGATGATTTAGATTTAGAAGAAACGATAGCTGAGAAAGCTAATTCTGGAGGTAAACGAACTAAAGCACGACAGACTAAAGGAGAATCAAAAAGAGGTAAAAAAGTAAATGCTACTATTAAAAATAAACCAGCGGCTAGTGTGCCACCAAATTCATCATTGTCATCAACAAGCAATGAAACAGCAACACTTGACAATTCACAGTCTGATACTAAAGATAATTATCATAATTTTTCTCAACAAAATATTAATTCAAATTTTACAAATCCCGGACAACAAAATTCATACTCTCAAAATTATCAAAATTTCCGACCTAATAGTCAAAATAATTATTATCGTAATGATCAGTCTACTGGAGAATATAATAATTATTATAATAATCAAGGACAACAGGGCTTCCCTAATCAAGCTCCATCATTTCAATCTTATCAGTCAAATAATCTTAATTATAATCAAACACAAAATTATTCTCAAAATCAATCACAAGTTTTTAATCCTAGAAATGAACAAACTAACAATAATAATAATAACAACAACAATAATAATAACAATAATAGTAACAATAATAGTAATAGTAATAGTAGTAGTAATAATAATAACAGTAATAGTAATAGTAGTAATAATAATAACAGTAATAATAATAATAGTAATAATAATACCAGTAATAATAACAACGGTAATAACAATAATAATACACAAAAGTATCCATCGAATACTGATTTCAACAATGATCAGAGTAATACTAATAGTTATGGTGTATTTCCTAGACACCCTTATAGTTTTCAAGAGCAAAACAGAAATTATCCTCAAAATTTGAATCAGTCATTTCCTCAAAATACTGGACAGCCGTCTAATTATAAAAATTCAGGATCAAATCAATCAGCAAATATGGCAATACCTGATTATTCTTATGGACAACCCAATCAATCACAAAATTATTTACCTGGAGCTGGAGCCAATAATACGCCACAAATTTACTCTCAAAATCAATCAGAAAATCAATCAATCCAAAATCAACCAGTAGGTTACTCTTCAAATCAACAAAATCCAACGACTTCCCAACCACTTCCGTCTCAAACTGGTTATGTAGGAAATCAAGGCGGTCATATAAATCAACAGAATCCAAATCCATTGATACCAAATACAGGACATGGATACCCTCCACCAGGTCGTATGAATCCATCAACCCACTCGACCCAAAATCCACCACAAGGAAATACTTTAAATCAGATGACTTCAAATTTACCCAATCAAACTCAGCCACTTTATCCCTCTAATCCAATTAATTCTTCTAATCAGTCTACGTCAAGTGCAATGCCGCCGAATCAACCACATGGATATATAACTAGCCAACAACAAAATCAAACCCATGGATATCAAGCTTCGCCCCAGCAAAATCAATATACTACTCAACAAGGTCCAGCTTCGTATCCACCAAATCAACAGCCACCAGGTCCAATTCCACCAGCGCAAACACACGGTTATCCAACACCAGCTGATCAAAGATCGTCACCTTCGAAACAAGGATATCCACCGAATCATATTGTCCCTGCAGGAACTCAAGGAAATCCTTATCCACCTCTACCTCAACAGTGTCAGATGCCACCATCAGTCAATCAAAGTCACATTTATTCAACAAACCAACAAGCCCAACTTTCTTCAACTCAAAATCAATCACACAGATATCCCAACAGTTCTCAAAATCCAGGTTCATTACCACCTAATCAACCTATGGGTTATACTAATGCTAGTAAACATTCTACGGGCCCTCCTTCTATAGGGCAAGAAGATCAACAAAATTTAACTGATAATTATCACGTCAATCAAACACAGCAACAGAATTCCGAGATGACTAATTATCCTACAGACAGTAATAATCAAAATCAATATAAAAAACAAGGTGACAATTATCCATGGCAAGGAAATTACTCTCAATCTATACGACAAGATCAGTGCAATAATCAGTATTTTAGAGATTCAAATCCGAATCGTTATGATAATAATTATTTTCCATCACAGCACAATTACGACCAAAATTCGTCATATGATTACAGTGCTGGTAATAGTGGAAATGTTAATATTCCATCAAACAAAGATAGCGTTACACAATCTGGATTGATGGGTCGTAATCAAAAAATTAACAGTGGCTATGAAAATAATCCAAAAGATGCGGGTACTATTAATGCTGGTATACAAAATCAACCTCAGTCTCAAAATATTAATTCAAATACTAATTATACTGGTAGTAATGACGGCAGTAATATTTCTAAACAAAATATAAATCCATTTCAAGGGGTTAATAATAATTGTCACAATTCTTTTGAATCAATAAAAGAAGAAGATAAAGACAAAGATGAATCATCACAGTTAGATAAAGATAAAGAAGATAAATCAGATGATGAAATTTTGGCAAAAGACGAAGAAAAGGATCCGAAAAATTCACCAGTTGGAAAAGAAGACGTTGGTATACCGTATGAGTGGGCAACGGAGCTTATGAAAGGATACGTTCCAGGATTGATTGATGCTTCCGCAAAAATGACACTATTTTTTTGTATTCTTGAAGAAGCGATACTTATTGGCGATCGTGTTCTAGCTTTTTCTCAATCGCTATTTACACTGAATCTTATTGAAGATTTTTTAGCTAGAAATAATTTTAAATATGCTGATGGTCAAACAGATGCGTGGGTTAAAAATGTTAATTATTATAGATTAGATGGAAGTACAAGTGCTTTGGAGAGAGAAAAATTGATAAATGAATTTAATCAAAATCCAAAGATTCATCTCTTTTTAGTATCAACGCGAGCTGGCTCGTTAGGTATCAATCTTGTTGGAGCAAACAGAGCAATAGTATTTGATGCTTCATGGAATCCTTGTCATGATACACAAGCGGTGTGTCGTGTATACAGATATGGTCAAAAAAAACCTTGTTATGTATATCGTCTCGTTACTGATAATTGTTTGGAGAGGAAAATTTATGATAGACAAATAAGTAAACAAGGAATGGCCGATCGTGTTGTAGATCAGTGTAATCCAGATGCACATTTGTCTTTAAAGGAAGCAACAACTTTATCATGGGATTGGGAAGAGGATAGTCAAGTTCAAGACTTTTCTTCGGCGAAAAATGACTATACTGATGAAATAATGCATTGTGTTTTGGAGCGTCATTCTTCATTACTCACAAAACAACCATTTCATCATGAAAGTCTTCTTGTTGATCGCAAAGATAAAAAATTGAGTCAAGCTGAAAAACGTCTTGCTCGACGTGGTTATGAACTTGAAAAGATGGCAGCTAATTGTTCTAAACCAAGTTATAATTATGTTCCTGGAAATACTGCAACTCGTGGTAAGTATTTTTATTTATGATCCTTAAGTTAATAGACAATTAACAATTTTCGGATTTTTTTTTTAACAAATCAACTACAAGAAAAAAAACACTAAAAACATGCACAGGTAGAAAATTAAAAAACCTACAAGTGCAATTTTTTGAAACATTTTTTTTTTTATAATTTATCGTTTTGAAACAATTCCAAAAATTATTAGACGTTAGCTAACTTCAGTATCATTTTCATTTTTATATTATTATTTAAATGATAATTACTGATTAATAAATTTATAACACTTGATATTAAATAGCTGGTGGATTACAAATACGAGCTATACGTGGAGGTGATACAGGTGTCGCACCAAAACCTGTTGCATCAGTTAGACCAATGCAACAACGTGGTGCTGAAAATCTTGGAACTCGAGGTATTGTTGGTAGCCGATGGATTCCTGCAGAAGTATGGCAACGACAAGGCATGAGTGCACAAGAAATGACTTTACCATTAGACGTCGTCATTCCAACAAATTCACCAGATAAAAGTAGTATTGTATTGAAGTCTGGTCAACGAGTGATGGTTTTAAAGAGTCCGAAGGGAATTTATATGCAATTAGAGTCTGGAAAAATAATAGCTATTCGAACTGCATTAAAAATAAATCAACAAAAACGCGAAGAAGAACCAAAAAAAGGTAATAATTATAATTATTTAAACTATTTTTAATAAAATGTTGGAAAATCAAAAAGTGCACACCTCAATCGCTCATGATAATTATTAATATTTTATTTTTTTAATATTATTTTGATTATATTATTATTTTAATCATTTTTTTACATTATTAATTATTATTTATTTATTCATGGGAAAGAAATTATGCAAACATAACAGATATGACAGCATTACATTTCTTATAAAAGACTAGACAAATAAAATTAACAACTAAGTATAGTGTATACACAAAAACACTTTAGAATAGCAGCAATCATTAAGTGGTACTACAGTTGGACGAATTAAAAGTGGCAAAAATAAAATAAATTAACATAATATAATCCCATGTATCTAGCTTATCAGTTGTTGAGTAGATCCGAGCGTAGTTTCATGCAGCATCTCCAAAAATAATAAAGTTGTTTGGTACAGAATGAGTTGTCTGAGTTCAAGATTTTGAGAATGTCAAAACTGCTATCAGACGAAACTTGGGCGTGGGCAAGGTTGTGTTGACGAAAAGCAGCATAGATTGGGCAACAGATGAGAATGTGCTCAACGGTTTCCATTTCTCCAGTGTTACAAATCAAGCATAACTGCGTTGGGGTGATCTTGTAGGAGATTCCGTTTATTATAAACCTACCATCATGAAACGTGGCTAGTCTCAATTGAGCCATAGTATTAGCAGTAAAACTAGGACAGCGTTTGAGGTAATGGGCCACCTAATAGTTTAAAGGCTTAGGGAACTTTAGCTGACACGAGAGGGAGGCCAGGTATCTCGATTGGTCCCTCTCTATGAAGAAATGTTGTAATTAATTAATTATTAATTATTATTATTTAACTTTTAACTTACTTTTACTTTTAATTTCATTTTTTTAGTTTTTTCTTTCAGTTTCATTTTTATTATTAGTAGTATATTGTGCACCTAGGGAGGAAAGTAGGACATTTTATCCCGCATGTAAAATTGTCATTCGAGCCGTAGGCGAAGAAAATAGATTTCTGATTGATTTTAAGAGCTTGACATTGAAATGAATATAACTTGTGAACAATGCGGAATTTCGAAAAACTTTATTTGTAATAATTTGTAAGGAATAAAATTATCTAAAAAAAAGTTCCTACGACAATTTTGATAAGACTGATACTTTTGCCGGAAAAGTAAAAAAATCTCAAAATTTACTATAAATTTGACTTGAAGCGTAAATAACTTTTGAACAGTAGGATTTATCAAAAAATGATAAGAGACTTTTTTTTTTGTAGAGCGTTCAATTTCCTACGAAAACATTTATTCTGCATAAAAATCCGTTGATTGGTTTGTGAGCTAGAAAATTAAAAAAAAAATCGGTCTGTCAGTTGACCCTGCGGGCCAGCCTCAAAACTTCCTGCCGTTTTCGAGCTCCTTGAGCTCGAAAAATTGTTGTGGATACATTTTCGGGCTCTTCGAGCTCGACAATACTTTTGTATGCCTTTGTTTTCGAAAAAAAACGTTTTTTACCATTTTTTTCTCAAACGATATCTCTCGAACTAATAAAGCGATTGAGGTGGTTAAGGTGGCAATCAACGCGTTTTATTGAGTTCTACAACTGATCAGACTTTGAAATTTATTTATCGAATCGTTTTTGAGAAATTTCAAAAATACTAAAAAAAATTTTTTTTTTAATTCTTTCGACAACGGTATCTCTTGAAAGAATTAACCGATTTTGATGGTTGAGGAGGCATTCGACGCGGTTTATGAAGCTTCAGAGCCCAGTTGATTTTAGAATCAATCCATCGAGCCCGTCAAAAGTTATCCGAAAAAAACATTTTTGAAAAAAGTTTATTTTTGGAATATCTCCGAACGAGCCCTACCGATCAAGCTCAATTTTTTTTCAGCTTCGAGATATTGACAAACCGCGTCGGATGACACCTTGACGATCAAAATCGGTTCATCCGTTGAAAAGTTACAGAATATTTACATACGTACGTACATACATACATACATACACTCGGACA
Organism: Microplitis deprimator; assembly: GCA_964016945.1. Classification (NCBI taxonomy): domain Eukaryota; kingdom Metazoa; phylum Arthropoda; class Insecta; order Hymenoptera; family Braconidae; genus Microplitis; species Microplitis deprimator. The sequence continues at coordinate 16,331,881 of OZ024707.1, forward strand.
TCATCTTGAATTCAGTCAGAATAGCTTCCTAGAACCTCAAAACGTCGACATCTAATGAAAACTCAATTTTCACAAGTCGGGGTGAAACCATTAACTTCTTGAATTTTTGAAAATTTGCAATTTTCTTAGCGGGAAGTTAAAAAAAAAAATTTTTTTTTCCCGTGTTATTTAAATGGAAAATAGAAAAATGGATTGAGGCAAACCTTAATATTATTAAGAGCTCGGATTGGTACCAAAATTTTCATTTTTAGTTATACTTTCAATTTTTGGATGCCATAAAAAAAAAAAAATTTTTTTTTTTTTGAAACACCCTAATACACGCCTTGGGCAGTAAATAAGAAAACTCCAGATCATATATTTCTTACTAAATGTAATATACTATTTTTAAATATTTCGCCTTTTTTTCATAAATGTCCGTTTTTACTTTTTAATCCTACTCAAGAAGCACAGAGAATTTTAAGATGTCATAAAATGTCTTTTAAAAGGACAAGACAATTTTTTTTTTTTTTTATCTCAAAGCCGTTTTCTTGAATAAATAAAACGTAAAGATTTTGGTCCTAGGAGGCATAAGAAATTTGTGTTTTTTTTTTTTTCGTCTTAAAAAAAAATTTCCATTAAAAATTCATTTCGATGGCATATTTGACCATTATTTGTAGTTTTCTTTTTGTCATCACTTGTGTAAAGTCTTTTAAGAAAACATTTTTTCGGTGACATACATTTCTGATCGCTCTGTCAATATTTTGGTGCCTTCTCGATAATTAAAAAAAAAGCCTCAAAATTTCTATCTTATAGATTTCTCAAAGCCAAGTGAGTTACTTATGTACTATCACACAAATGATGCTGCCAGTAGTTAGTTAAGGAAAAAAAAAAAAAGAAAAAACAATAATATAAATAATAAATGACAGCTAATTTTTTTTATGAATTACTGGTTTTAAGTTTTTTATTAATTATAATGAAACAAAAAGGATTTAAATAGTGATTTTTAAAAGAGTTCTTGCGATAAAAGATACAAAGCTAATAAAAAAAAAATTAGGGCAATTTATTTAATTTTTCGAAAGTTATCGTGTTTCAGAAGATTCATACGTAACAACTGACAACACTGGTTTCTTGGATTAAAAATAATTAATTTTAAATTAATGGAACAATGAATCGACAGTAGCGGATAGAAATTATTTCTTGATAAACTATCTTTGTACTAGAATACAATTCAACCAATTTTAGTAAAATTAAAAAGTGTAGAGATGATTTAACGTGAGTGAATTAGTCGAAAAAATAACTTCGATCGTAAGGCACTCAGCGCGTTTGCGCTTGAGGTGTGCAATCGTAAATATATAAATAAAAATATAAATTTATAATAAAATTTAATTGTTCCAGCAGCCCAAAGAAATATGAAACCAGAAGTTAGTTTCCCATTGAGAAACAATTCAGCGATTTCAATAATTCCAAAAGTAGGTGGTAACTCAACACCGGCACCTCGAATACCACCCAGACCGAACAGTGGTGTGGGCTATAGATCACAATCTGATAGAGAATTGACGAAACGATCAAGAGCTATTCCTACGCCTGCCATGAAAGTTAATTTGAATAATCAAGTTTCACTTCAGCGAATCGCAAAAGGTAAACTTGATTCACTGGATCATTCATCTGTTGGCGAAAATTCAAATTCATCAGATAGTCAACCACGTACGGATCAACGAGTTGAAGAAGTTAGATTAGAGGATATAGTAGCTGAAGCAAATTCAAATCCTGCTTTTAGCCCTTCAAATCAAAGTCGTGCAACTAATTCAGATACTGAATCTGGGGTACAAAAAAGATTTGACGGAAAGACCCATGATTATGGAATGAGTCCGATGTCAACTGGTAAATCAAGTGAATGTTTACAAAATCAACATGGTGATATTGAATCTGAGATTATTTCTAAAGATGATAAAACTTATAGAGCACCATGTGAAACTAAAGAATCTGACAGTTCGTTACCAAGTTCAAATTATCATCATCAGTATTCAGGCCAAGTAAATAAAAATGATAATGACGAAATTATTATTGAGGAACCATCTGAAATTCCATCTCAATCACCGTCACTTTCTAATCAATCAATGCAACAGCAACAACAAAAATTACAGCAACAATCCTTGCAGCAACACAAACCACTGCAGGAGCAACCCCTACAGTCACAACAATCAGTACAGCAGCAACAGCCAGTACAGCAACATCAGCCGATACAACAGCAACAGCCGCTACAGCAACAACAGCCGATACAACAGCAACTGCCAATACAGCAACAACAATCTATACAGCAACAACCACTGCAACAGCCGTTGCAGTCACAACCGCTACAACCGCAACCACTACAGTCACAGCAACAGCAGCATCAGCACCAGCTACAGTATCCACAACATCCTCAGCAACCGCCTCAACAACAGCAGCAGTCGCAACAACATCCTCAAGAGATTCATCCAACTCGGTCACTTTTAAGACCTCAATCACATAATCAGAAACCTTCCGAAATTTCAAAGAACTTAATGGACCCTACTGAACCGCAGGTACCTGCATTCTCTGGTACAAGTGTCGCTTCTGTTAAAGATCGAGGTCCTGATTTACAAGAAATTCCTGCAGGAGAGTCTCATGCGCTCCCTCAAGCTTATCCATATACTCAGTATCCGAGATATTATGATTATCCAGATCCACGATCACGAAGTATAACTGCACCCTACGGATCTTATTTTCCGAATGTTTCACCAACGCATTCAACAAATCCTCGGTCATCAGAAGTTACAAAATTGCAACCTGAAGTAGTTAAACCTTCAGAAGAAAGAATGCCGATACCGACACCTGCAGTATATTCTCAATCTCCAAGTACAGTTATTCCACCACTGCCTCCTCCTATTGAATCAAGTGAAGGCAAAAATCCGGATGCTATATCTACGATCGCGATTCCGACAACTACACCAAGTAGAACTGATCCACATATATCCACAGCTTTTAGTCATCCATCTAGCAACAGATACACGGGAGCTTATCCATCAGCACCATACAATCCATACTCTCAACACTATCCAGCAGCTCCGAATTCATCTGGATCTTATCCACCTAGTGGTAAGTTTAAATAATAATGAGAAACAATATAATACAATTTATTATACTCTTCTATTATCGGTGATTAATTATAAATAGTATTAGTCAAGGCCAACCGATATTTATAGAATGTTTTTTATTTTATTTTAATAAGTCGTGATACGACGTTTCGCCTACAGTAAGCCTGTGGCATCTTCAGGTGGTGACACGCGTTAATATCCCCGAAAAAATGTCTACATGACAAAATATATCTGGACAAAATATCCCTGTAGTAAAATAATTGAAAAAAAAAAAAAATGTGTGAAAAAAGGGCATAATATTATTGCAAGCGGGTGCATTTATATATTTTTGTATTCATGCACACAAAACAGGTGAAAAAAGGGCACAATACCATTGCAAGTCTGTCCGGGAATATTAACGCACGTAGCCTCTTCAGGTATTTAATAAAAAGTCGACAGTCTGAAGTAGGATAGTAATTATAGAAAGCATTATAAAGACCTAATAATGAATGAATACTAATTAATTAGATTTCAATTTTAGAGGTATATAATGACAGCTTTGTAATTAATATATATATATATATATATATATATATATATATATATTAGGGTGTTTCAAAAAAAATTTTTTTTTTTCTTATGGTCTCAAAAGTTAGTCTTAGGTATAAAAAAAATCCTCCCACAAGAGCAGCTCGAAATCTCAACTCTACTAAGAGCTCAACGAATATTCATTTTCCCATTCAAATTGCACGTAAAAAATTTTTTTTTTGTTTTTTGAAAATGAGAGTAATAAAAAATTTTTTCGAAAATCAAAGTACATAGTCTTGTAGGAAATTAAATTCTCTATAAAAAAGCTCCTGAGTGTTTTCTCCAGAAAACTAACAGAAAAAATGTTATGAAGCTTTAAACTATATTAAATAGTACAACTTCATGTTTGCATTATATTAAACAGTTTTTGGATAGAAATTTAGGTTTTTTCATCTAAGCTAATGTTATCTGTCAATTTTTTTTTTGAACACATGAGAAAAATTTTCCTTACTTTCAAAACAGAACTTTCTTTTTGTTTTGCCCCGTATCTATTTTGTTACAAGAGATGATTATATATTATTTATAAATATAATAATATATAAAGTATGGTGTTCATGCAATAAGTAAATTGCAGGACGTTATGTTGAATGCTAAGACAAGTTTTTATTTTTAGTTGATGAATAAGTAACTGAAGCGCAGTTGCTTCTACAATGTGATACTTAACACTAACTTATGAGATAGATTGCAAAAAATTACTAAGTTGGAAAAACAAGCCGGGAGGGGATGAATTTTGGAGTAGTAGAAGAAATTAAAGGAAAGTAATTGGAGAATAATTAGGGAAGTAGGGACTAGGGACCTCCCATGAAGGGCAGGACTCAGTTAGACGCGACGTAGGAGTGAGGTTTTGGGACCGAGAGATAGAGGTACCTGAGAAAGGTCGCAGGGTCATAAACACGGAGGATTACAATTTTTACTTAAAAAAGATTAAAACTAGGCAAAAATATTTAACTTAATGAACAATAGCATATTTGACAAATATATAAAAATATTTTTACGAAGTAGTAAAAGAAATGTTTAAAGATAAATTTTAGGTGTACATTTTAGCTTACTTTAAAAAGATTGGGAAAAACCAAGATATTGTTCCAGGGGTCATTTACAAACATTTAGAAAATAAATTATTGGGAAAAAATTATAAGACTAAGAGCTTAAAATAAAATGAATAAGAAAAAATGTGTAGCTGTCAGGCTTATTTCATAAAAATATAGAATATGCAAACAATAGATTTTACTATTTTAAAAGATATTATGCATACTAAAATTACAATCATTTTTTTTTATAGAAATATTTTATAATTTAATATTAAAAAATTTATTATTTAAATTTTGATTTAAAAAATGCAGACAACCAAACACTTTTTAATTTAAAAATCCAGAAAGAAAAAAAATTTTAATTCTTAAATAAAATATTTTTCTTTCGAAAGTTATACGGAAAATAAGTAAGATCTCCGAAATCTTTTTAAAACACCTTACTGATTATACATAGTATATAGATTCACCGTATAAACATGTATACGTAATAAAATCCGAAAATTATCTTTACGTTAAGTTTTTTAATTCACTATTGTTTCAAGCTTCATAACTTATTTTCTGTTAGTTGTACGAAGAAAATATTTAGGGGCTTTTTTGTAGAGAATTTAATTTCCTACAAGGCCATGTAATTCGATTTTCGAAAAAAAAATTTTTAAATACTTTTATATATAAAAAACAAAAAAAAAAATTTCTTTTACATGTAATTCAAATGAGAAAATTAATATTCGTTGAGCTCTTAGCAGGATTGAGCTTTCGAGCTGCTCTTTTGGGAGGATTTTTCTCATACCTAAGACTAACTTTTAAGACCATAAGACTTGAAAAAAAAAAAAAAAAAAAAAAAATGTTTATTTTGAAACACCCTAATATATATATATTCTATGCACATAGTTATAATATAGCTTCAAATTGCCCTTATTAGTATTCCCTTAGCCAAAATAAGAACTAGTACATTCACAAATTGATAATTTTTTTTACGAAGCAATCAACTTTTTGTTTAAGCAATTATATTATTATTAGCAAACCAACATCGTTATTTTTAGAATTTAATCGAGCAGTTATATAATAATTAATTCTTACTTATATGAAATTTTAACACTTTCATATGAAACTCAAAATTATTTTAGGTGTGTACCTTAAGTTGATGGAATATTAGAAAAAAATTATGATACAACAATAACTATAAATATTATCAAGAAATTGCAATGATGTGCTGTGATAAATGAGACTGTTAATTTAGTTGTTAATAATTAACATAAAGTAACAATTTTATTAGAATTTTATATAAATAGTATATTACACACCGAGAGAGGAAAGTAGGACATTCCAATCCGCGTGTATACTGCCGTGATTAGGAAAAGGGCAGTAAGTGAATATACTACCTGTTTCTCTTGCTAATGTTAATGTAGCATTATTGCTGCCCATAGGAAAAGGGCAGTAACTTTACTTACCTACTGCTTTTCTATTTAACTAATGTTAAATTAACATTGGTAAGATAGAAAGGCAGTAAGTGAACTTACTGCCATTTTCCTCAGCACGGAAGTATAGTTGCCTACTCGAGCTGAAGGCGTCCTATCTTCCTCCGTGGTGTGTATATGATTTTTCACCAGACCTGCACCTGAAAGTTAAAATTTTTGCATCTGTTGTGGGAAAAATGGCGCATGCGCTAATTTTTATCATTTGTTTTCTCATAAAAGAAAAGAAAGACTTTCTTCCCTCCAAACAGGGCAGGAATTCAAACTTTCGGTGCAGGTATGGTGAAGAAATTACTGTGATTTTGTTGTAGAAAATTTTTTTTTATGTATTATATGACTTTTAATTAGATACCTGAACATGCTACAGGTTGGCCTTGACTAATATTATTTATAATACAATTTACTAAATAAAATTATTTATATTACGATTTATAAAAAATTATTTTAGGCGCTCCAGGATATGCAGCATACGGTGGACCAGCTTATAATGCAGATTACGCTCATATGTATTCAGCATTTCATGGCCCTCCTCCTGCAGCAGATCCTTACATACATCGTGGTTACGCGCCATCACCTTCAACTCATCCGCCGAATTATTATTCGCCATTTTCTCATCCACCACCTCCTCCTTATCCTAATTATTCATTTTTACCACCATATCCCAATCCAAATATGCCAAATATGCCTAGTGAGTCACAACCACCTACTCAGTAGGATATTTTAGGTATAACTCATTTATTTTCATGTGAATTTCTGTATGGAGGTTGACAACCAGCCTTTGTTGAAAGAGCGCAGAAATTAAAAAATGAACTGAAGCTTTAAACACATCTTTGTAAATGGTTGGTCACAAATCATTTATCTTGAAATGATATAACATGAAAACGATTTTGATAATAATCATATACAGTGCAATTTTTCTTCAAAAATTTTAAATAATATTGGATGAAATGAATTTTAAAAAAAATTAATGATTTGCATTTTATCGTCAATATATATGTGACAATTAATGATCAAGTATTTTATTAAAACTACTAATTACTCGATCATATTAAATGTATTGAACTTACTTCTATCAATTGTTCCGTATAGATGAATTTATTATGCAATCATTATTATTATTATTATCATTATTAGTTATTATTATAATAGTATGATCATTTATATTATTTATTTATTATTTTATATTTCTTATTTTAAGAATACTTAATCGTTGGGTTATAAAATGGCCTGATATTTAAAAAAATTATTATAATAATTTAAATTCAAATTTATATACAAATATAATGTGAATAGCATATTATTTTCTATATATATTTGATATTTATCATAAATATCAATACAATTTAAAAATATTTTTCTGATACTATTTTACTTTTTTTTTATCACCATAATTTTTGTGTTTTATTTTATTGATATTTTTCTGAGATAATTTACTGCTGATACGATATCGATGTGCAATTAATATAATTGCTATAATGACCCTTTTTTTATTTTATTTTTTATTAAATATACAAACAGTATTCACTTAAAACATTTAGTAGTCAGTATATATTTAATTAATTGCATCATTAGCAAGTTGTATATGACTCGTATTACTATTAAACATGATTTCTTAAATAATAAATAGATAATATTCTGGTAGTGCGTAGTATTGTTGCTAATCGGATTATAATAAATAAAAATAAATTAGTTATCTAGGTAATGGAATGGGGAGTGCTTTTATACTATATTGCGGTTCATGATCAGTACTGTGATATTTCGTCATAAAACTCGTGCTATCCTTTATTTAAAATATGTTATATTACGTTACTAGCTGTTGTTTGTAAAGAGAAATTATTAAAAACAAAATAATAATTAACTTTATATACATGTATTCAGTAAAACATATACATATAAGACTTGTTATAAATATGATAAATGTGAAAAAAAATTTTTTCTTTGTTTTTAATTATTATTCAACTAATTCATTTTTTATATTGTCATTTATGGTATAAATTTAAATATGTAAGAGTGAATATATATATATATATTTTTTTTTTTTACAATTATATATTTTGTTCATTAATACAACGATCGATGGAGGCACGAGCTCGAGATATTTTATGAAATATCGAAAATCATTTATAAATCTGTATTCTTATTTCGGCGCTCCCCCTTGCCCTTCTCACAAAATATATATGTATAATATATATTATATATATATATATATATATATATATATATATATATATAGAAAATTTATTATCAAGCATTGAACATTAGAATGGTCAGTGATATATGATTATGTTTGCAACATTTTTGTTTTCGAGATTATAAAAAAAATTTACCAACTTTAAAATAGTAAATGAAAATTATTATTTATTATTGTGATTAAGCGTTATGTACATAAAACATTAGGCGAAATTCGCTAGCGTTTATTAACGCCAATGACATTTTTGACAATTATTGAATAATAATATTTAATTAGAGACTTATTATTAATTAATTAAAAAATAAAAATAAATTTATGATTCTGTTGAACGTATTTTTTTGCCATTTACATACTTGTAAATAGTTATTATTTGCCTTTCATACTTTTATTTATTATTATACTCAGAGATTTTTTTTATGTCAGAGTCTCTTAGATAATATAAATCATTTAAACTGATGTATGTAATTTCATTTTCTTTAATATTATTAATAAAATTGTTGTATAAAGATTAACAAGCTATATTATAAGCGTGAAATGACAAAAGTTACTAATAAAATATAAATTAAAAAATTTCAGATAAGTTTATTTATTTTTGTATGATAAGTTTATTTAAAATTAGATATGACATACAGTCGAAGTCTGTCGTAAGTATTTAGAAGAGAGGTGCTGTTTTTTGAACAGGAGGCAATTGAAACACTACAAATAATTAACGATAAGATAGAATTCATTAGTTTTTTTTTTTAACTTGTTCAAAACATTAATTTATAAGATGGACAAAAGTTTTAGCTTTTAATCTTGTTCCAAAGTTTAAATATTCAAAGTTCTTTAAAATACCCGCGAAAACTTTTTTTTTCATACCTTAGAACTTTTTGAATGACAATTTCGTTTTCTAGTATTATGATGTGGGGCTTGTATCAATGCTTTAATAGATGTATTGAAAATAATATATGATACCATTTAATACTAATTTTTCCATCGTATCTGGATGTGGTCTGCGATGTGTCTAACTTGGGCTTATATAGACGTAAAGTAAACAATGTGATTAACACGTTCGTTATTATACGTTTGACATGAACATTTAATTATTTATAATGTTATTGATTAAAATGTATTGAAAACATTTAACATTATGAGTTTAGTAAGTGTAATAATATTTATTGAAAAAGTATAATAAAAGTACTTCAATAGAAATTACATTTTCATTTTGTGTTCAAATCGCAATTGCATTGTGTTAGAATTGCAGCCCTCCCTGATTAAGAAAAATTATTTGAAATTAATGAAAATAATTTGAATTGACTAATATATAGATACACACTTCACATGGATTAAATAATTTTTCTTAATCAGGGGTCGCGCACCGCCATCTTGATCTCTGTCTTCAGCCAAATAAATTCATTTTTCAATAAGATAATATTAATTTTCAATTATTTAACTAAATTGGTATTATAAAGGACACAATAGAGTAACTTTTTGACAATTTTAGAATTCAAAATTATAAAAAACAAAAAAGTAATAACAAAAAGAAAATTTTTTAGTTCAAATTGCAGCACCTCTCCCCTACTAATCGGGGGAATTTATCAAGCTTTTATTGTGTTTTAATTATTTAGTATAACTATTAATTAAATGAATTTAAATAATTTTTCTAATGTTTTAATCAAAAAAAGTTTGTTGCATCCGGAAACGTGGATTTGATTTATCCCTGAAATTTCGTAGTTTTCTAGAGAGCACACTTGGTGTCCAGGGGAAGAAACAACCCGACAGGTTATTATTAACCTGATCTGATTTTCTATGGATAACTCAGTTAGTTTAAGACCAATGGTGTGATCGTAAGCGTAAATTGTGCTTTGCAATTTATAATTAAGCAGAAACTAACTACTATTTATTATTCACACTTATTTTTATAAAACTTAAGCGCAAATTTAGGATTGTCATTTACGTAAATAAAGTTAATGGTCTGAAGTTACTATTAAACAAATGACAACTATCAGAGTTGAAATTCCGAATGTCTTCAATCTGCTGGCAACAACATTATTTGCTTCGTCTCAAGGGACGAAACACGTTTGTTTCTGCCCACAGACTGAAAACATTCCTATAATTTACGCGCTTGCTAATATTTGTTCACGGCATTGTACTGAAATTAGCTTGTTTCGACTGGCTGTACAGACACTAAAACTTATCAGCGCCACAGATATTATAAGTGGCCCCGTGATACATGTGCTGGTTTCCATATAATAACGATTTAAAATTTATTTGTTATTTTTATAATTAATAATAAGTTTCAATGATATTAAGAACTCAAAATTATTTTAGATTGTTAAAATAATAAACTTAAATTATGAAAAAGTTAACTATTATTTTAAGTCGTTAAAAATGCCTATAACAATGTTATATACTATTCACAATGAAATTTATTTTTTAGTTTTTTCTTGGAAGATTTGTAAAGAAAAACCTTCGAATTATTAGTTTCAAAATGGCTGTAAAAAAGAAGATTTCAATTAAAAAAATTACTTTAAAATCAAAAATATCTGGAAAAAAATAAAAATAAAAAAAAATATGAGGATCAAAATAAGTAGTTAAAAAATGATAAAAGTTCTAAATTACGATTCAGAACAATTTTGGAAAAAAAAAATACATTTTACAAAATTTTGGGGGTGTTCCCAACAAGTCTCGATTTGCCCGCCCTTCCTCTGGTAGATATGTATGTATATCCATGCACGTATCTGTATGTACATTTTTTATAATGGAATTTACAATTGAATTATTGGCTAATTTAGCTATAGTCGTAAATCACATAACATTATACAAGGCGTAAGATACGACCATAGTGTTTTGAAAATTATAAGACAGTACCACCACAGTCTACTGGTGCTGATGAGCTCTTAGCGTTTGCAAAAAAAGTAAAAAGTATTCGGCTTTACAAGATGTTTTACGACAACCAATATTTTCGGGACGCATTTTCTCTTTGCGTGGGAAGATCTTCAGTTATTGTAAGCTTATTGCATATTTATAAATACGGATTATATATATATATATATATATATATATATATATATATATATATGTATATATATATATGATTGTACATTATAATATATAATTATTAGTATTATTATTTCCATTGATAAGTACGACATGAATGTAAATTCACCCAATAATCAAACGACAAAAAAAAAAAAAAAAAAAAAAAAAAAAAAAAATATGCTAATTAAATATTACAATACTAAAGGTACATAATGTGTAGCACTTTTCGCGTAAAAACAATATCGGCAATATTCTTAACATGTGACTGGTCTAAGTTCAACACACTCCTTTGTATTATTTAGACGAATCCACCCGAATTGTATGTTCCCAAGTAGGACAGAACGACTTTAAGATGTCATAAAGATGTCTTTTAAGGAGCAACGCCCCTAAACCTCTTTCTCACAGTCAGAAAAATAAATGGAATTATCTTTGTTGCACTCATAGAGCAAATAAGAATTAATCCGTGCGTGCGTGAATTAAATTGAATTGAAATTCGGTTGATGTTATCCTTTAAAAGGACAAGACAAATTTTTTTTTGTCTCAATGCCAAGTGTGTTTATATAAATAAGACACACAGATGGTGATCCTAGGAGTCATAAGAAATTTTGACTCAGTCTCAGCATACTAGTAAGAAGTTTTTTGTCCTTGAGGAGTACATTTAAAATTTTATGCTTAGGGTAGGGGAAGGTGGGGGGGGGGGGGGGTAGGGTAGGCAAAACGGGGTACCTCCAAAATTTTATAATAAAAAAAGTTTATTTTTTTAATGTTTTTTAAACATTCCAAAATCACTTTTGTAAATATAATTGAGCATTATTTTGAATTTTTTTTGTTAAACTTTTTCAAAAATCGATTGTCAGTTGAAAAACAACAATTACCTTTGTTTTATGATAAAAACTATTAAAAACTTGTTTTTCTTCCGTTGTACCCAATAATCATGCAAAATATAATTTTTCTTCATGTAAATTACTTACAAAAAAATTTGACATAATCAAATTCATCTAAAATCCAGAATTTTATTTTTTATGTGTTTTAGGGGGAACCCCATTTTGTCCGCAAAAATGAAAAAATTTTTTTATTAAGCGGTAACTGAAAATTTTTTCAATTTAATTTGAATATCATTAAAAAAAAGATTTAGCGTATTTGAGTTCCTCGAAAATTTGGTATTTCCTAAAGTATCCCGTTTTGCCCCTCCCTCCCTTATGTACGAAGTAGGACATTGTCGGGAATTGAATTTTTTGGTTTTACCAAATGATATAATAAGTATTATAATAACATGTATGTTAAAAAAAATAGAGATGGTTTTTTATTTTATTAAACTTATATATTGATGTTTGTTACACGAAATCACAGTCCAGTGTGAATATTATTTACGAGGGCGTCGTTGGAACCACTTCCCGCCCACGCGACCACCTCTTGAGTAGAAAGGAATCCCACAATTGTCGATGATAAATAAATATACGCAGAAAAATAATAATAACGAGGCGTTGTGTGGCACACGCGAGAGAACGAGCCACACTCCCGCGGTTCAGTCAAGAAAGAGAAAGAATTCAACGATATATTTTAAAAAGAGTAAATAAGAAAGAGTAAAAGACTTGGTTAAAGGAATAGATTGCACTGTAATTCATGCACCCTTTATTTAAAATTTTTATTCTTTTTTTTTTCGTTTCTACTTTAAGATGCTTTTTACATATGTTATGTTGGACCTTTCCGGAATCAATACAGTTAATTTTACGATATAAATTATACTAAATAATCAATTAGTTGAATTTTCTAGAAATAAGCTTTAATAATTTACATATTAATTTATTATTATCAATTGAACTTTTTCAAAAGTTTTAATTATTTATCCATTTATGATAAAATAATTTTAATTTAAGAAATGATATATATTCAACTTATACACAGAAAAAAGAATAAAAGAAAAATGACTACATTTTCAAATATCAGCAAAGTCCCTCTACTTTAAAACTGTAAGAATTACAAGACGTAGCAATTATTACATTTCATTAGTTTAAAAAAATTTGGAAAATCCAAAAGTGCACACCTCAAACACTCATGTAATAGAGTGCTTTAATTGTACAACTTCTGCAGTTTTTTACAATGTTTCACCTTCTAACGCCCTAAGCTCTTTTTCCCCTTTTTATATACACCCTAAGCTCTTACTCTCTTTCTTTTTTCGGCTGTGGCCCGACTTGTGCTCGTACTGTACTGCGTCATTACGGTAATGCCCTACTCCCTCCCTTGTGCAATGGAGGTGTAGTGGCGTAGGAAAACCACAGAGAAAACCTACCCTGATAGCCACCCTAACCATAAGTTAACTACAAGCTACTGCCGTATTTTAAAGGTAACTTAAAGGAAAGTGTTGGAGAGCAAGCAGTTACCTTTAAGTTGACAGTAAATTGTCTGCAAGTTTCTATTTAATTTGACTACAAGTAATTAACGTCAGACAATGACGTTAAGTTGATTGAAAGTTTCTCTTCAAATTGACGGCAAGTTTTTCTGGCAAGTTACATTCAAGCTACTGCCGTATTCTGAAGCCAACTTAAAGGAAAGTATTATACAGCCAAGGTTTGCCAGAAACTTTCTCGTTAAGTTAGCCGTAAATATTTCACTGCAACCACTTGTAGAGCAATGTCTGGTTATCAGAGTAGCCAGTACAGTTTCGGTTTGAGTGAAGCTCCAGTGATCGATAAAATTTCCATTTTACCGATCACTGGATCTCCATCCCGCGTCTAACGATCAGAGACCTTCGTTCGAACCCGACGCGTGGCTAAACGGTCACCCAGCCAAGTATAAACACTCATGTAATATTATGAATATGTAATCATTTTACTTTTTATTAATTTTTTATCCGAATACTTTTTTTGGATAAGTTGAAAAATTTGGTGACAGTAGAGCACTACTTCTCCGCTTCGCGATCGAGGTGTGCAAAAATGTATCTGTTTAATCGGCACGAAATACTTTTTAACGGTACGTTACCGGCGATTTGTCTTTACTTACTTAATAAATAATAGTTAACTTATTTAAAAATAAAAAAAAAAAACAAAAGAAATAGCGCTTGCAAAGCGTGGAATTCAGATGAACTAAAAACTATATATATCTATTTGTGGAGAAAAAATAGCGAATTTGTTATTAGTTAAAACCATCAGTTTTGAGTTTTCATTTAATTATTAATGAACGTGACGGTTTAAAACAGTGATATTCGAAAGGGTACCTAAGAAATAAAATCCAGAGCTAATAAAAAAAAAAATCAAAGTAATTCATTAAGTTTGTCGGGAGATATCGTGCTCACATACGTACAGACCAGCTGACCCATACAAAGTCGCCGAGCTTCGAAATTTTCCCATAGATCGGCCGATGCCTGGTTTGCGATGATTGGCCAATAAATAGCTAACTATACTGGCTCATGCATGGTGAATCATTGGCAGCCACCTTTTTGCTTATAAAAACGGCGCACAATTAACTGCCGTTCGTTGGCCAACGGTTTGATCGAGTGCTCTTGATACCAAGTTTTGGCCGATGATTGATTGCCACGATTGACCAATGCTTGCTGACTGTCATGCTTGGCATACTGTTATCATATTTAGCCAATCTTCGGCCGATGCTTGAAAATTGGCAGCCATTCACGACCCAGTAACGGGCCGATTCTGTTTTTTTGTACCGGGACGTCCAAGTAAAATTTTTTTCAATTAAATTTTTTTTTGATAATAGTCTAAATAAAAAAACTTATAACTATGTTAGAATTATTTATTAGAGTTTTTTTTTGGCTATTAGTAATTCTTTTTTTTTTATTAAGTGCTATATAAAATTAGTGGAGATAATAGAAGTTGACCGAAACTCAGTTTTTAAATTTGGTGACAGTAGAGCAATACCTCTCCGCTTCGCGTTCGAGGTGTGTAATATATGAGAAACTGTAAAATTTGGTATCTGTTACAGTAGTCTCAATTATTAAAGTTTCAAAGTATAATACTTGAAGTTTTTTATACGAGGGCCCTGTTTTTGCACTAAAAATTATAACTTTTACTTTATTCTTTTTTTCATGTACACAGAAAAAATAACATTTTTTGGCGCAAGACAATTTTGCATTATGAAATAAAAATAAAAATTTCCTGAGGACTAGAAAAAATCTCGACCCAAGAATTTTTTTTCTCACCCCAAAAAATTCTTCCTTGGCTCAAGAAAATTATCGTTTTGAATTTATAATCCAAAAACTTTCTTAGGGTAAGTAAAAACTTTTTTGGGGCGAGTAAAAATTTTTTGCGCCAAGAAATTTTTTTTTTCTTTATATGGGGTATTATTTCTATTATTGAATATATAACCATATATATGTAAAAAAAAAATTCGTTTTAAAACATTTAATGGTAAATTATTTTATTCGTTCACCGATAGAATCATTTTGCTAACGACTTATCTTTAAGCTGCGAGGATTAAAGTATAAGTACAACCAGCAATCAGATAAATGGATACACGTAGGTGTGAAAATAATTTATACCACTGGATATACTCAGAATGTCTAATAATAAAATTTTTTATTTTACACAACTCTATTGATTCGTAATAATTATTTTTCATATGCAGTACGTCGTTATTGTTTCTTTTATGACTTGACTTTATTTATTATCTTGGCTTAATAGACAAACAGATAATCATAAGAAAAATAAAAGGATAGATCAGGTTTTTCTCAGATTAGAGAAATGTTTCTTTTAATTACAGAAAAATTTTTAATGGAACATATTTAACTTGCGATATTTTACGAGTTCAATTGATTAATATTCACTCTTAAAACTTTTTTTTTAGTCATACATATCTCAAGGATTTTTATTTTATATTTGCTTTGAATGTTTTATTTATATATTTGATGTCAAAATTAATACTACCGTAATTTATACTATTCCGTTGGAGTCTAGACAAGATACAAGGTAATCTAAAATGATGGCTTTGCGTAAAGCCATGGTATCGATTAAGAAATGCCGGAATAGATCGGGACCACACAAGTGGGTGACGATTAGTGTGTCAAGTTTTTGGTCAAATTTTTGAATTTTATAGTTTGAAAATTGAAAAGCTCGTTTTGTACTTATTTATTAAACTGTTATGGTTTCTCACTATGAATTCTTAATGTTTGTCTAATTATTTAATAATTACAGAAACTTTATTATTGAATTTTAAAATTTTATAAAAAAAAAGAAGTTTAATTACAATTTTACATTTATAAAGTGAAAAAAATAAAATTGTTTTTTGTTTTATGAACGCTAGAATAAAAAATGTGAAAAAAAATTATCAAACTACTTTTATAATTTATGAACAAGTAAATTTCGACGATGCACCATGATTGGGGGTTCTGATTTATCGGCGTTTAAGCATGGAATTCGAACGAGTGAGATTCACACAAACGAAGCTTAGATAGTCTTGTTCATCATATATATATATATATATATATATATATATATATATATATATATATATATATATATATATAAAACGGTTAAATACTTCGCAACCTTTTACTCTGTCTTTTGTGAGTGCGAAGAAGTTTCTCCTCCCGCGCGTAATCTCGTTTGAAATTTATTCATGATTCGGTATATGGCCGAGGCCATGGTAAACTGGTCGAACTGGTTGATGGTATGCTTGACTATGGGAATTTCGTATACTCAGATTGTTTTTTCAATGTTCCAAAAAGATAATTTATGACAGTTAAAGCATTTACATTATGGCGTTTTCACTTACTTTACGAATATATGTCATTTGTTACAAAGATTTTATAATTTTGATTGTAAGAATTAAAATTAGTTTTTCAATCATATATTCTCCCTTAAAATGAATCAGTGAAAAGTGCTCTAATTAGTGAATATTCACTACACAAACAGTCCCAAGTATATCACTAATTCAATCAGTGATAAACACGGAGAGAAAAGAATAGTTCTAATTCCTATGCTAGAATGGTAACCATTACTATGTTACTATATAACATTATAGTAACGAAGATTTTTGTGAAAATCCTGAATGAATTTGCTGAGAAATATCTTTAGAATTGTGACAGAAATATGAGTAATAGCGCATTCGATGCGAAATCAAATTTTGAGCAAGATGTATTTTTTATTTTTTTTATTCATCAAAATTTGAATTTTTCATTAACATAAAACATAAACAAATTACAGAATCTCAGCTTTTTGCTAATAACTCAATAACTATAAACGATATCGAAAATCTAAAAAAATATCCTTAAAGAGGAAGAAATTTCTGAAAAAAATTCTCGACTCCCGGAACTCTAGCTCCATAAACAATAATTTTTATATAATGTTGAAAATGGGGTTCCGCGCGGCTGCTGTCACATGGCGCGTCGAGTTTAGAGTAAGAAGAAATTTTGAGTAAGAAGTAATGCACTCAGGATTTTCACAAGAATCTTCGTTACTAAGTAGCATAGTAATGGTTACCATTCTAGCATAGGAGTCAGAACTATTCTTTTCTCTCCGTTTACTGGGGACTAATTCAATCAGTGATATACTTGGGACTGATTCGCAGTGAATATTCACTGAATTGCAGAATTTTTCATTGATTCATTTTATGAGAGTTACTTGAAATGTTGTCTAATGTGTAAGGATTCTAATTTATGTTATGATGTTAAAAAGTTCTTGAAGCTTAAAAGTGTCCGGCTATATATACTTGAATACCCATATTTCTTTTTATGCAAACTTTCAAATTTTAAGTGATTACGTTCGTTGCCATTTAACTGTTTCTTGGTTTGGTTGAAGTAATAAAGTTATATTTTTTAAACGTCAATAGTTTAAAAGTTTCATATATTGTCGCTATAGAAGACAGCTTTATCGATTTGAATGTCGGATTTACCGGTTTATTTTTTTATATTTTTTTTATATTATCTTTTTCGGTTTACCTTTTAGCCGGTTCTAAGTTTCTATTGAGAATGGTGTATCCTAGCAGCTTGTTTGGCTTGTAGGCGGCGGCCGCCTTCTATCTTTATTCCTTCAATTTGTACAATGGTCAACAAGACGTTACGGCAAAAATGATGCAAGGAAGAGCACGAGTGAAAAAAGGAGAAAACGTTTTCGCCCACCTGGTCAAACTAATAAGTGTTGTGACCCCGTTATAGATTACTTTTTTTTTTTACGTTATAAATTTTTGATTTATGATGTTACTTTATTTCTTCACATTATGTTTCTCTGCTTATAAATTTGAAATCAATTCTTCTTCATGATATTTGGTTGCATTTTTATATCTACTGCATTATTTATTTAATTTCGAGCCAACTTTTCGGTATAACAATTAAAATAAAGACAAAATGAATTTGCTTTCGAATTTATAACGAGTTTCGAAAATCAAATTTTTGAATAGATCTCAACGTTTTCAAGTCGTAGGAAGCTGCTCTGACCTTTTTCAGGATAATATCTGAGTACGTGTGTGTAAATAATCTATATCTTTTAAATAGTTTGGCCGAATAGGTCGGACATTTGTAGCATCGGTTAATTTGTTTCAACGATTTTTTGTAGCTAATATATTGCGTAACGAGTGGATTGAGTTAGTCATTAATTGTGAAACGCAATGACTTTAGTACAAGATAGAGGTGCGCACGCACGAGTCGCAGGCGAGTGCTAAGGACATTGTGTTTTACGAATAAAGATTTATTCCACGTGCTTATTCAACACATGACTGGTTATCTTAATTTAATTGTCAAACCTGTAAATCGAAGTCACAATGGTCGTTCAGCGATACGGTGCTAATTTGCGTTTATTAGATATTAAAAATATTGTCATAAAAATACTTTGTGAGAACTATAGATTAATATTAAATATTAACGAACTAAAAATTATTAAATATATTAGTTTATTAAACAGAGCAGTAATTTTAACTTTCGGTGCGGTTATGGTGGAAAATTTTATACACACCTAGAGAGGAAGGTAGAACGCCCCGATCCGTGTATTCCTTGTAGGAAAAAAAATATTGACAAAAGGGCCGGTCTTGGCACAATACTGATCAGGAGCTCGAGCTACCCAGCCTCAGCTTCCAAAGTTTGGTCCAAGATCCAACCAACGTTCAAGTGACGAGCCTCGGTTTTCCAGTCTTGGGCCAAGGTTCAACAGACATTTAATTGACAATGCTTGGTTTGCCAGTCTTTGGGTAAGGTTCAGCCAATACTTAATTGACAAGCCTTGGATTGTCAGTCTTGGGCCAAGATTCAGCCAATACTCAAGTAACAAGCCCTGGTTCACCAGTCTAAATAATAAATGGTACCTAAAAACCCGTGGCTTCTATGTATAGCCTCATCAATATTATTATTAATAGTAGGTGATTCTTTTGTTGAATTTGTATCAATTTTAAATTTAAGTTTGTTTTATATGTCTCTACATAAACTAAAATTGTTATTTAAACCGAATAGAGTTTCTAACGGTTCTGTGTTGCTAATCACAGGTAGATTCTATAAATTTAAATTAACTGAAATGTTTTCTTTTATTTAATCAAAATAAAGAAATCAAATGTTTGTAAAATTTATAATGATTGAAATAGTTTTAAAGCTTATCTACATATAGCTTTTTCAATATATTTTATCATTTACATATGGTATATTTTTCGACTGTCTGTTATTACACGATAATGTTTTCCGAGTGACATTTAATCGTGCTACAAGGAATTCACAATCGTCCAGCCTTTCTCGTGTTCATTTGTACATATGTTAAGCGATATTAATATTTCCGATTACTTGCCAGGAGCCAAACCAACCGGTTGTGAGCCATGACATTCACTGACAATTAATCTTTAGGTATTCATCATCAATCCGCATTTCATCTACATGTACTTTTTTTTGGAGCAATGACATAAACTGCACTTTGTTTTTAACAGTTATATATATAGTTTTTATTGAAAACTGATTAAGAGTAGAGAATTTATTGCATCATTTTTTTGTGACTATATTTTGTGATAAGTTATCTTCTACGAAAATGGAAACTTGACAAATCGATCTATCCATCAAAATTTATAGACAATTTTTAAAAAATCTTTAAATATTGATGTAAAGTAGATTTTTGCACACCTCAAGCGCGAATATTGGCTCTCGATTTTTTTCGGATATCTCACTCACTTTCAATCATCGCTACACTTTTTAAAGTATACTAAAATAAGTTGAAACGTATATCATCATACAGAAAATTTATTAAGGGATAATTATAATACATCATAAAGTTAATTCCTTAATATGTTATTTTTAAAATACATAATTTAGTGGAGAGGAGCTCTGATGTCAATTAATTAACTGATTTTTTGTGATCACGATCGTCCCGAATAAAACGGCTGACGGACCTAATTTTTTTTTTGTTACCCATATAACAATCTTGTTTAAGGCTTGAGCAAGTTTGCTCTCAAGTTTGATAGATGTTAGTGTTTTTTTCTACGTATGTCTTGCTGCAGATACTTGTGACCAGATTTAAATTGTAAGTCTAGTGAAAGCTTTACACAAGAAATTCGTGTCAGATAACAACTCATTTCTGGAAGAAGACTATAGTTTAAAATAGTTGCGCATGGTTTGCTCAAGGTCAATTTTGAGCCTTGAGCAGATCTTGAGCAAGCCATGCGTAAGTACTTGCCGCAAGTTACTGCCCTGATTAAAAGAATCGATTCGAAATGATTTGCAATGTTAAATGCTCATAAGAAGGGTGATTCAAAAGTATTCAAAGTATTCAGAAGCATTAAAAAGTATTTAAAATTTTTTTTTTCTAATCGTTTTAAATCCTTTCTTTTAATAAGGGTGGTGTAAGAAACGTGCCAAAAACTTTTCAACTGCACCGTATCTAAGATATCTTCAATATTTTTGTGTACAATGCCTTGAGCAGGTCATGCACAAGTCTTGATGACGATTTCTTGCTACATGATCTTTCGCAAAACCCATACGTAGAAAAATACACTAGTAACCAGGGGTTTTGCTCAAGGCACTGGTACCAGAATCTTGCTTAAGCATGTGTTACTTGGGTAGCGTTAGTTTGGTGACTACAAGAACCGTTTCGTTAATCCCTACCCAACTCTTTTTGTTTTAGCTGTAATTAATAAAAACTTAAAAACGTGTTATTCACGAAAAATTTAGCTGCCATTTTTACTTTTACTATTGTTATTATATTTTTCTTTTTTCTCTCCATTAACTACTGGCGGCAGCACTAGCGTCATAGTGGAATTGAAAAAAAGAGTAACATCTAAGAAAAAAAGGCGGGATATTTGAAAAAAAAATTAGTATTATAAAATAAAATAAAAGTAATAATTAAAAATAAAATGAGCGATTGAGGTGTGCAATTTCGGATTTTCTCACCTTTTTTTTTGTTTTGTTTTATAAAATTCATATTTACTATTTATTTTTCTGACATTTTGATATGCCTTTGGGTGCATATTTGTCGGCCTATATACAACAGTCAATGAATTATCTACGTGGCGGTCGTGCAGCTAATTTCATTTTGATGAATTTCGAGAAGACCCTGCGGCTACAGAGCATTAGTCACGGTGTAATTGACGATAAAAGGATTCAAGCATGGTGCTTCGCACTTTTCGTTCCCGCTTATATACCTTTTCTCTTCATCAAAGTTCGTTATTTAACATGAAGCAAATGAAAACGTGAATTCGACGATCAAATTTTATGAAATTATAAAAAATTTTAGTTTGCTCACGAAAATAATTATTTTATAAAATTTGATACATAAATAATGTAAATTTGCGAGTTTAAATAAAAAAACTGATTAAATTACAAGAAAAATAACATATTAATAAATTTCAGTTTAAACTTTCCCGCTTCAAAACAAATAGTTTTCGGCACATGCGCGTGCTTCATCTTGATGTACTGATATTGTTTTCTATAAAAATAATTACAGATATTGGCATAAAAAAAAAAAAAAAATTATTGCAAACATCATTATTATTATATTTTATGTTGCCAGAATGTACTTTGATATGATTTTCGGACCATGTTATAATTTACATATATTTATACATGTAAGAGTTACACTTGGGTAATATCGTTGATCGATATTCGAGAAGAAATGGTACAACATGAAAGATGGCGAAGTTAAAAAAATGTGCAGAAAAGTCAAATGGAGATTCTTGAACATAAATAATTCTCTTCCTGCGGCCAATTAAGTCGAGGACGAGAATGAGAGAGATAGGCTTGAGAGAAGGAAAGTCTGTTTCGCGCGAGAAAAGTTATGGAATTGTCGGCAGAAGGAACTCTTGAATATCCATTCTTATTTATATCGAACGACCGCGTAAAAACTTTTTAAAGCCAAGTCGATTTGGAGCGGTAAAAAAAAAATATCATATATTTCTGATCGAATCTCTCTTGCTTGAAGAATGTAGAGATTATTTATTTTAATCGAAACTTGAATGGATGAATTTCATTAGCATGTAATTAGTGAGATTGTATACTCACTTGAGTAGATAATGAGCAATCAGCGAAAATCAATTGATGCTTGTACAAAAGGTGGTTTACATTTATTATCTTCTTACGAGATAAATTGCTTGTTTTAAGTTCTTCCATATTGCCTGATATAAGCATAAATATACTAGAATAATGCAAATAAAGCAGAATTAACTTACAGCCGTCTATGAAGAAGTAAAAAGAGCAATTGCGGCAAATTATAAGTCGAGTATTTTATATCTCTTCATTACTATACTCTCTGAATAAATCTGTTTGTTAAATATAATACTTTGTAATGGAAGTTGAATTATTTTATTCTTGTGTCTAATAGTTATTTGGTTGTTTTTTAACTGTGTAAGGGAGGGTGGGGTAAGAAGGCCCCCCTAAGCTGGTTATTACTTTTTGTGGCTTTTAACCATCAAATCACATTACTGTTGTCCTATTTCGAACAAATTCATGTACATTTTGCAGAAACTATGAAAAAAAAACAATTTTTTTTCTGGGCAAGAAGGCCCCCCTCCAAAAAGTGATAATTTTTTTTTTTTTTTTTTAAATTATTTTCAACGTTAAAAATGTATTTCTTTCTCTTGAAAATTATTGTTACTTTTATAACACTCAAAAAAATTTTTTTAAGATGTAATAAATCGTTTCCCCACAATGAGATTAATGTCATATTTCTTATTTGTCATTATTTTTATTTAAAAAATTGATCAATTAAAAAATTCATTATTTCCGAATATTTTTAGTGGGCAAATTTGCCCCAGGCATAGAGAATCAGCCAAAAATGATGATGATGTTTACGGTAAGTTAAGAATAAATAGTCTGCAATAATCCTTTTCTATAAAACAATCAATGGTTATATTGATTCCCCTGAAATCCTGGAACAGTTCAGTTTCATCTGCTCGAGACCAGACCTAAGATCCCGAAGGCTGCTGTATTCAATAAAAACACCAAAAGCTACGTGCGCTCTGGACCTATAAACAGGATTGCGAATCTAGTTAATAATCACTGTACTGAGTTAGATTACTTTGCTGGTTTACTCTCCTCCTTTACACCCAATGTAAAAAATTTGTTACTACCCTATTAATCTGTATTAGTCTGTGCAATAATTTCTTTATAATAGTTATTTAGTACATGCATAAAAATGATGCTATCTAATCATTTAATCATCTAATCTTGTAATAAAAACCTTATATGTATATAGCCGATTGGCGTTTATTACATTAAATAAATAAATAAATAAAAAAATGGATAAGCATATTCAATTTTTTATAATTTAACGATAAAAATATGAAAAAATGACTTTTTCATATTTTTCGGCTCGTCCATTTTGTCTCAGGTGTCATGCGTAGGGCTAAAAATGCGCCAATTTATCGGATTTATAGTAATTAGACAAAAAAAAAAAAATTATTTTTTGATCAAATTTTCAAGGTGACCTTCTTGCCGCGGTATCCCCTATGTGATTATTGTTTAAGACTTGTAATACAAACTTGGAGTAGCTAATAATTTTTTTTTAATTTTTTCATCGCAAGATATTAAATAATGTATTTTTAATACAAATTCAAAGCACTTTTTCTACTGTATACTTGAAGTAAACAGAATATCAAAAATTCACACAAAATGTAAAAAGTTGAATTTATTATTAATCATAAATATTTTTATAATGATCGCGTAGCATACTCTCTAAAACAGAATTAGTGAAAGTTAGTGAATATTCACTAACTCAGTGATAATCGTACTACTTATTCTAAAAAGTGATACAACTATAACTCTGAATTAGTGAATATTCATTATTTGCTTTTAATTCACTTTTAGAGAGTTTTGATATAGATACAGAGATAGGTATAGATAGATATAGAAGAGCCTTTTCTCAGTGTAAGGTAGTATAGTATTTCGTTAAAACCGTGGTTTTCAATGACCGGCTAAGTTAGAAAATATATTAGAACTTCTGGTTTGAATGGACATAATTCCGATGAAAATACATCGGTCGCACGAACATGTACCTATTAATATTCGAGTGAGCAAAGTATTTAGGAACTTCTTTTGGAATGAGAACCATGTATGCAGGTTATTTGCGGTCTTCTCTACAGTTTATAATAATCCTTCTGAATATTTTACTTGTACTTCGTATCATTTAGCAATGCTTTAGGATATTATTATATAGAAAATAGTTTTAAAAACTTCCGCATAAGATTTGCTAGGCAATCAAACGAGTCTTATGCACGATTAAATACGAGTCTAATGAAAAACATAGCTGTTTACGAGCCAACAATCTAGATGCAAGTAGGCGTATGATATTTTATGTGACGTCAAGGAATATGTCAAGTATTCCACCATATGTATTTCTTTAATCAGACTTTAATCAAGTAATAAACACAAAATATTACTCTAATGATTAATAATAATTAATTACAACTTTCTATGCAGTCATTAAAAATATTTTGGATTATGAAGTTATTATGAATAAATGACATCGTAAAAGAAACTTTAAGTATAAAAACATCAATTTCATCGTTATTGAATTTAGAGGTAGGGGTAAGTTAAGACAAGAGTTATGATTTCCTTGAGAGTTGATGTATATTTCACATTACTGATGGCAGCTGCTTCTTAATCTTTATACATAGACTACTGTTATGTATATATATAACTATCATATTCGTGGTTAGATTGTATACGGGGTCTGCTTTTATTCCCGCTTTTTACGATATACACAATTATGCATATTAAATTTTAAAGTTACACTACTTTTTGGTACCTGGGTCGAAAAATTTAATATAATTTTAGTTTAGCTACATTATCCGAAATTTTGAGTCCGTGGTGGGGTGTGAATGATGAGTGTTAAAATTTTTAACACTGCCGGTGTGAAAGTTACATGACATACGGTGTTAAATTTTGAACCGTGTGAATTGGAACTTTCACACTACTGATAGTGTAAATGTATAAATTCTTTTTTTAAAGCTCTCGATTACTTCGACATAATAATATACTAGTGTTGGAACCTATACATTACACTACTGGAAAAAATTAAAGGATCAAAAAAAAATTCCAAATTTTTGGGCGATTTTAAACGGGACGTAACTTCGAGAGAAATGGTCTCACAAGAAATAAAAAAAAGGTAATTGTAGCTCCAAGTGTCTAATTTTTGGATTGGAACTTTAAAATTTTGTAGCGTCAGCGGTTTTTGAGTAATCTTAGAAAAACCAGCGACAAAAAAAATTTTCAAATTTTTTTTATTTTTTTGGTCTACGGGCGTGGGAAATTTTTTTTTTGCTCAACTACTATGAGGATCAGATACCTTCATTATTCAGCTTTAATTTCGTTTTTTATGGACCTTGATACGTCCACTTCAAAAGTAGACACTTGGAGCTACAATTACCTTTTTTTTTATTTCTTGTGAGACCATTTCTCTCGAAGTTACGTCCCGTTTAAAATCGCCCAAAAATTTGGAATTTTTTTTTTATCCTTTAATTTTTTCCAGTAGTGTATTTGATCATTTTTAATTACAGATTATATTATCAGACGCTATTTGAGCTAATAACACTGAACGATGTAAAAAAAAAACACACATGACCTGTCAAAAGTAGACCGCTTGATATTCCACACCAAGAAAATATCTCACCGTTAATTGACACCGAGCAAATCATGTGAAGTCACCGGGGACCATTTTCACACCAAAACTTTTTTACAGCCTAGACTGTATTTGGACTAATTGGTCTGTATTTGAACTAGATGATCCGTCTTTAACTTTTTATAAAAATTTTGAACTGTTTTTGACCTAAAGACGATCAAAAATAGACTAAAAAAAAGTAATAGTCAGAAAAAGTTTAATTTTTGTCTGGATAAAAATAAAAAAGGCCAAATATTTTGACGAAAATGAAAAATATCTGATTTTGATCTTTAGGCGACCAAAACTAGACTAAACCAAAACTAGAGAAAACAAGTCTGAAAATAGCCTAAATATGAGGGATAGTACGGGCAAACTCGATTAAATTTCAGATGTTAATTAAATACAAGTAAAAAGTAAAATTGAATAGAAACAACTTAAAATTTTTATTTGATTTAAAACAGGTGATATTTTTTGACCCGGGTAATTTATATATAACTTGAAAAATATCTCAAGAATACTAACTTCTTATAATCAGTAAGAATTAATAGAGTATTCTAAAATTACATTTGTTTTCTGATTTGTTGATATTATTTTATTCATAAAAGTATAATTTCTCGTAATATCTGTCAAATTAAATCACATATTTACTAACAACAAACTTTGTTTTCGTGATTTATTTAAAAATACGAAAATATATAGTGACAAGAAATATATGTTTTTTATGAGCAATATAATAGTTAAGGTAAATATTTATCACTTTATATTAGCATCTTTGACGTATAAGAGAATCACAAAGAATCCACGTGGTTTTAATAATTATTCCATACACATGTTATGTTAGACCACCTTGGCGCAATAATAATAAAAAATGATAAATTCATTACTGTTGTACTAAGTTAACAAAATATATAATAATACAATTTTGATGGATTTATTTCGAAGTTATAATCAACCGTATTATTCATTTATCTATATTCTTTGGTCAATTAGATTGAAAAATAATTTTTCTTGTGTCGAGAAGACACTCAAAGCGGACGTCAAGTTAGGAGATTGTACCTTCCTTATACGTAATGAGTGGTTCTTGCTGTATAAGAGGAGATAGAGAATATT
Organism: Microplitis deprimator; assembly: GCA_964016945.1. Classification (NCBI taxonomy): domain Eukaryota; kingdom Metazoa; phylum Arthropoda; class Insecta; order Hymenoptera; family Braconidae; genus Microplitis; species Microplitis deprimator. The sequence continues at coordinate 16,359,370 of OZ024707.1, forward strand.
AGAAAGACGTGTATATGTAAGCAGCTGAAGATGAGGGTAACGGAGAGAACTAAGAATAAAGAGAGAAATGTTTAAAGTGAATGGCGAGAGTCAAGCCCCACCTAGACGCGTGGGACATCCACCCACGATTTCCCATCGCTGGATCTCTCAGACGATGCTCTCAGCCTCTACGGCAGAACTTGGGACATAAGACGAGCCGTCCAGGTAATAAGACCTTGGCCACGCGTACAATATTCACTGTTGTTTATCCATCTTTTTTTATTATTTTATTTTCGTTTCTCTCCTCTTAAGTTTTAGTACTGAAATATCGAACTTGAGATACTCGTAAAAATGTTACTAGCTTTTTGTCTCTGATCTATCTGATAATAGAATCTATGTAGGGATCGAGTTTTAACGTTTGATTATTTGTATCTTGACATAGATATGTTCGTATTTAGAACTACATTTATTTTAAAGCAAATAAATTTTATTAGCCATCTAATAACTTAGTACCTACTTAGCAAAAAAGATAAAGTCAACAGGAGATTTGTTTTTCAAGAAGCGAATGAGTAATGAGATAAGGTGTTATAATTTAAGAGAAGGTAAAATGAGGGATTCTTGCGTAGATATAATTCATTTCCTTGATCCACTGCTCATATTAAAAATTACAAGTTTCAATTTCTTGTGTCGGCAAGCCGAGTATAGTCGATGGATCACACGTGGATCAAATATCCGATTGGCCGTTTGTGGAGTCTAAATATGGTCATGATTTAAAGTTTTATAGATGTGAGATTAAGAGCAGATTATTCAAAATAAATAAAAAAGAACTGTCTTTGCGGGTCACTCCTAAAACTCTGCTGCCTTCGAGCTCAAAAATTGCTTTTAAAAACATAAGTTTTTGAGATGAATTCGAAAAAATTTTTAACTAGAAGTTGTGAAGATTGAAAATTTTTACAAAAAATTAATTTGAAAAAAAGTTAATCCTGTAAAACAGCTCCAAAACTTTCCCCTGTCTTCAAACACGAAGAGCTGGAATTCTTTTACTGAAAAATTTTTTTTAGGTCTTCGAGTCGTTCAAGTCGTTTTTATAAATTTTTATAAAGTTATAACGAGAATATTTATTTTCCATTTTAACAATGCAAGCTGGTCAAGATTTTGGTGGATTTTAAAATATGTAACTTATCATTTTTAGTAATGTAACCGGGGCAAAAAAAATAACTTGATTTTGAATTTTTTGACTTGCTTTTGATTTAATTAACTTGATTTGCAATGTTATAATTTTTACGACTTGTATTCAACTTAGTTAACTTGCTTTTGGCTACACTTACTTTTTTCAACTTAAAAATTTAAGTCAAATGGAAATCAAGTATGACTTGAATTTGACTTATTTGACTTAAAAATTCAAGTTAAAGTCACGCTGATTTGGATTTGACTTAGTTGCGGGGTAAATCGGTACAAGTTAAGATAACAGTCAAAATCAAGTCAAAACCAAACGTATTTTCATATCTTAAAATATGTTTTCATTTATTAACAAAAGAGCTTAAACTTGACTTGCTTTTGGCTTGCTAGACTTGCTTTATTTTCAATTTTTAAAATTACGCCAAAATCAAGTTATTTTTTTGACCCTGGCAAGAAAAATGGTTTGCAATAAAATTAAATTAAGATAGAGCTTCGCAAAAAAATCTCGGGAAAAATAAGTCTGACATTTCAAATTGTTTTTAAATGATTGTAAAAGTAATAAATTATGATTTAAAACCACTTTTGAAAAAAACATATTTCAGTACTTTTAGGAGTATCCTAATTAACTTAGGATGAATATTTTCTTCAATGGTAGTAGAAAGTTTGTTTAATTTTTTTGAATCTAACTGAAAATTGAAGTTTCAGCAGACTAAAGTTAAAAAAATGGCATATTATTCCCGTTGCGTACTTATTGTGCTCAGTACTCCCACATTTACATATAAATATTTATATATATATATATAATTTTTTCATGTATTAAAGTGAGACCGAATTTACAGCTATGTATATTTAATTTTTTTTTTTTTTTTTTTCAAAAGATTTCAGAATCTACGTAGGTGTTATATTTTATTTTCATTTAAATAAGATCATTTTTATGTATAGCAAAATTTTATATCGTAACATTCAATCTTAAAAGTTAATTTCGTTACTACCGAATACTTCTTGAGGTACATAATAATCATATTTTTCTCTTTTGATTCATTCGTTGATCAACGATAAGGTCGAGATCTTGTGAATTATGATCTATATATCAAAGAATCAATTTTCTAATCGCTTTTGGCTACCGATTTTTTTTTATTATGTATTTTTTATGCCGTAGCCCCCTAGTTATCTCACAAATCTTAGTTGAAAATATAATAATTTAAGTATCTCAGATTACATTACCAATAATAATTACCTTATTAACATTTGAATAATTACCCGAGTCAAAATCAAAGGCATACTTTGAACCTCAATGAACATTGAATATTTACATTAGACTTTTAGGATATAATCATTGTAAAAGCTAGAAATGAACCAACTTAGACTTACAAAAGTTTGAATTGAACCTGCTTAGACTTACAAAGGTATGAATTAAAGCTACAAAGACATATGTCGTGAAACGAACGAGCTCAGAATTTTTTGAATCGACTCTCTGTTGGTCCCAGGCTGCTTCTAAGTCCTATTCTAGGTGTCATTAATCTACTGATAAAATCGCTGGATCACTTGCTGCAATGTTCACTAGCCTTAAAATTTTTTAAATCGACCCTTTTTTATTCCCAGGGTGCCTGTGGGACTCGATCTACTCTTGGGTGACATTAGCCTACTGGAGAGATGACTGAATCACTTGCATCAATTCTCCAGTAGTCCGCGAATTTACCAATTTTACCTTTTTGTACACGGAAAGAAAAACATGTAAATTTTTCCCATTTTACTTAGGGGAAATTCTTTTATTGACATAGCAAGTTTTGCTTTATCAACACGGGAAATTTTACTAGGAAACAATGAGAATATAACTATATTTTTAATAAATTTTAGCCACATATTATAGTGATATCTTCTATATTACCATTAGAAAAATTTCCATCTAGACATAGAGAAATCCCTATATTTACATGGGTATTTTTACTATGTCAACATAGGAATTTTTCCTATGTTACCAGAGTAATTTCTTTTATATTGACATAGGAATTTCGCCTAGGTTGACGAAGAAAAAATTCCTCTGTTAATTGAATTTATAAAAACATTTGTTAATTGGTAGGTGCTACAAAAAAATTTTATTTAATAATACAAAATTTTTTTGAAAATTTTGAAACTATTTTCGTATATCTTAAAACCTTCACACATCTCTATTTTATCGCTTTAAGGCCTAAATAATAATAATGACCAAAATGTTTGGTATTTTGTTTGTTTTAGCTTCTTGTGAACTCTTCTTACGCAACATAGCCATTTTTTCTATGTTGACATGAAAATTTTTCCTATGTCAAAATGGGTATTTTTACTACGTCAACGTAGGAATATTTACTATGTTAACAGAGGGATTTTTTCTTTGTCAACCTAGGAAAAATCCTTCTGTGGATATAGAAGGACCTACTCTAGTAACATAAGAAAAATTCTTATGCTGACATATTAAAAATACCCATGTCAATATAGGAGTTTCAACAATGTTAACATAGGAATTTTTCTATGTCTACATGGAAATTTTTCTAATGGTATACCGGAATTGTTACTATATTACATAGTTATTTTTCCAATGTTGGTATAGAAAAATTTACATTGTCAATATAGAAATAATTTCTATGTAACAAAACAAAATTAACTATGTGACATACTTACGATTCACGTGTTGACAGAGTAAAACTTACTACGCCAATAAAGGAATTCCCCCTAAGCAAAATTGGAAAAATTCCCATTTTTTTTCTCCGTGTAGTACTCCTTGCAAGTCCTTTCTTTTATTAAGTCTAGTTACTTTCCTTTCACGATTTATGTCTATGTAGGTCTAATTCATGCCTCCATAAGTCTAAGTAGGTTCCATTCAAGCCTTTGTAAGTTCAAGTAGGTCCATTTCAAGCTTTTATAATTACTATGTCCTAAAAGTCTAATGTAGCTTTTTAATGCTCATGTAGGTTCAATGTATGTCTTCGATTTTCACTCAGGATAGTTTATTTTAAGTACGTGAATTAATTCTTTTTTTTTCAATAATAAGCTTGGTGAATATAACATGAAAAGAAAATAAGAATTGCAAAATCATGTTTATATTATGATAGTATGATCGATTCACAATGAAACCAATTGGATGTAGGCGGATAAGATTTTATTTTTATAAAGACACATTCTTATTATTCATATTTATTTTTTTAAAATCATATTACTTATCCATAGATATATATTTTTTTGATACCATATTTTTCATCTTTATCTCATTGCGTTTAGATTAAATCAATTTTGGTTGAGACCACAATCATTATTGGTTAGTTACAGAGAACATAGTTCAGAACAGAAAAATATGGACCATGTCAGTTACGCGCCGAGTGCTCTTCCAGTTGAGTTATCCGAGCCTATGCCATATTTCGATCAATTTATCTCTTATTCATTGAGCCACACCGTCTATCGTACGGTAGCGTTTTAAAATTATTTTAAATAATGCTGTTAAGCAGGAAAGTAAGTGTTCACACACGCAGATACGGGACTATATACGTGAAGCGTTCCACACTTTCGTAATATAAGGAAGGAGAATTAGGATAGGAAGGGATTGGTCAGGATAAGGAAGGAACCTTCTCAATTAAAAGTTTATAAATAAATTTGGATAGTCTAAACTTCACAATAATTGAATAAGATGAACTCTGTTGTTATTATGAATAACCGTTTTATATAAACAGTTTAGGACAAATAATTTATTCTAATTATTTTAGTATATTTTTTACTTTATTTTTCAACTTCAACCCTTGCTATTATAATTAATCACAATGTTGCACACCTGAATTGCGAAGCGTTTAGTGTGCTTTTCACTCAAGCTTAAAAATTTTTTGATGACACTACTGTAAGCTAGTCTCTTCGACTAAAGCTACTCTTTCCTGAATATCGAGCCTTTTTGCTCGGTAGGCCCATCTTGAGGCCCGTAGCCTCTGATGTATCCCTAGCTTGTGACAAAGTTTACCCCCACTAGAGAAGGGCGAGAAGGACATTGAAGCGGATGAAGAAGAGGCATTTCGATAAGACTTTCCGAGAGGACCCAACGTGACGTCATCTAGCCATTCTCACCCTTACCCTTATTATATCAATTATTATTAACCGTCCGTATTATACGATTAGGGACCGGCGGGTAATGAGGCCTAGCTAAGGGAGATTTCGAATAGAATCGATAACATTGCATTTAATTATCGAAATGTATCATAAATCTTCATTTCAATACATTAGCCATAAAATATAATGAAGTACTGATAATTTATATCACAAACAAACAAAAAATTAAACTTTTACAAAAACCATACGAATAGGCCTTATTTTACTACGGTAAGGTAATAAGACCTACAGGTTAAAAAAACTGGAATAGTTTAATTATACTTAATAAAATTGGTATTAGAGATGAATCATCACTTAAAGTTAGCAACAATACTTTTTTAAAGACAGAAGACTAGATTGTTTTGTTCAGCAGCACTTAAAACTATCAGTTTCCTTTTCAAGAGTCAGAAGACTAGTTTGTTTTTTATAATTTCTTCTGTGCTACGACATCATATGACGGATGATGAAATATAGAAGACAGGGAACGTGGTATCGGGACTCTATAAACTTGTCATAACATCTATATGCAAGAGCCTTCTACTAGAGTAGCCTTTAGCGGAGGTGGTTATTTTAAATATCATTTCTGTCACTTAGGCCTTATTACCCGCGAGTACCTTAGTTGTCGGGTTCAATAATGTTTAATTGTTAAATAAATATTTGGTTCTATCTACTATCAAGTGAAATATATGGAAGTATCCTTCTTACAATACTGTAATTTCTATAAAAGAAATCCATATGGAAATCCAGTTTAGATTCCCATGTGGATACCCACATGTAGCGTTTTTGGATGGATTCCATATGGTTTCTTATAGGAATCCCGTATAGATTCCTATATACCACACACACTTTTAACATAATTATCTCTTTACCGAGTAGCTCTCTTTTATTAATCATTTTCGATAACTTTACATGTACTCATTACACTGATATTTATAAATTTATTTCTAATGCCTGTAATCCACACATTAATTTTTTTCGGCAATCTTTAATTTAATTATATTTGAATTTAATTCTTTAGTTCGTATTAATTAATTAATTTATTTTAATTTTATCTATTGACTATTGATTAGATCGGGTATTATTTACCGGCACGTGATTGCTCACACTGGGCCTGGAAAATTCTGTGACGTAATAAACAATAGATCTGTGACTGCCTGCACGGAGAGAAATGTCAAGTGAATATGCATGTGCAGCACAGTAATATTTACATTACTCTATAGTTTGTGTATAAGAGCGGCAGGACACAAACTATAGAGTAATGTAAATATTACTGTGCTGCATAGGCATATTCACTTGACATTTTTCTCCATGTACTTGATTATATTTGGGACTAGTGATGCAAGTCTGATCACTTTTCCGGACTGACGTCGGATCCTCTTCAATTTGCATGCCCGGCGATAAATCGAAAAACTGATTTGATTACTCACTGGGGGGTTACGATTTTGGTAACTGACCAGCCGCGAAAAATCACGATATTGATCGATAATGTAACTATTTTTACTCCGTTACTACAGGTTCTCCATAATCATGATTATGATTATCAACCTAAATTTTACATGTATGCGTTGCGTGTGAGAACACATTCGTGAAAGCTTGCTTGTTCCTCACGTATACGAGTCCAATTTTTTCGATCTGTTGATTCAAGCGCTATTCGATGATAAAAGCAATACGCTTTTGTAGTCACTTTGATCTAAGTAATTGCTCTTTTCGGATAGCATAAATATAATGACTCTGATCTACTCAGCTTATGTTTCATCGGTTGACGAAATCTTACTAAAAAGATTCAAAGTGTATAGTTATCATGAGTTTGAAAAGAATGAAAATAGATTGCAACAAGTATGCGGGCAAGAAGTATAAGTTCTTTGATATTACTTGGAATGTTGTTTAATTAAGGAAGTGATACGAGAAAAATTGTGAAATAAAGACTAAATGAGTTCAAAATTTACTTTTGAAAATGAAATTTGGACTCATTTTTTTATTGGGAAGTTGTCATTTCATCGAAATCTGACGTAGGAGGAATGTCTATATAAGAATAATAATTTTTCTCGTTTCGAAGAACAGATTGCTATTTATAATTACATTGAGTTTTTCTTGTTAAAAATTAATAAGCTGAGCTACATTTTTTCACATGAAAATCATATTGATAGTACAAAATTAAGTTAAAAATTGGCTATTCATGCTTTTATACGTCCGAACACACACATATACACAGAATAAATTTGTATGCAAACGCATGCATTAATCTAAATATGTACTCTCTGCTCACAGAAATATATATAAGCTGATTCACGCTTATTGGAATTCCAATAAATTTTTATCAGCAATTTATTTGTTGATTGGTATTGTTGAATGTTAATAGACTTTGAAACCATTTTTCGCATACTTATTATGTTCGCATCTTGAATGTCTTCATTAAATCGTTTCTATTTACCTGATTGAATTTTTTTATGAGCCATTATCATATTCGTGTCGAGATAAGTTATGCAGTTATCTTTCAGCCAATATGAGTTACATTCAATACCTTCACAACAGTCGTATTGTTAGAGCTTGAAAAGCTCATAAAAAACAATTGCATGTAATAGCATTTTCGAGCTGGAAGAGCTCGAAAATATATTCACAGTAATGTTTTTGAGCTCCTTAAGCTCGAAAGAAAACAGCGGGAAGTTTTGGGGCTGGCCCGCAGGGCCAACTGACGCCCAGATTTTTTTTAAATCTTGACAGTTTATTTTTATCCGTTTCTTACTACAATTAATTGACTGAAAGGTTGTTATACAGTAGATTTCACGTTCTCATGTAGGTTGAATTAAATTGAAATGTAAAGAAAAAAAAATTCTTATTGTGATACTTCGTAAATTTAAAAAAGATCTTATTATATTGTATATTTGTAAGCATTTAAGCTGTGTACTTAAAAATTTCCGAAATTTTTTTATACGATTTTCAAACAGTTTATTGATGCGACTTGTTGAATAAGGTAAGAAAAGAATGTGTATGCGCGCGTGACATTTAGTTTCACCATCATTTAACAGTATTTTTTTTATTTGCTCCTTCTTTCAATATAAAAGTGACTCAATTTTTTTTTTTTACAATTCCTGTTCAGTGTCTTATTCTCGTTGTCGTTTCTCACTCTTCGACATGGCTTACTTTTTTTATTCTGCTTCTACCACTCTTGCTGTAGTTTGCTCGTTTGTTCACGTCATTAGAGTGTTCTCTTTCTTTCGTGCGTGCAGTAATTTGCCCCGCCCTTATATGAGAATTCGCGCCTTTGGCATTACTCACGAGGGTGTCAATCAGTGAAAAATACAAAAAAAATATACATAAACACATTAGGGAAAGTAAAATAATTATTTCTCTTTGGAATATGAACTATACTTTAGATTACTTTTCTTACTCAACATAAAATTATTCGAGAGTCGAAATGATTATCCGAGTTAATTAAGGAAAATAAAAAATATGTATGTATTATTTAAATAAGAAAGAAAAAATAAAAGAAATATGGTGAGAGTGAACAGTAAGTGAGGTTTTAAATAATGTACCCGTCGACCGGTTGACCCTCGCCACTTACAGACTAGCGCCGAGAATGTCTTTGTGTCACGCGAGGTGTTTTTTTCTGCGACAAAAGCCCACAGGTTTTGATTATTTGTCTATCTTACTTGGATTCCGAAGAATTCAGGACCCCATTACACTTTTATACGTTATAATAACTACGATACTTGGGATTCAGTTTTTACTAAGAGATGAAAGTTTTTCTTTTTCTCTATACTAAACGAACTTTTACTCACAAAAATATTTAATTAATTTTAAAAATGTTTTTTTTTTTGCACATTTCGAACGCGAAGCGGAGAAGTAGGGCTTTACTGTCGAGATGTCGAAGTCATCCCATTTTCTCACATTGAATTTTAGTTGAACAGATTAAACATTTTTTTAGCTTTAAAAGGAATACACCTTTCGATTATTTATAAAAGTGAACTATTTATTCAAAAAGTAACATCAGCGATTGAGGTGTGGACTTTTGGATTTTTCAACATTTTCTTAACTTCCCGCTAATAAAATCGTCGATTTTCAAAAAATTCAGGAAGTTATTGGTTTCACCCTGATTTTCAAAAATCAGGTTTTCCTCATATGTCGACGTTTGAAGGAGCTAGGATGTTATTCTGACATTTTCAGAGAGATGTCTGCATGTGTGTATGTATGTGTGTGTGTATGTGAGTGTGTGGATGTAAACCTCTCATATTTTTTTAATGAATGAACAAATTTAAATGGTTCTTACGGCATTCGAAAGATTTTTTTCTGAACTTAGATTTCCAGAAAATTTTAGATCGATTAGTCAAATAGACTGAGATATTTAAGAAATACGAAAAAAAAAAAATTTTTTCTTTTAATTTTTTTTCGAATATTTTGAAAACTGTCGGATTAATCAATTCTAAAATCTAATCAGCTTTAGAACTCGATAAAAGCTTTCGATTGTCGCCAAAAACGTCTCAATCGGATACTCCGGTCGAGAGATATCGCCAACGAAAGAAATAGTAAAAAACGGTTTTTTGCGAATATCTTTGAAACGATTGAACCAATAATTCACAAAATTTTATTAGCTCTAGATCTCAATAAAACGCGCCGATTGCCACATTGTAAATCAAAATCATTTAATTAGTTCAAAAGATATCGACGACAAAAAGTTCAAAAAATAACATTTTATATCCTTTTTCCTGGATAAATAATCATATAATGTACAATCGACGACAAAAATTCATCCCGGGTTGTGCTGCCCCCGGCTTGATGAACTTTTCTATATTATATCACTCGAAGAGCTCGAAAATGTATCCACAACAATGTTTTCGAGCTCCTTGAGCTCGAAAACAGCGGGAAGTTTTGGGGCTTGCCCGCAGGGTCAACCTATAGACAGATTTTTTTTTTTTTTTTTCATTTAATATCAATAGTTTTGATAAAACTCGCGATACATATCAAGACAACTTTTAAAATAACTTTTTTTTATTCCTCGTGTAAATATCATGTTTAGAAGACTTCATCCGCTTGCGACAACGTAATCAATTATTTTAACGTAAGTTTTATTACATTGTATTCGATTAATTCTGTAAATTTATGGCGCAAAAATTCTTCGCTTTTTGACAGATTTTTATTGCCTCTCGTGGATCCTTAAAGTGCGGTCATTATATATATTAGATACCACTGTGAAGGCCTTGGCTCGATATTTAATTGTATTTGAATAGTTTCTCGGTAATTAAATTTAATGAGTTTATTCCTTTTTAGTTTTTCAGTAAAATAAGCTATTCTCATCATTAAAATAGCTTCTGTTATTCATATATAATAACAAGTTATGTTTCTAGTGGCATTACATAGCAATTTTTCTTGTCATCAGATCATTCTAATGAATGCAACGATAAAAGAGCCGGTCACTGACGTATGTAAAATAAATTGACACTCCGTTCTCCTGCTTAGAAGCCATATAAGGTTCATATGTTTTTTATTTATTGCAACTTCTCTGTTGCTCAGCATGACGTTTGCACTGATATAGCTGAGTAGTAACTATCGAGTTTTGAGGAATATAAAAATTGTTGACTTCGCTCTCAGAATATAAGTCGATAAGGCGGCTTACCACAGTCTAATCGTGTATATTTTAACCACCAAGTATAAAAATAAAATTATGGAGAAGGATTGACTGTGCGTTAGGATCTTGATTGATTCGTAAGTTTTTATCGAACAGAAACGAGACAGCTTTGTGTTGTGATCCAGGCGAGTGTCTTATTGGGTTGCTCTTATTGTGGAATGTAGATTAAATCTGGGTTTTCGATTACAAACCTCCCGGTTGGAATTTCGGAGGCAGGTTTTATAATTTCTTAAATTGATATCCCAGACTTGTCAATTAATTACAGGTACTGGGAATAAATGTCATTTGTATTTAAAAACAATATATCATAAATTTTATCAGTTATACGAAGAAAATTTTATTTTACTATTTGGGATACTAAATTTTTAATTTCAACTATTTGAAATATTAGCAAAGTTTTTCAGTGGTAAAATAATTTGTTTTACCATTGATAATGATAACACTTACAATTGATGGTGGTAACGATTACTATCGAAGATGCTAATTGGAACTATTAAAGATTATAATTGTTACAATCGAAGATCATTCATCGCAAGGTTGTAAAAAGTCTGAAATAAAAGATAGGATTAATTTATATAAATTTAAATTCTTTATTTATATTCATATTTTAGCTATATACATTTTATCTTTTAAATGATTAAAATAAGTAACAATACATTCGTTTTAGTCCGAATATAATGAAAATTTCCAAATATTGGAACTGTTATTGATAACTTTAAGTGATTGAGTATGATCATAAAAATAGCAATCATCCAAGTATTGAGTGATTAAGAAAACTTTATTATCATCAATAATCAGTACTTTTTTTATAACGTAAAATAATGGAGCATCATTTGATCTGTAACGCCGATATTTAAATTCTTCATTAGTTTTTAGATAGTAAGTATTATTTCGGTTGAACGTAACTATACGAAAAGAAATTTATAGTAGCCGGTCCTAGTACGTTTATAAAATATTATTCCATACCGTTATGGTAATAATTACTTGGAATTATAGGGTACAGGTCCATACTTTCAACAATTCCCATCATTATGGTAACAGTTCCCATATCGCATGGTATTAGAATTATTGTAATGATTACCATACTCATTGGAATAGTTCGCATAAGCAAATAGGAAAAAATCCAATAACCACGTTGTAACGGTTCCTAAGTGCATATGGGAATAAACCCGATATATTATAGTAACCATTTCTATAATATATGTGAAAGATTTCTATAATATCATGGTAATCGTTTCTATGATACCATGGTAAACGTCACCATATATTATGGTAATCATTCCCATAATGTATGAAAATGATTACTATAAGATTATGGTAATGGGTACCATATATTATGGTAATGGGTAACATAATATTATGGGAATGATTACCATAGTGACACAGTAACGATTGACGTAATTCCATAGGAACTATTCTGATATCATGTAGGAATTATACCCATATTTATAGGAATGATTACCATAACATGTCTGGGTGCTGATCCTATAATCGATATTTCAAAAAACCGGTTATCATGTGTTATGGGAACCATTCTCATAAAATATTGTAATTCTTACCATAAATTTCTCTCCACCGGATTACTATCAGATAATGAAGAATTACGATGTCAATAACACAAGCAGATAATTTTTGAGTAAATATTACCCATAAAGTTTGGTACTGTAAGGACATCTAGTCAGTAACTATAATTTTACTATGTTGTTAGTAGAAATTGCACTTTATTTACATACTATTGGGTAGTATATTTTACAATATGCATGGGAAAAGTCTAAATATATACCACATGTCCTCTCAGTATCAAACTTTTTGGGTAATTTTTACTGAAAATTTCTCTTCGTGCACTTATAATTAGTTAAAATAATAAAAGTTATAATTTCTTATTATCATCAATAATTATAGATTTTACCATACAGTCGGTAGATACTACAATTCAGATTGCTTATCAAATAATATAAATTATATTTAATACTATCGAATTCAGTTTAAAAATTTTACTGTAGCTAGATGATAACTTTTACTATAAAATTCACTCCATGTGGTAAAATGCTATTGGTGTTATTAAATTTTATGAAATAGAGTACTTTTCATAAAAATGGATTAAGAAAACAGTATTTTGATTGAGTTCAGATGAAAAATTTGTTTTCGTCTTATCTTACGGTAGATAACGTCACAAAGATCGACATATCAGCCGACACCTACGCTTCGATATTGTCGGTAATAAATAGTTATGATAGATGGTATACAAGGTGAGTGATGGATGATTCGTTACGCTCAAGTAACTCCTACGATAAACAACTTCAGTAAAGATTTAGTTCAGATAATTTGCGACATACATATTATTAAAAGCTGATACTCGGCGCCAGGAATTTTATCTTAGTTTGTAGCGAACTGCTTCTTCCAGAATGCTAATTAGAGATTAATGATTGAATATATTAAATATATCAATACGTATATACTCGTTATAAAAAATCGAGAAATTGGCAGAAATTTATATTTATATTCACGCCTGTGATTTCTTGATCTGCTTGATTTTTATCTTATTAACTTATAATTTATTTACTAATTTTTTTTTTTTAAGATATATTGCAAATTGTGAAATTTTTTCTATAAACAGGTAGAAGATTTTTATAAATAGTAATTATAAAAAATTAATTGAAATAAATAATTCAATTGCTCAGAAAATTTTTGATCCTTTGCAATATATTTAAAATTAAATAAGCGATGACTATACACAGCAAATTATCTGCAATTAATTTTTTACATCAACGTTATAAATATATATTACATAGAGTGTGCAATAACTCAATAAGTAAATTCCAATGAGGCTTTAACAGTACAAAAAAGCTGTTGGTGGTCTCTATGTAAGTCGCTAAAATGCCGGAACGCGACGATTACCAGCTGCGTTTTCAAGACGAACCGAAACACGAAATCTCAGCTGCTCACGAATCTTCAGTGTACATAAGCACATGCGTTAAGTACTCTACCAACTTCGTGTGTGATCCAAGTTTATTCGCACGTGACCCATGGTCAACTTGTCTCTTTCTTTTTCTTTATTTACTATATAGTGTTTGTATTTCACATCCTTTCGTTCCCTTGCCGCCCACACTTGGTACAGTGGCGTTCTCCCTTGATGTTGGTTTATTTTTTTTTTAATTTTTTTCTGGCTTCTCTCTGAAGATTTTGCGGATTTAGCGATGGAATTAAGTGTCTGATTTATATTCGAAAGAGACGTCGAATTACAAATAATTGAATAAACTCAAAACACAGGAGATTTAACATATAAGAATTTTTTTATTTTTTTTTAATTAACTAGAAGTAGAGGCTGTAGAATTTTTTTAAGTAGGACTATGATTATAATATTTAAAATTTTATATAGTTTATTTAAAATAATCATTTATATCCACGACAAATTACTGTTGTTAAAAAAAAAATATCAGAGAGATATTGTCTTTGTCATTTTTATTCAGAAGATTTTCCTGAAACAACATAGAAATAAATTCTTTACACAGAAAAAAAAAAATTCTCGACTGAAGGTAAATATTCTTGATTCAAGAAAATTTTTTTGGAGACCTAAACTTTCTCAGATAAAGTAGAAATCTTCTCCGACCAAGACGAATTTTTTTTAACCAAGACAAATTCTCTTGGCTCAAGAAAATCTTGACTTGGTTCCCAAAAACGTATGTCTTCAAAAATATTTTCTTGACTCAAGATAACTTTTTTTTCTGTGTACATATATGTCAAAATATTCTTTATAAAACTCGAAATTATAATTTTTTACTTAAAGATATTTTTAGTTCTGTTATAACCAAAGTTTATTCTGTATATCCTACAAAAAACAAGGGAGGAGACATAAATAATGACTAGATTATTGTACGATTTGCTTTAAAATTGCAATTTTAAAAGTTTGTTTTCATACAACAAAAAAAGTTGATACTACCATAAAAATCGGTTCCATGTACATTGAAATCGTACAATTTTACATTACAAGAACGCTCGTATGAATAGGTTTCATCTTCCAACCTACAATTATCAAAAATATATTTACTCTAATAGATAACTTAATATCATATTCTTATATATATTATGGAAATCATATCCAGAATATATATATATAATGCTGATAGTAATACCTTGAAATTTTTTTCAAATGATTTTTTTTGTTGATTGTATTGTTAAAATTCACTAATTATTGAAGGATGGAAGAAATTTCAGATATTAATTAAGGAAGACAAGGTGTAGAAATGCAAATGTTTTACTTGAGACATTTGATACCGAAGTTAAAAACTGTTTATTTTTTGGTATAATTAATTTTTTCTTTTTATATAGAGTTTCGCTTTGAAGTCCAGCGGGGATTCCAGTTTCTTCTTTCACTTACTAACTCATGCTTTTAAAAAAGATCCTTGATCTTTATATTTGAACACACAGTATATACATATATATATATATATTAGGGTGGCGCAAAAAAACCGACTATTTTTTTTTTTTCGATCTCGCATGAAAATTTGTTGGTTTACGATGTTTTAAGAAGCCTCTCCAAAAATCAGCTCGATAAAAAATTTTTAAGAGGTCGCTCACGAATTTTGAAAATATCAAAAATTATTGAAATTCGGATTTTTGATTTCAAATTTTTTTTTTTTTTGTGGCAGCAATAGTTTATATTTGTAAAATCATGACTACGCTGAAAATTTAAACCCAAAATTCAAATATTTAAACCTCGCCCAAGAATTTTGAATGTTTGCGAGTGCTATCTTCTGGACGTTTTCGAGCGACCCTTGAATATTAATAATAAAGCTTCTCGATTTTTTCACCATCAATTTACATGACAATGAATGAAAATATAACCCGAGAAATAGAAATAATAAGTTTTTTACATACTTATTTATTTTTTAATTCAATTTGTAGATTTTTTCGCTTATTCAAAACTTACCAAATTTTATTGTTAAAGACTGTCCTGTATATTTTTGGTTTTGCAAAAGTTATATTTTACTGAAATGACAATAATTGAGTTATAAAAAAATACAAAAACTAATTCAAACTATTAGTTTCATATTATCAGTTAATATTCAAAATTCTTGAGCGCCGTTTAAATATTTGAATTTTGGGCTGAAATTTCCAGCATAGTCATGATTTTACAAATATAAACTATTGCTGCCACGAGAAAAAAAAAATTTTGAAATCAAAAATCCGAATTTCATTCATTTTTGATATTTTTAAAATTCTTGAGCGACCTCTTAAAAATTTTTTATCGAGCTGATTTTTGGAGAGGCTTCTTAAAACATCGTAAACAAACAAATTTTCATGCGAGATCGAAAAAAAAAAAATAGTCGATTTTTTTGCGCCACCCTAATATATATATATATATATATATATATATATATATATATATATATATATACTCTGCATCCAATAAGGGAATATATGCCGGCAAAATAGCATACATACGACAATACTAAAGATATAAGCCGGACATATACTATTTTGCCGGGATATATATTTTTTCGTGTGGCCTGAGTCGCCGAAAACTTAGTATTCCCTTAAGTACCCGATTTGCCCCCTCACCTCTATATTTACATTAGATCTTAATCTAAATAGCTTCAATCAAATTGTATTAGATAGGATCTCTTTATCTTATATTTAAAGCGTTAAGAAAATTAATCTAATTCTACTATAATTCACATATTTTAGATAAAATAATTTATTTGACGTTAGTTAACAAATAGCTTTATGATAAGGATTTTAATATTCAGCACGAGAAGAAAGATAAAAAAGTTTTGAGTGTGCAAGAACAAGTTCAAACTTCAACACCAGGTTATCTCGTTTTTCTATGTTGTATATGTCCTGAAGAGAAGCCAAGGTACAAGACGTCGACAAGGTGGGGCAGAATCAAGAAAGTTAAGAAATGTACAAGGACGAATGCGGAACCCGTTCGGTCGCGTGGCGCGCCTACGCTCTGCGTGCGTGAGATTCACTCTATATTCTCTATATGATAATTCGAATAGTCACGATCCGAAGCAGTAAAGAATGGATTTCCACGATTTCGGTTTAATTAGTGTTATCTATATTTACCTTGTTAGCACGCGTTCTTATCATCACTAAGTCGGTTTACATGGATTAGTGCGGTAAAATTTCAAAGCTATTAGTTTAAATCGGTTTATATTGATTTTATTTTAACTTAAAATAGTCGTATTATAGATAATGAGGATTTTTCATTTGTAGAATGTAATTTCACATGCATGGGTATAAAAATTATAAAGAATGAAATAATCCCATGTTATAAAAGATGTCACAAAAAATAGAAAACTATATATTTCCTATTGTAAATCATTTTCAAAATAAAAATGTTACTTTTTGATAAAGGGTGTTGTGTGGTTTCAATATATATGTAGATAAATTGATCGATACTTTTAATAGGCTGGAATAGCTCAACTAGTGGATCACTGGGCGCTTTTCACAGCAATAGTTAGTCTCAATCCTACTCAAATACCTCGCAATGTGAATGCTACTGTAAAAAAAAAAAAGAAATATTTAAGCTGAACAGAATTTATTTGAGTTAAAAATATAATATATTTTTTGATACTAAGTACATATTTACTAAGCTTACAGTTATAAATATTTTGACTTGATTAATAAATTTTATTGAAATAAAAATATAATTGTTGAGATAATCACTAAAATCATCAGCTCAAACAAGTTTCAATTGATTCAGTTTGTATTTACAATTTTCTCAAATGATTTAATAATACAATTCGATTATATTTTATTTTTCAAAAATAGACCCTGAAAAAATGGACTTGGAAAATATAGCAAGGACCCGAAAAAAATAGCAAGTTGATTAAAGAAAAATGAACATTCTTTCGGGGTTGCAATAATGGCTAGAAACTTTCTTTCCTGTGTTCTGTAACATTCGCAAAATAATCAAACTTATTATTTTAATCTGGAGAGCATCGCCCTCTGACCCCCATCGGGGGTTCGCCCCTGGAACCCCTTGAGGTGTTCTTTTTTCATGAGAAAAATTAACACGGGAATTGAAAGACATTGAAAGAGATGACACGATCAAATAGTACGGCAGCGTATGAAGTTCCACCTGGAATCGATAGTCAGTTAAAAAATTGATTTTTCGGGTCCATTTTTTCCGATTGTCCCATAATTTGTATGGATGCCATTCTTATAATCGATATTTCCAAAAAACCTGTTACCATACGGTATGGAAACCATTCCCATCATATAGTGTAGTTATTACCGTAAATTTTTCTCAGTGTATTTTTTCTCCTGAATTTTTCCGTTATGTATATATATTTAACAATCTCAACACCAGGATTGCGTGGATGTACGTTTTTTTTACGGTGAACAAATCAATTTCGCTTTCCAAGACAACGGGAAGTTTTAGAACTGACAAAGGGTCGACTGATTCCAGACTTTTTCGATTTAGTTTTCGATTAACTTGAAAGTTTTCTGTTTCAATCCTGGTCTGACATGTAAACTATTAAATTTAAATTTACAACTATAGGAAATGAATTTAAGGTAGCACCTACTATCGATACCACAAGTGTCAAATATGTGCTTTGTCTAATTTGACTTCCGCAGTATTTATATTTGGCAACGCCGCGTAAAAGCAAATGAGATAGAAGTATGCTTACAGTAACTCTGTTTCACTCAAAATATGAGATCATGCGCAAAATCTATTGCGCAAACACCTATTATACAAGTCATTGGCTTTACATGTTTGTTTACTAAAATGTCTGATACAAAATTATTAAATAATATAAAAAAAATATTTCATTGGAAAGAAAAGAGTCACAAAAAAACGTATAAAACAAAATCTGAAACAAGTGGTACTAACAAATAAATTAAACGAGAAACATAGCAAGTTCACGTCACCTAACCCTACAACCAACGTCAATAATTTTAGAAAAAATTTTTGATTGCTTTGAAACCAAAGAATAAAATGTATAATATTAAAGTTAATTTATGTGGTATTATATATTTTGTAACATGTTGCTTTATTTAATAATGTAACTATATAAATAAAAAATATTTTGTATGTTTTGTACTCAAAAATGTTTATGACACTGATACCCCTGATTAAACAACTGAATTCGATCGAATTAAACAGAATTAAATTTTTAATTCTATTTAATTCAGATAAATTCTGTTAATTCGGTACCTTACTTAAAAATGAATTCTGTCTAATTCGGCAGGAAAACCAGAATTTGTCCAAATTAAAACGAATTTAAATAATTCTATTCGGTTTAATTCTGATTAATTCGAAAATAAACCTCCAATTTCTGGTTCTGAATCCGAATTAAAACGAATTTAAAATTTTTAAATCGGTTTTATTCTGTTTAATTCAAATTCAAATTTTCAATTCTATTGAATTCTGTTTTTCAGAATTCGACAGAATATAACAGAATTAAAATTTTTTATTCGGTCGAATTCAGTTGTTTAATCAGGGACCCCACATACCGCATTCGATGGATTTTAAATTTCGCGAGCGTCATAAAATTTTTGGCGGCGACGTCACATGTTAGTAACATACCACGTTTCTTAATTATTTACTTATTACTCTTATCACAAGCTCTAAAGCTCAGATTCTGACTAACCAAAATATTCTAAGCATTTTTTTCTTTCCGTTGATACCACTTTCATTGAAATCTGAACATAAGGATTAATGGTAAAGACAAACATTTTTTAATATTAATATCTTGTTTTCAGTTCCCTGTAGACCTTTAAAAATTTAACTGGTTCATTATCTTATAATAATGTACCAATATGCCAAGTTTCATTAAATTTTGAACGTCAATTCTAAAACCGATAGTACTACCTTAAAGCTAATTAAATTTATCATTAATTTATTTATATAAATTGTTACGTTATCATTTATAGCTCCGTTAGAGTTGAAAACAAAGTGATGTCGTTCAACTCCTCCGTCATAAGACAATTATTTGTGGATAAAATAATTTACTAATGTGACGACGTTTCCGGAGTAATAAAATAGTTTGGAAAAACCCCGAATAACAAATAAATTTATAAAACTATATATATATATATATATATATATATATATATATATATATATATACACACAAACATTTTAGTTAGTGCAGTACACTAAATGTATCAAGAAAAAAAAGAGTGGTAAAAAAATGTTTCAACAAATTATTTATTTATTGTTAATAATAATTATTAATAATAAAATAATTAATGTGCAATCATGTTCATCATTAAAGTCATCTTGTCCAAAATATGAGTACAAAAAATTTGAAAATCGTGCAAGTATTTTATCAAATATATCAGATTCATATCTCATTGGTTACTTATCATTGACTGGGACACATCAATCGATGACGTACTTGTCATCAGAAATAAAAATGCGTAAGCAAGAGTTAACTATCTCTGCACAATTAGCGCTCGGCGTACGTGTATTCGACATTACGGTGCTTCGAAGTTTGAAACAATTTTATATATTTTCAAATGGTGTTTATTTAAAAATTTTATTTGATCATTTGATTGATTACATAAATAGATTTTTAATTATTAATCCACGTGAATTTGTCATCGTCATTATTAACAAACTTGATTATAAAAAAAATAATTATACTGATCATAAATACTCGACCGGTGGCTATTGTGATACACTAAACAATTATATCAACAACAATAGTAGTCACAATCGTTTCGTAACAAACTGGTCATATGATGATCAAATCGGTAAAATACGCAGTAAAATATTATTAGCTACTTATGATATGGGATTTATGAAATGTGTTAAATTTTTACCATCATCTTGCTTAATTTTAGACAATGCAGTATTAACAATTGAAAATAATATTTATATTACTGGTGATATTGAATATAAGTGGGAAAAATATATACAATTTACAACAAAAAAAATATATGATAATTTCGCTTGTTATATTTATGATTTAAGTGTGGGTAGTAATTATGTATCGGAAATTGCTAAATATGGTAGTTATTATGATAATGTCTATAAAAAGTGTATTGAGCCGATTAATTATAGAATCGCTAAATATTATCCAGGTAATCGTCCATCAGCAATGACTATTTTAATAATAGATTACGTAATACAAGAAGTAATTGACCTTGTTAATTATATTAATACGTTGAATTTATATTTTCCATATGATAACTGAACTATGCATTTGTATTTTATATTATACTGAATAAAACAATTGATTCGAATTATTTTAAGATACTCTTATAAATGTATAAGACTGTGGGTCTGGAAAATTTATTTATCTAAATACAGATGATTTATATGGATAAAATAAGTGTATCATTATTTCTCGGAAGGAGAAGCGAAGTTTCAACAGTAATAGTACATTGCGTAACAAGTAGACTAATTAATTATCAATTAATCTTACGGAACCGAAGTCTAACTCCGTTTTACAGGAGACTGTTTCCTCACCTTTTTTGGCATACACGCGTTTCGTAACCCCTCTATCCTCCATCATAATATAATAATAGCCAAATATGAGCATAAACCCATATTATCTTACCCTAGGATCAATGATCAAATCAAAGATCCTTTACAAGTGCACTAAGTCAGCCATGATTCGTCAAGCGCAATGGCTTTAGCACGAGTCGAAGGCGTGCATGAATGAGCCGTAGGCGAGTGTTTAGACCGCGCCGGAGACGAGTGCTAAAGGCATTGTGTTTTACAGATAATGATTTAGTTCACATGTTACGCACTATACTTTATTCAACGCATGTCTGGTTATCCTGATCAAACCTGTATCAAACCTGTAAATAAAAATCATCGTTAGCTTCAAAGATATCTCTTGAACGAATTAACCGATTGCGTCGGTTAAGGTGGCAATAGACGCGTTTTATTCAGTTCTACAGCTGACCAGATTTTGAAATTGATTTATCTAGTCGTTTCTGAGAAATTTCGAAAATACTAAAAAATTTTTTTTTAAATTCCCGCTAAGAAAATCGACGATTTTCGAAAAATTCGGGAAGTTATTGTTTTCACCCCGATATTCGAAAATCGAAATTTCATCAGATGTCGACGTTCTGAGGTCCTAGGAAGCTATTCTGACTATTTTCAGAATGATGCCCGAGTGTGTGTGTGTGTGTAAACTCTTTATAACTTTTTAACTAATGAATCGATTTGGATGGTTGAGGTGGCAATCGAAAGAGCTTGTTGGTCACCAAGCACACACACACACACACACACACCCCACACACACACACACACACACACTCTCTCGGACATCATTCTGAAAATAGTCAGAATGGCTTCTTAGGACCTCAAAACGTCGACATCTGATAAAAACTCGATTTTCGAAAATCGGGGTGAAAACAATAACTTCCCGAATTTTTGAAAATTAATAATTTTCTTAGCGGGAAGTTGAAAAACATTTTCGGAAAAATTTTATTTTTGGAATATTTCCGAACGCACTACCGATCAATTTCAATTTACCACAGCTTTTAGATATTGACAATCCGCGTCGAATTCCACCTTGACGATCAAAATCGGTTCATCCGTTCAAAAGTTACAGATATTTACATACGTATACGCATTCACAATAGTATGTAAAATATCTTAATTCCGTGAACTACCAAGAGTATAATAATTGAAATAGTGGTCGAAGTGAGGCGAAAATTTAGAAATCTGCATTGCCCTCTTATTTATTATATTATAGTACGTCAGTCGATAGTTGGTCACTAGGAGTTCGTTTTTTATCAGTTTCGTAAAATCAACCAAATTTTATCTGTATTAGTCCATATTTAAGCTAGTTCTTGACATGTTTCCTTGGTATTTTTCCATGATTATTTTACATAAATAATAACTACTGCAAGAACAAACTTTGGATGAGTTTTGTCCTTTCTAATAATTAGAATATAGTTCCTATAAGAGTATTGGATTTAGTCTCGTTTTGCCCCATTAAGAAATCATATAATTTTTAAACACGGCAATTTAAAAACAGAAAAGGCCATTCGGCAGCCGAAATGGAAGGTAGATTTTTCAATTAATTGATATGAAAAAATAGTTTTATACATACATATCTTGTTAGTGTATAGTCATGATATGAAATTAGACACGTTTTCTAGGAGTGAGGGTAAAGAAAGACAACGAATATTATTGATAGAGAACTTCAGATAGTTGATTTGACATAACATTATATAGGTAATGTATCAAACTAACCTTCACATAAATGAAGTATTGAAAATTTAATTAGTATGAGATCATAATTGTAATCGCTGTTACCATGACAAGCCCAGTTAAAATAACAATAATACTTTCAAAATATAAAATAGCTGTGAAATTAACAGGTTATTTTGTTTACAATAAAATACACGTGACAAAATTGTATTATAATGGGAAATTCATAAGTTATGTGGAATGAAAACCATATTTTCAACATTTTTGATTTCATTAAAAAGTTCAAGGGTATCAAAATATTGGAAGAAATAGTCAAAACATAAAGCTTAAGGTCATTAATGCGAGATTATTAGTCAAGCTTTTAGATACTTTTTTACGGAATTTGTCTATAAATATTAGTTTTGAAGTTATATGAGCTTTAGCAGTGATTAAAAAATGATTTTCACCAAAAATCATGAAAATTTCAAACAGCTATAATTTCAAAACTATTTGAACGATTCAGCCCATCTTTGAACTTGATCAAGATAATCGCCTCTAGAATAAGTTTAGAAAATTTCATTAAGATCCGATAAGAACTGTGGGTGCTATCGTAATCACAAGACAAGTGATAATCATTGGGAGTAGAGGTACATTTGATACATTATAAGTAATAAAAGAAATACTTCTAAAATATAAAATAGCAGTGAAATTTACAGGTTAATTTGTGCACAATAAAATACAACTGACAAAACTGGACTATAATGGGAAATGTATAAGTTATGTGGAATGAAAACCATATTTTCAACATTTTTTGATTCCATTAAAATTTTCAAGGCTATGAAATTATAGGAAGAAATGGTCAAAATATAAAGTTTGAGGTCATAAATTAAAGCTTATTAGTCACGCTTTAAAATACTTTTTGCAGAAATTATCTTTGAGTTGTAGTTTTAAAGTTATATGGACTTGAACGTGATTAAAAACGGATTTTTTCGAAAAATCATTAAAATTTCAAACAGATATAACTTCTAAACTAATCGACCGATTCAGCCCATCTTCGAACTTAACCGTGGTAATCACACATAGAATAAGTGTAAAAAATTTCATTAAGATCGGATAAGAACTATAGACGCAATCGTGTCCTAAAAAGTCGGTTCTATCCCATATATATATATAAATTTTTCAACGAATGGTATTTTTGAACTCTACTCAACTAATTATGATAGTTTATGATGAAATTCCTTGAAAAATCGACCATGAGGACAAATACAATAGTTAGATTTTTAAAAAAATCTACCTAAAAATTTTCTTAAATAGATCATTGAGTACAAGAATAGATTAAAAAGACCAAAAATATGTAGAATTTTCCGACCCGGATGAACAGTTGGCTTTTATTTCTCATTTCTTATAATCTATTTCAGTTCTGTAAAACATTTAAAAAGCACCCAGACTTAAATCTTTTGTTAAATTCGACTATTATTTTGATCATTGGGTAACAAATAAGAAATTACAATGTGATTTAATTTTTACCAATTATTGCGTAAAATATTTATTGTTTTTTTTTCACACTGAGATTTTACATTGTAAAAATTTATTTAATTTTGCGGAGCAAGGAGGTATGAATTAAGAAGCGAGTGATCGGATTTGTGATCGGATTTTAGTTTAAAAAATCATGAACTTCATGAGAGTTCACCATATGAAGTCGTTATAATGTCTTTTTCATACCTTTTCCAGAAAGTTGAAACGATGTGAACGTTTTGTGTGCAGAAAAAAAATTTTTCCCTTTTATTCCTCTAGATATATATATATATATATATATATATATATATATATATATATATATATATATATATATATATATATGAGCTGTATTCCTTTTTTAATCCAGATGCAAAACTTGCAGGCCGTTCGATCGTATCTGTCGTTCTTTTAGGATTTACGTATCGATTCTCCTATAACCTTCTACGTTTTTATTATCTTTGTGAGTTATTTATCGAAGAATATAACCGAAATACTTATCTTTGATTTAAAAGATAGTGTACTTGCAGACGTAGTACGAGTTCTCGAAATAGAATAAGATAAATGATAACTTTATTATCATTGTTTTTAATATACCCTTTATTTCAGACAATAAGACACTTTCTAATTATTTTAAAAAGTCGATTGTTTTTTTATTCATTTTGACATGGGGAATCTCTTTTTCTCTGTCTCTCTTTCCTTCTCTTTCTGTTTTTTCTAATAAGGGAACCTGGGGCACGAAGGCCCCCTCCCAAAAAAATTATAAAAAAAAAATTTTTTTTATTTCCCGTCAAGTTATGACCTCTATAATGTTTGTATCATATTTTAGACCAATATGTGATATGTGGGGTAAAATGGACCACTCGAAAAAAAAACAATTGTAACGAAAAAATTATTTATTTTTTCATTATCCGTCAAGTTATGACCTTTATAATCCTTTTATCATATTTGAGGCCAATATGTGATATGTGGGGTAAAATGGACCACTACAAAAAAAGAAAAAATTGAAACGAAAAAATTAACTTGACGGAAAATAAAAAAAAAAAATTTTCTCGTTACAATTTTTTTTTCGAGTGGTTCATTTTGCCCCGCATATCACATATTGACCTAAAATATAAAAAAACATTATAAAGGTCATAACTTGACGAAAAATAAAAAAAATTTTTTTTTACAATTTTTTGGGGAGGGGCCTTCGTGCCTCAGAAAAAAAAAATTGTCTTTCGATTTTTTGCAAAATTTCGACTGATTTTTCCGAAATAGACGGAAAATAAACGAATTTAATGGCTAAAATCCAGAAAAAA
This sequence comes from Microplitis deprimator, assembly GCA_964016945.1. Taxonomy (NCBI): domain Eukaryota; kingdom Metazoa; phylum Arthropoda; class Insecta; order Hymenoptera; family Braconidae; genus Microplitis; species Microplitis deprimator. The sequence goes on from OZ024707.1 coordinate 16,385,177, forward strand.
TAATTACCGGTTAAGGGGGTCCCCGTGCCCCGGTCTCTCCTAAATTGTTTTTTGAGTGAATCTTTTTAATTCCTTCATTTATGTATAAAATATTTTATTCTAAAAAATTTATCTTCTCTACGTAAGGAGTCAGATTTATTAAACCAACTAGTGGCTATTGCTTAAAACAAAACCAAAAAAAAATTCAAGTCAAGAAAATCAAGATCTTGCATGGTTTCCGTCCACAGCAGCATTCAGATAACAGTGGCACTCGAGTCTATGCTGCTTCTCTACTTCGGATACTACTTTGTGTATACACGTAGTCGCCCGAAAATCCCAAAAAAATGAAACAAGTCTGTTCAGCGCTGACGCCGTATATGTGCAATTATAAACTACACACCGATATTCTAATAGTATTAGTTTATTAATTGTACTATTAACTTATTCATATACATAAATTGTTTTGAATTGAAGTCTTCAGTAAAAATGTGAGTTATTGTAGTTATTAGTCATTATATTATATCTGGTGCTTTTTCCTGATTCAAGTTAAGTTAAATGGTGTCGTTTCAATTGCATATAAGTAAATTGATTATTATTTATACTGTTTTTAATCATATCAGATAGTCAAGTTTGTTTTTATTTCTAATCCTAAATTCATATAAAATTGTTTCCTTTTTAGTGTGGTAGCATGCAGTTGATGGTGTCTCAATGAAACCAGGATAAATGACAACTTTTCATTTATTTTCGTAAACAAAAAAAATTTTTTATTGTAATAAAAGATCAAAATATATTTTTATGATTAATTGTATATATCCTGAGAATGAAGATCGTTAAAAAATACGATGTATCGAAATGGATCGATATCGACTACATTCGAGAGAACAATGTTTTCAGAATGAATTGGTATTTTCTGGAACCAAGAGCTAAATTTTTTTGAGCCAACTAAGTTGTTTTCTTATTCGGAGAAATTAAAAATATTTAAAGCAAAAATTTGTATTTTTAAATCAAGTTTGAACTTCTTTATTGGAGAGCTTTATATATTTTAATTAAAAAAATAAATTTTTTTACCAAGAGAAAATATTTTCAAACAAGAAAATGGGATATTTTAATTTAAGAATTTATTTTTGAAAACGATTTTCTTCGTAATCCAAGAATTCCTTGTTTTCTATGTAGTTTTTTCAAAGTCCCTTGAGCGTGACAATGGAACAAGTATTGTGGACTAGAACTATAAAATTCTTACGGAAGAGCTGAGGATTAAGGTTATATTTACAGACTTTCCCGTTTCTAATGCAAGGTTGTTGGACGACATTGTTGAAGTTTGCTGCGTAATCCTGAAGCAAATCTTGTACAATCTATTCGCTCTAGAACTATAACCAAGAATATAGAGAGGTGATGAAAGAAAGCTTAAGGTTATAGAAGTCTAAACCATCAATGCACCTCAAATCGATGGCATTTCCATAATTTTAATGTAGATGCTAAATTAGTAATATTAAGACAAGATTATATACGGTTAGTTACTTTTTATAAGCGTATCTAGCCATGAAAATCGATGAGATCAGGCATGTGGGAAGAAACATTCTGCAATCAATTAGCAGCGTACATAGCAAATAAATCATCACTAAGAAAGCGTTGAGAGAAAACCCTGAGCTAGTTCGTTTTATGTTGGCAAAAAACTATGATTAAATGTTTAAGCAACTTATGGTCCAGGTCAAAAAAATAATATCTAATCAAGTAGAAAATTCCTGTAGCTTTAATCGAGAATCTTTTTATCGCAAAATCACAAAAATATCAGGAAATTTTATATAAGTGAAAGGAATATAGTAAAAAATTGTATAAAATATAATAGTAAAAGTATTCAATGAAGTAACATTACAAAATTTATGATAGTTCAGTTCATAAATAATTTTGGCATGGTCTGTATCTGTAATTGAGTTCGGATAAAAAGATCCCGATAATTGCTGTCGTTGTAATCAGTGTTAATAGTAATTGAAGGGCGTGAGTCCAAAGCACTTAATATTCCCTCGTAAAAATTTTATTGTGTACAATAAATTACATGAACTTTGAAGTGCAGTACAAGGGTTCTCTTTCAAAACTTCGATTATTAATAAGATTTATCATTGTGGCAAAATTGTTAATAAAGTTATTTTATAATCAAAATAATTAAAGTACGTGAAATTCACAAGTGAATCAAGCATTGAGTATGCTCTACTCTCGCAGAATCCAAAACATGAGAAACACTTAACTTGAATCCACTCTAAACTAAAGAGAAATGTAAATAGTTATAGTATAACTAAACAATTGGCATGTAATGTTAAATGCCCATCTAAGTACTTCAACTAAACGCTATAGTTGAGGTGTTTTTGTTTCTGCAACTAGCAATTTCTTGGAGTGTGCATACCTTTTATTGCGCTTTAACGCTTTAATTACTTTTGGTGGCGTTCAATTCATAATAATTTCAGTGCATGTGAAAATTTCATTGAAGTATCACACTCATTCTTTGTAGTTTTTTATTTGAACTAGCTTGATCATTCGAGAAATTCTCATAGTGATCAGTGAATACCTTAATAATGGATTGAGAAATGGTTAATCGAAAACGAACACGGGTCGAAAAATTTGATCTGATTTTAGTCTAACTAGACTGTATTTGGAGTAATTGGTTTGTATTTGAATTAGCTGATCTGTATTTAAATTTTTATAGAAACTTTAAGCTGCTTTTGATCTAAATACGATCAAAAACAAATTTAAAAAAATAAAAGGCACACTAAAAATTATTGAAAGCAAGTCAGAAAAGAGTCTAAATGAGGAATAGTACAGGCAAAACTCGATTAAATTTTACATGTTTATTGAATACAAGTAAAAAGTAAAATTGAGTAGAAATATCTTAAAATTTTTACTTGATTTAAGACAGATCACATTTTTTTCTAATCCCGAATAGTTATTAATTAATCGTGTAGTTGGAGTTTAAATACACTGTAAAAAGAGCAGTGTTATAAATGGACTCATTTTAACTCCACCGGGTGTTAAAATGAAATTCCACCGTCGTAGGAGGCGTAACTCGGCGGTGTTAAAATACTGTCGTTACACCGGTGTAAAAGCGGGGTAAACTGCGTCCGCTTGGAGTATTGACTTTAACGATTATAAAACACAAAAAATGTCAGTTCTTTATGAAAATGAATAAAAACTATCATTTATTAACAAGTATAGCGATCGAGTAAGTAAAAATATTCACAAAGTAAAATATTTTAACACCGGTACAGAATCTTTATACCGGCGGCGGCGTTATTTTCACACCGCTTTCGGTGTTAAAGTTTAACACCGCCGATTTTAACACCTCCACCGCTTGGAGTTACTCCGGTGATTTTTTACAGTGTAGTAGTAATTGTAATTCATTTTGTTTATGTCCATCAACATTCAATAGTGATAAGGTTAGCGGGAAATATGGATTAGATTCGTTGTGAAATATCTCAATTTATTGTCAAGTAATTGTAATTTTATTTGAAAATATCTTGAAGAACCTGTTGCAAATAATATCGATGATTTTATGAACATTTTTTGTTTGACATAATTATTTACAGGTATAAAATCAATATTTTTCACAATATTTTTATTTAATTTTAATTTTTACGATAATCGATACTTATTTAGAAGATTCAATGTTTATCAATTTAAATAACCGCGTATTAAAGAGTCTGGCTCACACGAGAGAGAATGGGATAGTAAGAGTTATGTATCTTAAGTGCGTAAGTTCTCTTTTTATGAATAAGCCTCGCTGTCGACTCAAGTGGTTGAACGATGTGCTGAGCGGCTTGATATCGGTATAGAATTCGAAAAACGTCCAAGAGGATATTGCCATAAGATCATTAATAAAATCATAATTAAAGTTTATTCTGAGACACGCCTAGATTAGTCATCCTACTGAAATAATAATATATATTATTAAGAGGATAAAGAAAATCTTATGACAACCACATCTTCATTATAAAATAAATTAAACTATTTTAATTTCGTTCCATTTAGAAAGCTGTTCACTACTCTTAGTGGTGAAAAATTCATTCATTATGGACTCCCAGTGTACTGCCACAGTACTGTAAGGAAATTATGACGTCATAAATTTCTGCCATTTTTGTACTGTGAGTACTGCAATTTTTGAGATAAGACGCTCACAGTACTTTGATCATGTGATAAAAAAAAGCGTCAAGTTACAGTTTGCATCAATTATTAAGTCAGAAATTTAATTATAACTACACGGAAAGAAAATTATGGAAACTTTTGCTATGCATTATGAGAATAGTTCCCATAATGGTATAGGAATTGTACCCATACTATTATAGGGATGGTCCTCATAATATATGGGAATAGTTCCCATAGTATGGGTATAGGTCCCATAATATTATGGGAACTATTCCCATAATGTTATGGGAATGGTTCCTATAATTTATGGGAATGGTTCCTATAATTTATGGGAATGATTCCTATAATATATAGGGTTCATTCTTATATATATGATTGGAAAGATTACCATAATATTATAGGACGTATTCCTATAAATTATAGGAAGTATTCCTGTAAATTATAGGAACTATTCCTATAATTATGGGAAGCATTCCTATAATTATAGGAACCGCTCCCATAATTTTCTTTCCGTATATATTCAAGCGATTATTGTTTCGTTGAACGGAAAACTTTTAAATAAAATTTATTTTCGTTTGTAAACGGCGTCACTGGAGGGGAGGCAGTATACTAAACTATGTTCTGTTTTAAACCGTAACCAGTATAGCTGCCTATAAAGGAACGGCTTTTCAGAATACTAAATTGACGTCATACCACACGGTGACCACAGTGCATATTAGAACATAACCTTAATTTCTGCTTTCTATGATGGAAATAATGAAAAAGTCAGACGAACGGTTGATCCAGTGAGCCACTTTTAAACATTTCACAGTTTTCGAGCTTAAAGAGCTCTGCTCTAATTTTGAGACTAATTGGAAGAGTTCGCAAATGACAGGAGTTGTGACACTTGCCATAAATATAATAAGCACACTGCGAAATGAGAACAGTGATAAGTTATGATCACACTACAGACAAGCTTACCGAAGCCAGTTAGCAAGCTTTTATAAATGGCGTACATATAATTGAATTTCAATCAGTTCATTATTTCGATGTCATGATTAATAAGATGCTCAAGCTTTGAGATTATATTAGTAAAACTACTGAAAGAGCAAATGGTTGGTTGCTAATCTTTCTAGGATCGTGCTGAACACAATAGGTTCTATAAGCTTAAAGCGCCTGATCCTACTTAGTTTTGTTCAGTTAATTCTACTGTATAGAACTGAAATGTGGGTTGACAGTTTTGTAACAGAAAAATATTGATGAAAGTTTGCTGGCAGCTGTGCAAAGAAGAGAATTGCAGGTTATTTAAGCAAGTCGTACCGCTTTAGTGGCAACAGTTCTTGTGATAATTGGGGCTTCAGTTATCGACTTTTTGGCGTATGAAAGTAAGCTCATATTTGAATGAAAGTTGCAGAGCCCCACGTAGAAAACTTGAGACTCAGATAAATATAGATACCTAGGCTTTGGAAACAAAGATATAATTAAAGAACTATAGGGAGGTGAACAGCGGATAAATTTCAAGTGAAGAAGCCTGGACCAATCGAAAGTATGGTGAAGTGAACTTTCATTGATCGCAATTCCTTACATGGTTTATTCAACGCGTACATCAACAGGATGGGGATCAGAAATGACGTGACACATAAATACTGTACAAACTAATCGATAATGTATAACACACGTTTTTTAAGATTGGTCAACGGAACGTCGAGAAATTGGAGACAAGATACAACATTGGAACAGTGCCAACATCAGAGACCATCGTTTCCTTCATGATTTAAGTTGCTATAGAATGTACTGTCATTTCTGATTTTGCTGGAAGGATCGTTATGACAAAAATTAAAAACAAAAGCAAATAAAGTAAAATATTGCATTGTAATGCTCATCGACATAGAATAGGCCTTATCAAAAGAGTGCATGAGTGGTTCTAGCCAGTTTTTTTCCCAGAAAGAACAGAGAAGAGGAGTTTTCCAGTGGGTAAAATTGAACACCAATCCCCAGATTGCTTTTTTTTAAGTCAGTCCGTCATGTCTGGAATCAGGAAATTGATTGAAGCTTTTCAAATTTATCTCAACGCTACATTTTTTTTATTGTTGCTGAGTCATTAGCCAACTCATCTCCGATACATCATGCAGAATGTGTAAACCAAGACTAGAATCTCTAATGTACATAATGTCGGCATGTACGACACGTGCAGTTACTCGTTTTAAGTATCATCGAGACGCTCCTTGAAAAATACTGTATTACTATCTTCGAGACTACGACGGAATAGATAAAACGTTTGTCCCGAGTTACATTCCAGAAGATATTCAGTATATTGTTGAAAATTATTTGCACAGTCATTCCCAATCACCAAGCTAGTTATTCATAACCGCCCTGAAATTATTATTTTCGATAAAATTTTTATGGAATTAAATTGAAGTTATTTTTAATCAGAGAGGGCCTAACTCATGTGTATCATTCTTATTCAATGATGCAGCTTCAATTCAAGAGCTTATTTATTGACCATTCGACTGATTACAATTATATATAGTTTGTACAACCAAGTCAACGTCATGCTGAAAATAATAATAGCTTTGTTTTCTCATGTTTTGCTACCTCCTATCTTCTTGGTATTAAAAAAACTTGTTATAAGTTATAGATTCATAAGAAATCGGATTATTTAACTTAATATGACAATTTGTTTGCTAACTTATGGCAGATGTCTCATTTGTTTTCTGTATTACTATTAATATTCGTCTGTATATGAAAGAGAACTTAAAACTGATTCTTGGTATTATGGATGAAAAGACCGTTAAAAGTGTACGTAAAAGAATACGTTTACATTTGTTTGTAAAGTTGTTTCGTGGGTATGAGAATGGGAGAGTGAGAGGAAAGTCCAGAAGTATGCAGCAATCGTAGTGTGTATAATCAGGTACCTTGCCATTCGTATACGCTGTACTAATTGGCCAAACAGTATATACACTCCGATTTATAGTGCGATTTACATCAGCCGTAAGGAATTTGTAGTCTACGATTCGTTCCACCTGCTATAAAGCTAACCATTACCGTGGTAGTGGTTGGAGGTGTGTATAACTTTATGTACCTAAAGTGAGTATCGCTCACTGTATCATTGTACAGAACAATAAAAAATCTAACCTAAAGTCAAACAAAATGCAATCTGCTTATTAACTTTACATCAACAATACTAGATCAAATTAATCTGAAAAAATGAAATTGTACAGCTACACTGATAGAAGGATTCCTATGGATTTAATAAAATTTGTTAATATTTAACAAAAGGTTTATCAATGAACAGGCTCAAATAAATATTTATTAACAGTCAACAAATTATTTATTAGAGAGTATTTCCTTGCACCAAAAAAATATTTATTAATATATAATAAATGATTTATTAATATTTAATAATTCATTTATTTGACGCAATTTGACGTATTTGAAGATATAACCTAATTCTCTCAAAATATAAATAATAAAAATATTTATTTTAAGTGGGAAGATGAGGAATATATTATAATAAAAAAATTATTTTGATTAAATAATTAACAAACAATTATTTAAAATAATTTTTATATTTTATATAAAATATGGCCGTGTGGCAACGCTTACTACTATCCATTTAGTCTCTTGCTAATATATACTTACAACTACATATGATTATATGCAGTCATCTATCAATGATATTCGCCAAAGAATTATTTGTTAACTATTTATAAATATTTATTTGTCTCAAAGAAGCTTCTCACAAGAGTTTTAATAAATCTAGTTTATTACTCGCAAATAAATCCTTTTATTAGTGTAAAACACTTATGTTATGATAAAATATCTATAAAACGTCATGATGAAATTGTTTTTCATTAAAAACGGTTCATCTGAATTACAGCGAAGAGGGAACGTTAGGCAGAATTTCTCGCAGTTTCAAAAACGTTGGCTTGTAAGCTATGCAGAAAAAAGAGATTTCTTGGCGCAAGAAATATTTTACACTGCTCTCTAAAAATGAATCAGTGGAATTCACTTCGAATTAGTGGATATTCACTGGGAACCAGCTGTAAGTATACCACTGGTTGAAGTAGTGGTATACTTATAGCTGTAGAAATAGTGACTATCCACTGGTTCGCAGTGAATTTCACTAAGCCATTTTTAGAGTATGAATTGAAAACAAAAATTTTCTTAGGATTGTAAAACATTTCTTGGAGCAATAATTTTTTTCTCGCCCCAAGAAAATTTATGTTTTCAATTTATTATGCAAAAATTTTCTTGAGGCGAATTAAAATTTTTTGTGCCAAGAAATCTTTTTTTTCTATGTATTTTTTTTACATAAATGTAAAATCATATATAATGTCGGCTGTCAAAGTCTAGAACTCATTACCAATATCACCGATATAAGTGTCAGTTTTCAAGTATCGATTTCAAAGATTGTTTTATAATAAAAGAAAAGATATAGATAGCAATTGAAAAACTTCGTTAGAATAGAAAGCACAGTAATTTGTTAGGACAATTGAAGTAAAATGAATTAAATTACTTTTATAATTTTTCTTTGACAATATCGCCAGTTCACGTTAACTGATTTGCACAAATTTTACGGTAGTGTGAAGAGCTTGTTAAGAAGAAAACCCAATTTGTAATTTAGTAGAAGAGAATTATCGATGCACTGCAAAAAATTTGCGAAGTTAACGTGGATTAAATCTTGAGTAAGTGCGGAGAATTGAAATAAAATCCACATTACTCCAAAATCACTCCGCTGAAAAAAAACTCCCTATTTACTCCATATGCGGATTGATTTTCTTTAGAACCCCGGAACTCCAAGTAACGGAGGAAATCCGAGTTGAAATAAAATCAATATTCGCTCCCGATTTTTTACAGTGTGTATTTAGCTGAATTAAAAAAATTAATTTTTATGAAAATGTGCACATTTTTAATAATTATAATAGTTGTGATTTATTTTCTATTACTTATTAAGATTTGTCTGACATCAAAAACCATAATTCTTATTAATTTGAGACCGACAGTGCGCTTGAGTTTATACCTATGAGCACGTGTCGATTTCTTTCTTTGACAGTATTACAGTTATCATGCCCACGCGGAAGTCAACGTTTCGTCCCACTAATAAAGAACTCAGTTCACTGTAATGTCTAGCTATTTCTGTTCGATTCATGCCGCCCAAAAGATACTAACATAATTAGTAATTTTTTTTTCCTATTGAAATTTATTCTGAATTTCGAACCTTCATTAAGCTATTTTTCTAATTTTGAACAGTAGAAGATTAGAGAATAAAATATTTTTCTTATGTACTGCTGACAGACGCGCTGTACACTTGAATGTGCGCGTGTGTTTACAATATTGATGACTCAAAGGTGAAAATGGGTTTAGAAAGAATGACTAAGGTATAGATGTAACATAAGAGATACTTATTTTTTACCCATTGAATTCTTAGTCTCTTATCGCATCATTGTCGATAAATTAATAAACACTTTTTTGCTCACCAAGAGAAAGATCTTCCAGCTATGATATTAACGTTTATTAATTTATTTTTTCTTTATTAACTTCAGTTACGCCCACTGCGGTAATCACGGATCTGTAATTAGTCGAACATGCTGTTTGTCCGTGCAATTTATGCCGTACCCGTGGGCCATGTTTTCTTTATACTCTTTTATTTTTCAACCAAACTTCTCTTCAGCTTATTTTCAATCTCCATGACACACGGCTACAAGTCGACGAATCTCGTCTGTCATCTTCTACATTCCATCAAGTCATTCGTTAATTATTTCAACTCGAAAATAAGTTGACATTCTTTATAAAATTATGTCTCGAAGATTTTATTTATTGATAAATTATTTCAGTAGTTGTGTTATGAAAGTTTTTAAAAAATTGTTTTCTGCTTTATTTCAATATTTTTAAACTAATTATTTATTATATAATCAATGACGTATACACATAACAAAACATAAGATAAAATCACCCTGTTAACTCACTAAGAATATTATGTTGAAAAATGGATCTTATCTTCTACCATGAGTCAGGTTGATTTTAAGATCTACAATAGTATCGGTCCATTAAAAACCACGCCTCTTCGCGCCTTCGTATACATGCCTTACTAGATCATACTGATGTTAACATATTTATACAGCTGAAAATAGTTGTAAGTGACGTGAATGTAAGCAAATATATGGGGCAAGGAAATTTCATTTAGTTTTTATTTAATTATAATTTGAGTTGTTTATTAATGATTTTGTAGACCTACTGGAAAAAAATTCCAATCCAATTTGTTAAATTTTTATTTGTTGCTTGTAAGTCAGAATAAGAAAATGTTACTGCAATATGTAGATAGACTAGCGTACATGTTTTTAAATTTATTTATTTGTTTTAATGTATATTGCTGTGTCAATTGTGTACATTTTTATGCTGTTTTGAGCTCTTAGTCAATATGACGTTACGAATAGTTGGGCTTCACATATTTGTCATTTCTTTTATATTATAGGGAGTTCTTTTAAGAATGTAGAAATTGTATAGGGTTTCATGTCGCAATTTCTAAGAAATCGTGTTATATTAAATTTTATTCTGTTGAGAAATGCCGAAGAAATACCACTCTCTAAAACTGAATTAGTGAAAATTAGTGAATATTCACTAATTCGGAGTGAAAGTCGTACAACTTACCCCAAAAAGTGGCACGACTATAACTCTGAATTAGTCACTATTCACTATTTTCTAGTAAATTTCGCTAATTTATTTTTAGAGATCACTGGTTTGAATACTTGTGTATATATATATATATATATATTTGTTCGACTCCACTTCGCGAGATGACATTGTGCAACTCACGCGTCTCGCAGTAACTCTTCCTTATGCCTGTTTTAATACATACTTTTTAAAAAAGAATTAGTGAAAGCCACTGCAAATCAGTGGACAGTCACTATTTTTCCAGCTATAATAAAGTATCGCACTAATTCAACCAGTGGTATAGTTATAGCTGGTTTCCAGATCATATTCACTAATTCGAAATGAATTCCACTGATTTATTTTTAGAGAATAACATTTCCAACATAGCGTTTGTGTTTGTTTGAAAAGTTAATTATTATGTAGCTCAAAGCATCACATAACATATAAAAGTATGAAAATTGCTAAAAAGGAAATAATCAGTATTAAGTTTGCTTGGTGGTCATTTACCATAAATAGATCCTGTTACCTTATAACACTAATATTACCACATAAATATAATCAATTTTTCAAAACTATACTGAAGATAAACTGTCTCGAATTTCAGCAGAACAGTTCTTTTAAATAATAAGATGTCAGAAACTGACTATAGAAAAAAACATCTGATTGGTTCCAACAGGGCGTCATAGGTGCGATATACGATAGACAAAACGCTTCCCCCACAAATTTATTTTTCCATCTCTTCTCTTCTCATTATCACTCACAACGTTTTTCACTCTTGGGGATTTGGGGACTTAGGTAGTGATTTTTAGGTAGATTTTTTTAAAAATCTAACTAATGTATTTGTCCTCATGGTCGATTTTTCAAGGAATTTCATCATAAACTATCATAATTAGTTGAGTAGAGTTCAAAAATACCATTCGTTAAAAAATTTATATATATATATGGGATAGAACCGACTTTTTAGGATACGATTGCGTCTATAGTTCTTATCCGATCTTAATGAAATTTTCTACACTTATTCTATGTGTGATTGCCACGGTTAAGTTTAAAGATGGGCTGAATTGGTCGATTAGTTTAGAAGTTATGGCTGTTTGAAATTTCAACGATTTTTCGAAAAAATCAGTTTTTAATCACTTTCAAGTCCATATAACTTTACAACTACAACTCATAGATAATTTCTGCAAAAAGTATTTCAAAGCTTGACTAATAAGCTTTAATTTATGACCTTAAACTTTATATTTAGACCATTCCTTCCATAATAATTTAATAGCCTTGAAAATTTTATTGGAATCAAAAAATGATGAAAATATGGTTTTCATTCCACATAACTTATACTTGTCCCATTATAATCCAGTTTCGTCAGTTGTATTTTATTTTGACCAAAATAACCTGTAAATTTCACAGCTATTTCATATTTTAAAAGTATTACTGTTATTTTAACTGGGCTTGTCATGGTAACAGCGATTACAATTATGATCTCATACTAATTAAACTTTCAATACTTTATTTATGTGAAGGTTAGTTTGGTACATTACCTATATAATGTTATGTCAAATCAACTATCTGAAGTTCTCTATGAAGAATAATCGTCGTCTTTATTTACCCTCACTTTTAGAAAACGAGTCTAATTTCATATCACGACTATACACTAACAAGATATGTATGTATGAAACTATTTTTTTATATCGATTAATTGAAAAATCTATCTTCCATTTCGTCTGCCGAATGGCCTTTTTCCAATTTAATCCTGTAAGTTCGTCGCTATATGTTATACATAAATTTTCGAACCGATAGTATTATTGGAACCTACTCGATTAATTATGATAGAATATGTCAAACTTTTATAAAAAATCCATCATGAAGACAAATGTAATAGATAGACTGCTTCTATGTCACGTACCTAAAAATCGATGGTGGTATTGATTCGACGCAAAATATTCTATGAAATATTATTATGTATAATGTTCAAAAGTCTATAAATATTTATAAATGTTGAATAATCACAACGCAATATAAAAAGTTAAAAAATAATAACTTTCAATGTTTGGTCAATTATTAAATACTTTAGTGCTATCAAGCATCGATAAAACATAATAAAATAAGTAGACTGATAAACGGGTCTATGAAATATCGTCAACAATTTTATTTAAATATTAACCTACAGTACTTCTACAAATATAAAATCTATACAATAAATGAGGTTGTCAATTATTCATGTCTCCGTATAAATATTTTCACTTTCTCAATCACCTAAGCTTTACTAGCACCTATTACATTTATTTTTTCTTCAGTCTTACAATTTATTAAGTCAGAACACAATGGAAATAAATCCCGAAAAAATATTTAGAATGGCATTGGTTCTTAGAAAAATGTTATTCTTATTGCCACCTGATAATTATGAAAACAAATATATCAAAATAATATACCATATAATATGGTGGATGTTTTCAATAAATCAAATAATAATTATAATAATATTAGCCACAGAAGCATACGGCAAACGTAATGACATCAATTTGTTAGTAGACGCAATAGAAAAAGTATCAGTGCGTGTTTATGTATTATTCGATTATATTTTTTGGAAATTAAATGAACGGCAGTTGAATGTAAGCCTTTCAAAAACTGAATATTGTCCAGGATTGTGAATATTTATTAAGTATATTTTCACTATTTACAGCAACTAGTATCGGACGTTACTAAATATTTTAATGAATTAAGTCTTAATAATAAAAAAATATTTACTAAATGTATTAATCGGCATATATTGATGATACTGATAAACGGTAGTTTTTATTTCTTAGCCATAACGACATACGCCTTTATTCCCGTATTTTCATCACGACTACTACCGCTAACTGAGGCGTATCCGTTTGAAATTAAAAAATATTCGAATGTTTATTTTATTATTTTTTTATCACATATTCTATCTATTATTCAAGTAAACGTATGTTTTGTTACTATTTTTTGTATGACTATAATGTATAGTCATATATTAACGGAATTGAAATTGTTATCATTAAAATTAAAAAATTTCAATAATGATGATTGCGAATTTAAGTTGTGCAGAGAGAAACATTTGAACTGTATCAAGTGAGTAATTTTTCATTCTTAGGGGAGCCTGGGGCACGAAAGCCTCCCTGGAGTACGAAGTCCCCCCTCCAAAATTAGGTGAAAATTTTTTTTCTATTTTCCGTCAAGTTATGACCTCTATACTGTTTTTATCATATTTTAGGCCAATATGTGATATGCGGGGCAAAATGGACCACTCGAAAAAAAAAATAGTAACATAAAAATAATTTTTTTTTTATTTTCCGTCGAGTTAATTTTTTCGTTACAAATTTTTTTTTCAAGTGGTCCATTTTACCTCACATATCACATATTGGTCTAAAATATGATACAAACATTATAGAGGTCATAACTTGACGGGAAATAAAAAAAAAATTTTTTTTATAGTTTTTTGGGGAGGGGGCCTTCGTGCCCCAGAAAAAAAAGAAATTTTTTTTCAATTTTTTGCGATATTTCGACTGATTCTTCCAAAATAGATGGAAAATAAACGAATTTGGTGATTGAAAGCCACAAAAAGAAAAAACCGGCTTAAGGGGGCCTTCATGCCCCATGCTCCCCTACTGATATAAAAATAATAAATTCTTAATATTCTATTTTTTTTTGTAGGTATGCTCAATCGTTAAATCACGCAGTTAAATTCTTGACTCTCAAATTATACGTTTTTGCTACAATTATCACAATATTCAGCGCTGTACCTATTTTAATTGTACGTATATTTATAATAAAAGTCAAAATTGTAACGTTGGTACAAGCTTAGGCTACCCTGGCAGTTTCACAGTGAAAAGACGTTGATTTTATGGCGAATTCACGGTACAAGTTATAAAACCTTCATGGCACGATTACAGTGTTTTTATAGAAAAAAAATCGGTATATTTGTGCAAATCTTCTATCCTGCTCAAACAGTAAAAGTTTTGTGGATTTATAGTTTTTTTTTACTCATGTGGTATGCACTCTATCTTAGTACGAACTTTGTTAATCAGCCAATCGCAGTTCGTGTATTCAACTGTTATTTTGATTTTTGCATGTTTTATGCCACGATTTGTAAATGTTTGAGATCTGCAAGCTGTAATTTCTCCGATCAGTGAACGAATGTAAATACACAGACAATAGAAGTTAAAAAACGGACAATTTATAATGAGAATTTTCGATCGATTTAATGTAAAATTACCCGATTAGAAATTGTCCCAATACATATATTGGGTCCTAATTGGGAATCGCTGTGGCATGCCCAGTAGGTCTATCTCAGTCGGAACCCGATCGGGAACTTATTGGGATAGGGTAGAAGTACCGTTTTTGGCCACTTTAGAGCCAGTTTTGGCCACTTAAAAAGTTTAAAATAAAATGATTTGTAAAAAACGCAATGACATAATTAATTTGTTTAATGTGTTTGAAGATACTTTTATCATACGATTCCAATGGAATTTTTTCTAAATACATTTTCATTGATTAAAATAAGGTACTAAATGTACACAAATGGAGCAGTGGCCACAAACGGTACTTCTACCCTATCCCAATGCAAAAATTACCTACCCAACATCAGTTTTTCCTGAGTGGGGCCTAATTGGGAACTCATTGGGATAGCCCAATGCAAAAATAACTAACTATTATTAGTTTTGCCACATCGGGACCCAGATGGGAACTCATCGGGATAGCCCAATGGAAAAATAACTAACTTTCATTGGTTTTGCCACATCGGGACCCAATTGGGAACTTGTTGGGATATCCCAATGCAAAAATTACCTACCCAACATCAGTTTTTCCTAAGTGGGGCCTAATTCGGAACCCATTGGGATAGCCCAATGCAAAAATAACTAACTTTTATTGGTTTTGCCACATCGGGACCCAGTTGGGAACTTGTTGGGGTAGTCCAATGCAAAAATTATTATTATTTTAATAACTTTTATGATTTATATACAATCTGAAATGCTCAAAATTTGTTATTGAAAAATTTTTTTTTCGAAAATTTAATAATAAAAAAAATTTGTTTTTTACGCTCGTACACAATATTTATGTTAAAATTATTTTTTTATTTATTCAAATTGTTTATAAACAATTTCATTTTATTAAAATTATTTAATTTTTAAATCAAATTATTTTTCACTTCTTCTGAACAGGATATTCTGTTTTGTGTCCCTCCCTCCTCTGTTTTCTATTTTTTCTAGAATGATTTTGATTGACTACAATTTTGATTAAATTAATTTTACTCGATTTACTTGAAGTATCCTGAGGTTTTAATTTTGTAATCCATCGACCGTAAAATTTTTTAATTTCTTTCAATTAATATTTTGTTTACTGGCTAAAAATTAAACAAAGTACAAAATAATATATTTATACAAAGAGTACGTCGATTATTGCATCACGGATTTTTAATTTCTTCAAGTTATTCTTTGGTATTATGATAAATATACTATTTACACTCTCGCAATCGTATACGTAGATGAGGGCAGTGGATAGCGTTAAAGACTTTGGATCTGAAGGATGCAGGTTCGAGCCCAAACAGTCATCGGGATTTTTTCATCAACCAAAATCATGTATAATGCCTCTAAGTAACGCTTCTAATACAATAGATTACATTTCAGATCTAATTAAAATTATTTTATTTTTTTTTTCGAAATTTAATATTTTTTTTAATAGGGATCGTACGTTTGAGAACACGTTGGTCTTACCCAATTGGGAACCTATAGGGATTGCCCGATCGGGACCCATGTACGTTTTTGCGTTACATCCCAATGTAGGATCCCCATTGGGCAACCCAATTGGTTCCCAAGTGGGTGCACCTAAAAATTTCTAGTCGGGTACAGCGTTATTACGATGAAAATCAATTGAAAAGTTCTTATGCCGACTATAAAAACTAACTGAATCTATGGTGCAAAGAAGGTATAATCACAATCTACTGTTTATCACCTATTCATCGGCTGAACAACATAACCCTGTTCTACCGAAAAAATTTGATGAATTTTCCGTGAGTCGACCACGAGATCACGTCGACCTGTGATTGCCACTGAAATATATCTGCGAATGCAACAGGAATAACCTGTGGCTGCAACAGGAATGCTCTTGTAGCTGTAACAAGAATATTCCTGTTGCAGCGATAGTTCTTTTTCTCCGTGTAGTAAACACCTTAATTTTAACTATGCCCGTTGTAGGATTAAGTACTTAATCGCATGGACATTGAGTGTCATCTATACTAACAACATAGTCAAAATATAGTTACTGTCTAGATCCATTTGAGGTTACAAATTTTTTGGATAGTTTTCGTTAAAAAATTATCTGCGTCTAATCATGAATCTATGAATGATTTAATTAATTTTCTTTTCTTTTATGTTACATGGATCTACGATTGAAATCGTTACAATATTAAAAAGTATCGAAATATTTTCGAGATGATAAAAGGAACTTTCGTAGTGGGGGGCTCTTTGTTATCTGTTTTTGCATTCACGTTACCAGCTGATGATCTTCATGCAATGGTAAAATAAATTAAATAGTCAGTTAATATTAGCCAAGGACGCATTAAAAGTTAAAGTTCCAGAGCAAATGTTATGAAAAATATAGTGTGTGACACACTATAAAACACAATTTCAGACTTCGGGTAATGTCGGCCGACTTCACCGTTGCCTGAAATTGTCTTGTATCATTCCTTGTCATGTAACATACGATTATTATTTTCAGAGTATGGATGTAGCACTGGCAATTTATGACTCAAATTGGATTGGCAGTTCGTTGTCTATACAAAAATCAATGGTCATTATGATGTGTCGCGCACAAAAACCATTAGTTATGAATGTTGAAGGAGTATTACCAGAAATTACTTGCAAATTTTATGCTACAGTAAGTTTGTAATTTATATATACTGTTATTTTTTTCAAATTTTTGACTTTCAATAAAAACAGTTGTTTATATTTTCAGTTTTTGTCATTTACTATGTCATACTTTATGACACTGCGTGCATTAATTTATCGATACAACGATTAATCCAGTCACTCACAAATTATTTGTAATTATTTTTAAGGGTATAATAAAGCCTGTAATTCTGATTACATATATTTGATATATTTACGATATCAAACCATACTTACAATTACGTGAGTCATTAAAAAGTATTAATTCTTGTAGAAACATTACTGGTATTGAAACTACATTTA
The DNA here is from genome assembly GCA_964016945.1 of Microplitis deprimator. Taxonomy (NCBI): domain Eukaryota; kingdom Metazoa; phylum Arthropoda; class Insecta; order Hymenoptera; family Braconidae; genus Microplitis; species Microplitis deprimator. The sequence continues at coordinate 16,403,128 of OZ024707.1, forward strand.
TTTTTAACTTCCTGCTAAGAAAATTGCAAATTTTCAAAAAAAGGGAAGTTATTGGTTTTGGTCCGATTTTCGAAAATCGAGTTTTTATCAGATGTCGACGTATGAGGTCCCAGGAAGCTATTCTGACGATTCCCGGATGGACGTTCGCCCGCGCGCGCGCGCGCGTGTGTGTGTATCTGTGTGTGTGTGTGTTTGTGTGTCTGTGTTTGGGCCCGCAGTACTTTCCTCTCTGGGGGCCCGCAGGGTCAGGCGGTTTTCAGATTTTTTTTTCTGTAATCCTGTAGAGCTCAGTTCCGATAGAAAATTATAGCCTTACAAGCGAAATATTAAAATTTTTACGGAAATCTTTTATTGAAAAGTTTTTAATGATCAAATATGCTGTCCACACGGAAAAATTGAAACCCGACTGGTTCCTGTGCAGCACACGACTGAGTCGTGTGCAAGAAAAAATAAGGGCAAGCACACGACTGGTTCTGGTGCGCACCCGAACCAGTCGTGTCTAGCACCGGACTCAGTCTGGTGCAGCACCCGAACGGCAGCACTGTAATCAGTCGTGTGCAGAACAATACTGATTCTGGTGTGCACATGAATCAGTATTGTTCTGCACACGACTGATTATGGTGCTGCCGTTGTTGCCGTTCGGGTGGTGCACCAGACTGAGTCCGATGCTAGACACGACTGGTACGAGTGTAACACCGTAGCTACTCATGTGCTGCTCACGACTCATTCTGGTGCAGCGCCGTAGCTACTCGTGTGCTACACTCGAATGGTTGCTGTTTATAACTAACTAAGTGCGGTTAAAGAAAATGTCAACAAATTTCAAAAGCATAAAATCTCAATATTTTTAAATATTTCAAATATATTTTTACATTCAAGTGTAAACGATGATGAATACTTTCTGGAAATAGCATTTAAATATTAAGGTAAGTAAGTAAAAAATTTATAAATATATTTCATCATCGTTTACACTTGAATGTAAAAATATATTTGAAATATTTAAAAATATTGAGGTTTTGTGCTTTTGAAATTTGTTGACATTTTCTTTAACCGCACTTAGTTAGTTATAAACAGCAACCATTCGAGTGTAGCACACGAGTAGCTACGGCGCTGCACCAGAATGAGTCGTGAGCAGCACATGAGTAGCTACGGTGTTGCACCCGTACCAGTCGTGTCTCGCACCGGACTCAGGCTGGTGCACCACCCGAACGGCAACAACGGCAGCACATGAATCAGTCGTGTGCTGCACAGGAATCAGTCGGGTTTCAATTTTTCCGTGCACGTAAAAAAAAGTTGTCCTGCGGAATTTATAATGTGTTTTGCATCATGAACCTTTCGCTTGTAATTTAATCAGGAACATTGTCCAGTTTTTTTGAGGATTTTTAATTCAGAGAAGATAGGTCAAGTACCACAAAAATTTTGATAAAATCAAATCGCATCCATAGCAAGGGGAATATCTTGCTTTCAATGTAAATATTTTTCATAAGTACGTTAGAGAATTTGGTGATGATGTCTTGAGAACTTTTCGTGATTTGCATGCGAAATACTATTACTTGTATACGTCAATCGTACCCCAATGGTTCTGTGAAGGTATAATATACATACCACAAAAATCCACATTACAATTTTATTGTAATTTTGAAATTGATCTTTTGTGATTGTTCAAGACACTAGAAGTGAATAAATATAATTAGAACGTTCGTAAGAAGTTCCTTATAGAATAAATAGGCCGTTTTATTCAGATCCGTTCAGAATTGTAGGCACTATCGACGCAACTAGCCACGCAATATTACATATACATGTGTATATGTACCCATACAAAGTCGCCGAGCTTTGAAATTTTCCCATAGATCGGCCGATGCCTGGTTTGCGATGATTGGCCAATAAGTGGCTAATTATACTGGCCCGTGAATGGTGAATCATTGGCCGCCGTCTTTTTGCTTTTAAAAATGGCGCACAATTAACCGCCGTTCGTTGGCCAACGGTTTAGTGGAGTGCTCTTGATACCAAGCTTTGGCCGATGATTGATTGCCACGATTGGCCAATGCTTGCGACTGGCATGCTTGGCATACCGTTATCATCCGATATTTAGCCGATCTCCGGCCGATGTTTGAAAATTGGCAGCCATTCACGACCCAGTAATGGGCCGATTCTTTTTCTTTGTATATATATATATATATATACTCGATTAGAAATTGTCCCAATACATATATTAGGTCCCAATTGGGAATCGCTGTGGCATGCCCAGTAGGTCTATCCCAGTCGGAACCCGATCGGGAACTTATTGGGATATCCAAATGCAAAAATTACCTACCCAACATCAGTTTTTCCTGAGTGGGACCTAATTGGGAACTCATTGGGATTTTTTTTTTTTTTTTTTTTTTTTTTTTTTGGAAGAGGGTGAGGGAAAAATGCTATTACGCACCGTAGAAGGCAATACCCATATGAAAAGCATAAACTGCTCTTCATATGCATATTGCCCTCCGTGTGCCGGACTCCTCCCCCAAGGATGTATCATTAAGATAACTGTATCCCTGGGGGCCCTACCGGCTAAAAACCTCACTCCCTTCCCTCTTCGGACCTAGTACTGCGGGACCGCGCAAGCATTACTTCGCAGTACTAGTCCTCCTCTTCTTCTCTCCGTCGCTGTCTTTCTTCTCACTCTCTCTCTTCCCTCTTCTTCTCCTTCAGGACCTCTCTTACAAACATTGTCATCGTCTTATAGTTGTCTGCCGTCGCCAACATCCAAGGGATTACCAGGTCAGCGGCATTTGGCACTTCTTTCTCCTCCTGAAAGCGCAGCCGTATTTCAGACCAACGCTGACAGAAAAAGAAAGTGTGCTCGGCAGAGTCGACAACTTGCGGACAGTATTGGCAATAAGGATCGGTTCGGATCCCCATGCGATACAAATACTCATTAAACTGTCCATGACCGGACAGAAATTGGGTTAGGTAGTAATCTACTTCACCGTCTTTCCGTGAAATCCAATCACGGACTCGTTTAATGAGCCTGTATGTCCAACGTCCCGTTTCCGCAGATTCCCATCGCTCTCGCCAGAGTTTCAGGGTCTCCTCGCGTTCTCGAACCTTAACTCTTTCCAACGGTTCTTCCCCAGCCCGACGGGCATCCCAGATGCGCTTCCTCTCGAACCCCAAAAGGTCGATTGGAATCACACCCGCGATGACCATCACGGCTACTTCCGAAACCGTACGGTAAGCACAAGCTACCCTCAGCGCACCTCTTCGTTGAACGGATGCCAGTCGTCGACGATAACTTTCTGCTTTGAGTGACTCACACCAGATTTCTGCTCCGTAGAGCATTATCGAGTTTGAGACGCTCATGAGAACTCGTCTACGGCTGCTCCTCGGTCCTCCGACGTTAGGCATCAACCGAGAAAGACTCGCTACCAACGTTGTTGCTTTTTTAGCCGCACTGACAATCTGATCGCGAAACGTGAGTTTCGTATCGATCGTCACCCCAAGGTATTTCAAAGAACTCCCACTCTCGACGTGTTGATCCACGACGAGAGCACGGAAAGGACTCGGAAACCACTTCTGGGCTGTGAGCACTATAACCTCAGTTTTTGCTTTAGCCAATGCCATACCATGGTCATTGAGCCAAGCATCCACCTTGGTCGCAACCAGGCTTGCCAATCCTTGTGCATTCTCGTAAGAGCGCGCAAGGATTAGCGCCGCCACGTCGTCAGAAAACCCCTCTAGCAACACCTCACTCGGTAGATCTAGACGTAGAAGAGCGTCGTAAAGAATGATCCAGAGTTCTGGTCCTAAAACCGAACCCTGAGCCTCTCCTCCACTCAGCTTCTTCATCATCTCGCCAAAAGTAGTCTCATAGATCAAGAAACGATTACGTAAGTAATCGTCAATGACCCGAATGAGATACTCGGACAGACCTAATTTCCGAAGCGCTTTCATTATATCCGGCCATCGTGCCGAATTGAATGCATTCTTGACATCAAATGTCATCATGATGCATACTGGACGGGTTCGATGGTTTCCCGTCCAAGCTCTTCTAGCAAATGAAAGCGCTTCCGAAATAGCACCGATTGTGCTGCGACCAGGCCGAAAACCATGTTGGTTTTCCGCTAGACCACCGGCATTCGCAACTTCAATTCTCACCCGATTTCGAATTAACGATTCGAAAATTTTTCCAGCTACGTCCAGCATGCAAAGTGGCCTGTAGGACGAAGGAGTATAGGGCGGACCCTTTCCTTTGTCTAACAGGACTAACCTTTGCAGCTTCCATCGTGCAGGAAAAACTCCAACCGGAATGCAGCAGTCGTAAGTACTCAAAAGCAGTTGTTCGTGCTGAGGGAGGAGGGCCTTATAAACCTCAACGGGGATACCGTCGGGGCCCGGGGCCTTTCCTCCTTTGAGATTCTTTACAACCAGCCGCAGTTCAGCTGCTGAGAAAGGTGGGCACTCGTCATCGGGTATAGTCCAAACAGGACTGTCCCGATCTTCGCGCTCCGGAAACAGGACATTAACTATCTCCTGCATCGCATTTGGTTCCATAGGAGATACTGGACTGCGACCCTCGAATTTTCGAGTAACAATCTGGTAGCCAAGGCCCCATAGATCATTATCTACTTCTTCGCAGACCGCCTTCCTGCATCTCCCTTTGCTCTCCTTGATCGCCATAACCAGTCGCTTCTTTGCCGCCTTGTACTCTTCGTTCTTTTGCTGTCCAGTATCACGCTTTCGCGTCCTGAGTGCTTGCCTCCGAAGACGCAAACACTCAGCCCTGAGCAGCGCAATCTCATCAGTCCACCAGTAAGCCGGTTTCCTGCGTGAGCTTGCGGAACGTCGAGGCATAGCAGCGTCGCAGCCTAAGACGACAGCCTTCATCGTACGGTCAACAATCATCTCCACATCTTCGCGCGTCTCTGCAGTTATAGGATGAAAGGTCGCGACACTGTCTGACATTGCTTTTTGTAAAGCATCCTCATCCAGCCTCGAAACCGTCCAACCTACCCGCTTCATTGAACGCTGGCACACTATCGCAGGGTTTCCCCGTAGATTGTGTACCGTATACGAGATATATTGGTGATTGCTGGCCGTAAACTCCTCCAAAACAGCCCAGTCCGAGATCACCGCAGCTATCCGCTGAGTATCAAAGGTGAGGTCAATAATTGACCCACGTGTGCCCACTCTGCGGAAAGTTGCAGTGTTTCCCCTATTCATAATGACAAGATCGAGACCTGCCATCATGTCTAAGAGCTCAGACCCACGCGTGTCGGTCCACTCCATCCCCCAATCGATAGATTTCGCATTGAAATCACCACCTATTACAACTTCTCCCTCAAGATTGCGAATGACTCTTTCGAGTTCATTCACTCTCCTTCGGAAGGCCGCAATAGGTTCATTCGGTGTGAAATAGCACGACACGAAGGTGATCGCTGGCGTAACTACCCATACAAAGCCATCCCTGGATCCACTATCTCCCACGGAAACAGACCCCAGGTCCGGAATCCAAATTGCCGCTGTCCCCGAAGGGTCACAGAACCAATTTGGTTCAGACGCTGAATGGTACTGTTCTGAAACCAGAACAATATCCATTCTGCAGTTTTGTCTCCGTGCAAGAAGTAGATCCAGCGATGTTCTGCACCGCTGTAGATTCGCCTGCAGCACCTTAGCCATTTTTGTGGAAAGGACATCGCTTCGAACCGATTATGTGGTCCACGGATCGCCCGTCCCCTACGCCAACACAGAGGTGGCAGCGAGGTGGATTGGGGCAGGTCTTGGCCTGGTGGTCCGCCTGGCCGCAAAGCCAGCAAAGACTCGACCGATCAACCTCTGTCTTACATGATCTGGTCGAATGACCAAGATCATGGCAGCGAAAGCATCGATCGAGCCGTTCCCAGCGGCGGATACGGCAGACCAACCAGCCCACTTTGACCTTTCCCAAGGCCTCCAAAGCGGTCGCGACTTCACATCTTGCCTCAATGAAGGCACGGACGGCCCCCCACTTATTAGGGTTAGTTACATTAACTTTGAGCTCGTCCGCACCCTCATTGGTGCTCCGACGCAAGGCCACTCTCACCTCTTCGACTGTTGTCGCAGCGTCCAGCCCGTCGATTACCACTGTACTGGTAGGTACGAGATGGCGCACCGCAACAACTCCACCAGCCGCCTCAGTGATCTTCTTATCGAGAGCAGAGCAATCTTTAACAGATCCCTCGAACTCCATCAGTAGACCACCTTTCCTGGCTGTCCTTATCGATCTAACACTAGTAGTTAGATCCTCTAGAGAAAGTTTCGATCGCAATGCTTTCAAAACTTCTCCAGACGATCTTCACTCACCTGGTTCGATCAAAACGGCCTCCGCCCGTTGTCGCCTCCTCTGCCGCCTGGTCTCCTTGGATGCTGTGGTCCGTGTCGTCCCTGGTCCTGTCGATGCCTTCGTTGGTCCTGGTCCCGTCGATCCACTGCCCATTGTTGCTGCAGCTTCCTCTGCTTTCCTCCGTTTCTTCTTCTTTTTCTTCCTCCTTTCCACGATGACGAATGGAGTATCATTAGACTTTTGAGGTCCAATCTCCTTTCCCTTCTTCTTTTTTTTCTCCCTTTCTCCCTCTTCGGGCGAAGACAAGGGGCGCTTTCCTATCGAGGCATCAGTGCCGAGGGAAGTGATGCTTCGAGCCGTTACCTCGGAATAGGAGAGAACAGCACCTTCTTCAGGCCCTTTTGGTGGGCTGAAGTGGACTTTCTTGTTCTTGAGGGTTATCTTTCTTTTAGGAGTGTTCACTTGAGCTGCCTTTTTCCTCATTTCTTCGGAAAGTTTTAACTCCTTAGTGAGCCGCTCCCTCTCCTCAATTTCCGCTAGCGCCATCTTTCTCTGGGCCTCCTTCCAGGACTTTCGATGAATCAGAAGCTTCGTTAGGATAAGCGAAGCTTCTTTGACACCTGCTGTCACTTCGGTGGCCACGGTCCTCTTCTTCGTGATGGTTCGCAGGGTCTCCTTCAATACTTCCATCAGTTCCTGAAGGCCGGAATCCTCCATGGAAATCGCCGCGTCTCTTGTCGCGAGGTTTACCGCCATCAAAATGCCAGGAGCTGGAACCTGGCCGTCACTTGAAACGTCGACGTTAACGAATCCCTTGGCCAAGTGGTCAACCAAGGATGTCGACCGCGCAGGTGCTGCTAACCCACCTGCGGTAGCCGTGGCTGGGGTATCCCTCCCCTGCTCCGTAAACGAATTTTCTTTTACAATATTGTCCATCATGAGAAAAAACTAAGACACCTAAATCATCACACTCGTCATTCATTTTAAGGAGTATAGCTTCTCCTGAGTGGTCCGCGGTGAGCCTTTTTCCGGTCACACACCAGTCGTTAAACCGGTAGCAACCCTCTATGGAACTCACTAACCCAAACTTTCCTCCACGCGAAAAATCATCAAAGATGATATCGTCTAGGGGTAATCGTAAGGGCCATTCCCCTATCCGCCACCCGGGGACACGCTCGGTTGGACTCAAACCCTGATGATGACATGAGATGGTAGACTCCTTCATCCTTCCGGAGAATGATGTCGCCATCATTATCCTGAAAGACTGAAGAGAGTCTCCCTCATCATCACCATCAACCTCCGAGAACTCATTGGGATAGCCCAATGCGAAAATAACTAAGTTTTATTGGTTTTGCCACATCGGGACCTAGTTTGGAACTTGTTGGGATATCCCAATGCAAAAATAGCATACCCAACATCAGTTTTTCCTAAGAAGGGCCTAATTCGGAACCCATTGGGATAGCCCAATGCAAAAATAACTAACTTTTATTGGTTTTGCCACATCGGGACCCAGTTGGGAACTTGTTGGGGTAGTCCAATGCAAAAATTATTATTATTTTAATAACTTTTATGATTTATATACAATCTGAAATGCTCAAAATTTGTTATTGAAAAATTTTTTTTTCGAAAATTTAATAATAAAAAAAATTTGTTTTTTACGCTCGTACACAATATTTATGTTAAAATTATTTTTTTATTTATTCAAATTGTTTATAAACAATTTCATTTTATTAAAATTATTTAATTTTTAAATCAAATTATTTTTCACTTCTTCTGAACAGGATATTCTGTTTTGTGTCCCTCCCTCCTCTGTTTTCTATTTTTTCTAGAATGATTTTGATTGACTACAATTTTGATTAAATTAATTTTACTCGATTTACTTGAAGTACCCTGAGGTTTTAATTTTGTAATCCATCGACCGTAAAATTTTTTAATTTCTTTTAATTAATATTTTGTTTACTGCCTAAAAATTAAACAAAGTACAAAATAATAATATATTTATACAAAGAGTACGTCGATTATTGCATCACGGATTTTTAATTTCTTCAAGTTATTCTTTGGTATTATGATAAATATACTATTTACACTCTCGCGATCGTATACGTAGATAAGCGCAGTGGATAGCGTCAAAGACTTTGGATCTGAAGGATGCAGGTTCGAGCCCAAACAATCATCGGGATTTTTTCATCAACCAAAATCATGTATAATGCCTCTAAGTAACGCTTCTAATACAATAGATTACATTTCAGATCTAATTAAAATTATTTTATTTTTTTTTTCGAAATTTAATATTTTTTTTAATAGGGATCGTACGTTTGAGAACACGTTGGTCTTACCCAATTGGGAACCTATAGGGATTGCCCGATCGGGACCCAAGTACGTTTCTGCGTTACATCCCAATGTAGGGTCCCCATTGGGCAACCCAGTTGGTTCCCAAGTGGGTGCACCTAAAAATTTCTAGTCGGGTACATAAGGGTGTCCCAAAAAAAAAAACAATTACTTTTTTTTATCCTCTTATGGGCTCAAATGTTACTTTATATTATAAAAAAAATCCTCATTAAATTTCAGCTGGATGTCTCTAAAATTAAGCTATCACAAAGGGAGGTCCCGTTTCCCATTTGAAATACACGTAAAAATTTTTCATTTTAATTTTTTGTTATTAAGACTATGATAAATTTTTTTTTTTAATTCCGCCGAGTATAATTTTGCAGGAAATTATTTCTCTACAAAAAGGTGCTGATACATTATGTACGTCAAACGAACTGTGAAAAAGTTACGGGGCTTCAAAGATCGACAAAAATTTAGTTTCTTCATCGTTAAATTTTTTTTTATTATTTTTTACTTTTATTTTATAAAAAATTTTTTTTTTTTCAAATTTTGACATGCACGGTCTTGTAGGAAATTTAATTTCCTACAAAAAGTATCTGATATCATATATACGTTAAATGAATGAGAAAAAAGATACAGGGCTTTAAATGTCAACGAAAAATGAAGTTTAAAAAATATTTGTTTTCTGAACTTAAATGTCAGCGAAAAGTGAACTTCATTTTTCGTTGTCATTTAAAGCACGCATCTGCTCGCATTTGCCCGCGGTTGCCCGCATCTGTCCTCATCCTCCGCGATGATTCAAGGACGAAAGTCAAAGTTTCGTCCCTGAAGTGAGTAAATTTTCTGTAAATATTAGTTTTTTTTTTTTTTTAAATAAATATCGTATTTTTTATTATTAAGTAGTGTAACTTTTTCCTCATTCATTTGACGTATATATGATGTTAGATACTTTTTGTAGGAAATTGAATTCCTACAAGGCCGTGCTTGTCAAAATTTGAAATGAAATGAAAAATTTTTTATAAAATAAAAATAAAAAATAAAAAAAAAAAAAAATTTAACACTGAAGAAACTAAATTTTTGTCGATTTTTAAAGCCCCGTAACTTTTTCCCAGTTTGTTTGACATTCATAATGTATCAGCACTTTGTAACGTTTCTATCTCTTTTTTTTTCTACTTACTTAATTTGATTTAAACTTAATTTTAATTTTACTTTTACTTTTACTTTTACCCTTAAATCTAGTTGCGGATTGGCTCGTCGGATGCCAGGATTCTAGGATAGGATATAAGGGTGGTGACGTTACTATTAAAAATTAAATTGACTAGAAGACCCTTTTTGATTCAGATATACATATAAATATTTATTTAAAATGACCTAATAACTAAGTACATAAATTGTCAAGAAAAATTAACTATTGGATAATTATTGAGGCTGGCGTGGTCCCCTTCTATGTCCTGTTTGCTACCCTGCAGTAGGCTGGTGCAAGACTGGTACTTGGCCGCTGCTGGATCTGGTATACTCCGCCACTCTTTGGTACTTCCGTGACTCGCTTTACCCAGAACTCTCCTCTACAGTGGAACTGTCTCCGGACGGCTTGACCTGTAATGCACTCTCCGCTCTTGGACTGTAGCATATGTTGACCGATATACCCCGTAGATTGCCAGTACGCCTGGATGCTGCTGCTCCTAGTATACCTCGTATACTGTATGTTACTGCTTTCTGCTCTTGTTCTCGGCTCCACTATGCTTGGCTCCAGCTGTTAGTATGTCTTGTACGCTGTACTTCTGTTCTCACTGTAAGTATACCTCGTATACTCTGTACTGCTGCTCTGCTACCGCTGCCAGTATACCCCGTATACTCTGTACTGCTGCTCTGCTGCCGCTGCCAGTATACCCCGTATACTGTGTACTGCTGCTCTGCTACCGCTGCCAGTATACCCCGTATACTGTGTACTGCTGCTCTGCTACTCCTGCCAGTATACCCCGTATACTGTGTACTGCTGCTCTGTTAATAGCTAGGTTGTTGCGTAGCTTTAATGCTTTCTATTGCCAGCTCCTGAATATTTTTCCCAAAAGGTACTTTTATTCTCTGCAAGATATTCTCCGGCAGTGAGCTGATCTTGCTTTTGTGTGCCTTTGCGTTGGGTTTTAACCCTTCTACTATAACCGTCCTCAAACGATCACTGATAAGCGCCCTTTTTCGCCTAGCGGCGGCGCTTGGTACTATACTTGCTTTCGGCAAGTAATTGCGCCTACCTTAACTCTTTCTCTCGTCCCGGCCTTCGATCCCGAGAATTTTATTCTCTTCCACTGATTTTTTTTTTTCACTTATTCTTATTGTATTTTACACTTAAAATTAATTTTTTTTTTTTAAAAGTGACAGGGTAAAATTATAAAATTATTATTATATTTTTTTTTTAATTAAATTTTTGTGACTCGTCACAACTTTGTTGTAGAGAAATAATTTCCTGCAAAATTATACTAGGCGGAATTAAAAAAAAACCTTTTTCAAAATCTTAATAACAAAAAATTAAAATGAAAAATTTTTACGTGTATTTCAAATGCGAAAGGGGACCTCCCTTTGTGATAGCTTAATTTTAGAGACATCTGGCTGAAATTTGGTGAGGATTTTTTTTATAATATAAAGGAACTTTTGAGCCCATAAGAGGATAAAAAAAAAGTATTTGTTTTTTTTTTTGGGACACCCTAATATACATATATATGTATTATACATAGATATATATGTACTATACATACATATATAAACTTTTGAACGAATGGTATTTTTGCAACTTTCTCGACAAATTATGATGAACTATATGGCGAAATTGTTTGAAAATTTCACCATGAGGATAAATGCAACAGATAGATATTTATCAAATTTACTAAATATGACTAAAAAATTTGATAAATTATTGAATACTTTAGTGTTATTAAATATTAATAAAACACAATCAAATAAAGCGGCCAATAAAATTTCTTGTAAGAAACTGTCTACAATTTTATTAAAATATTAATTTACAGTACTTATACAAATATAAAAATCTATACGATAAATAAGGTTGTTAACTATTCATGTTTCCGTATAAATATTTTAACTTTCTCAATCACCTAGCTTTACTAGCACCTATTACATTTATTTTTTCTTCAGTCTTACAATTTATTAAGTCAGAACGCAATGGAAATAAATCCCGAAAAAATATTTAGAATGGCATTGGTTCTTAGAAAAATGTTATTCTTATTGCCACCTGATAATTATGAAAATAAATATATCAAAATAATATACCATATAATATGGTGGATGTTTTCAATAAATCAAACAATAATTATAATAATATTAGCCACAGAAGCATACGGCAAAAGTGACGACATCAATTTGTTAGTAGACGCAATAGAAAAAGTAGCAGTGCGTGTTTATTTATTATGCGATTATATTTTTTGGAAATTAAATGAGCGGGAGTTCAATGTAAGCATTTCAAAAAATGAATATTATTCACGATTTTAGATATTTTTTTATTTAGTATATTTTCATTATTTACAGCAACTACTGTCGGACGTTACTAAATATTTTAATAAACTAAGTTTTAATAGTAAAAAAATATTTACGAAATGTATTAATCGGTATATATTAATAATACTGATAAACGGTAGTTTTTTTTTCTTCACCTCATTAATGTTCTTCTCTATTCCTATATTTTTGTCACGACTACTACCGCTAACTGAGGCATATCCATTTGAAATTAAAAAATATACGATTGTTTACTTTATAATTTATTTGACACATATTCTATCTACTATTCAAGTTAACGTATGTTTTGTTACTATTTTTTGTATGACTATAATGTATAGTCATATATTAACGGAATTGAAATTGTTAGCATTAAAATTAAAAAAATTCAATAATGATGATTGCGAATTTAAATTGTGTAGAGAGAAACATTTGGACTGTATCAAGTGAGTAATTTTTTATACTTACTGATATAAAAATAATAAATCCTTAATATTCTATTCTTTTTCGTAGGTATGCTCAATCGTTAAATCACGCAGTCAAATTCTTGACTCTCAAAATATACGTTTTTGCTACAATTATCACAATATTCAGCGCTGTACCTATTTTAATTGTACGTATATTTGTAATGAAATTGAAAATTGTAACGTTTACACAAGCTTAGGCTACCCTGGCAGTTTCCTGACTAGAAATTTGAGTTAGGCAGTGGTTTGGCCCGAATAAGGCATGCCAAATTCCAGACTTGCGCCAAATGAGGCAACCAAAATAGGTCGAGATCCCAAAAATAACGCAGTTGCAAGGCCCTAACTAATTTGGCTTCCTTCTTAGGCAGTGGTTTAGAAACCACACTTCGCATACCATGCATCGCATACGAGCCTTATGTTTGTACATAGAAACTGACAATATATAGTCATATATGACTGTAATGATCATATAGTTTTGTCTAACTAAATTAATTCTTTTTTTTTTTCTTTATCGTGTAAAATTCTTTTTGCACTGCAATTATCATCAGATGTGCTAATTTAATGTTATTTTAATTTCCAATCAACTTAGAAATTTTTTATTCAAGGAAAAACGCGAAACTCATCAAGGACCGATATTGTGAGCTTCGAACCCGAGACCCTATGCACGAAAGACCGACGCTTTAACTACTACGCTACACTGCCGATTGTGTCTCCTAAGTTTATTTATGCTATTTAAATAATATTCGGTAACAGCCAGGAATTCCAAAGATATACCTAACTTAGGCAATGACGAAGACTTTCCTAATAATAGCCAAATTTGACATACCTAACTTTAGCAAGCCTTCGGTCATCCCAATCCGATTTCAGTCAGGAATTCCAATGTTAGGCCTGAGTGCGGCCTTGCCACAGACTTTCCTAGCTTCATCTGGCTTTGGCATACCAAACTTCGGCAAACCTTCGGTTACTATTGCTACCTACCAGTCAGGAATTCCAATAGTATATCGTACTTCGGCTATGCCACAGTGTTGCGTGATCACAGTCGAATCTGGAATTTTTTTGGCATGCCAATCTTCGTTTTGCTTCATAAAGATATGATAAGATACGAATTAGGCTTGCCTTAGTTAGGCAAGCCTAGTTCGGGCCAAACTGATTCTTCGGCAAGCCTCACCAAAATTTCTAGTCGGGTTCACGGCAAAAAGACGATGATTTCATGGCGAATTCACGGTACATGTTATAAAACCTCTCTATTTATCGCATTAATACAGTATTTTAATAGCGAAAAGTCGGTATATTTTTGCAAATCTTCGGTGTAGGAGGCGTGATTCGGCGGTGTTAAAATACCGGTGTTGAACCAGTGTGAAAATGGGGTAACCGGTGTAAAAGCGGGGTAAACTGCGTCCGCTTGAAGTATTAAATTTAATGATTATAAAACACAAAAAATGTCAGTTTTTTAACAATTATAGTAATTGAGTAAGTAAAAATATTCCCAAAGTAACATATTTTAACACCGGTAAAGAATATCTACTTCGGCGGTGATGTTATTTTAACACTGGTCTAGAAAATTTACACTTTCGGCGATGTTATTTTCACACCGCTTTCGGTGTTGAAATTTAACACCGCTGATTCCCAGAGAAGAAAGTACTACGGGCCCAGGCTTGGCCCAACTTTGTAGAACTTAGGGCCAGGCTTGTAAGCAAGTCTTGGCCCAGTTCTGGTAAAAGTCTGGGATGATAATCTCAGGCTAAGCCTGGTTGCTAGACCTGTCTCATGCTTGGTTGCCAGATCTGGGCCATGCTTGGTTGCCAGACCTGGCCCAGGCTTCATTGCCAGACCTGGCCCATGCATCGAGGTAACAAATAAATTTAATTAAAAAAAAATTTTATTATTATTAATCTCGTAGAGTTCATGATTATTAACGTTTAAACTATCTAAGGGAGGTAAATGATGTGAAAAAAACTCTGTGAAAATTCTGCTATGCTCTGGGCGCGAACTGCCGTCCTTCTGATTGCTGGGTCCGAACGGTAGCTACTGGATAAACCTACTAATGTTAAACTTATACATTTATATGATCTGCTTATTAAACCATAGGTATAGCCTAACTTGGGTAATCCTACCTTGGCCCAAGTCTGGGTTGCCATTGGACGGCCATGGCAGGGGCACCCAATATTGGCCCAAGCCCGGGTAGTGATTGTAACGGCCAAGACTAGATTACCCAGTCTTGGCCCAAGTCTGGCTGGCCATTGGATGGCCAAGGCTAGGTTACCCAGTCTTGGCCCAAGCCTGGGTTGCCATTGGATGGCCAAGGCTAGGTTACCCAGTCTTGGTCCAAGTCTGGCTTGCCATTGGATAGCCAAGAAAGGGGAACCCAGTCATTGCCCAAGCCCGGGTAATCATTGTAACGGCCAAGGCAAAATTACATCAGTTTTGGCCCAAGCCTGGGTTGCCATTGAATGGCCAAGGCTAGGTTACCCAGTCTTGGCCCAAGCCCGGGTAATCATTGTAACGGCCAGGACTGAGTGCCCAATCTTGAGCCAAGCATGGGCCAATATAGGTGTGCCAAACTAAGTTCCCCCGTGCTGGGCCAAGAAGGGCCCCGTCGTTCAACTCTGGCAGCTCCTGCATGGGATGTGCTATTTATACTAACAACATAATAAATCTATAGTTACTGTCTAGATGTCTTCTCAGTATCAAGTTTATTTTATAATTTCTGTTAAAAAATTCTCTGCATGTAAACATGAATCACTGAATGATTTCATTAATTTTTCTTTCCTTTATGTTACATGTTTCTACAATTGAATTCGTTAAAATGTTAAAAAGTATCGAAATATTTTTGAAATGATAAAAGGAATTTTTATAGTGGGGTGCTGTTTATTATCTACTTTTGCATTTACGCTACCAGCCGATGATCTTCATGCAATGGTAAAATAAATTAAATAGTTAGTTAATATTAGCTAGAAAAGCATTAAAAGTTAAAGTTTTAGAGCAAATGTTATGAAAATTTTCCATTTATTTTTACTTTTCATGGGCATCACTTTTTACTATGGTGCATATTACTGGTGAACCTTATTTACTCACTACCATATTTTACAATGACACATTGTAATTTTAATGATAAGTGAGGTTAGCTACAGTATATGAAAAAAAATAGAAGGTACCATAGTAGAATAAATTAAGACGCAAATTTAAAAATTAACATGCACACGATAGCCCCTTGAGCTCGGAAATACTTTTGTATGCCGTTGTTTTCGAAAAAAACGTTTTTACCATTTTCTTTCTCCAACGATATCTCCTCGGGAAAAAATGTTTTTATAAAATAATGTAAAATTTTTTGCAACTCATGGTAAGAAAGCACGTCTCTGATTGGTTAAAAATGACACTACAAAGAATAAATATCGCAAAGAATGTTCATATTGTTCGTGAAAAATATGACAAACGTACACTTTTTATATATATATAGATATACTATTTATTAGTCATTAAACGATCCACCAGAAAACCCAATCAACAGCCATCTCGAGTTTGGACAACGGAAAGTCCCAGACTATAGAAACTCATCTTACTGTATTTAATTATAATGTACAATTCACTATATGAACTTTGACTTGAAACTTTAGTTATTTTATGCTGAATATTAATATTTTGAAAACAATAAAAATAATCTTAAATTATTATAAAAATCAATTAAATCATGTTTAATTGTTACTATTGTTATTTAATAATCTTTTGCATCAGAAATAATACAGGAATTAATTTTATATTAATAAGATTGAATATTATTTTAGGTTAATTAAAAGATTAAATTTAATGTAGTGTCCTTTTTTACCAATCAGAGACATTCTTTCTTACCATTCGATGCAAAAACTATTGTAACGGATTGAGTAGGAAGGGCTTTCGACACTCGAGTGTTGGCAACACTCGCCTAACGGCTTGTGAACCAATCACACTCGTTGTCGAAAACACCTTCCATTCAATGCGTTAATATAATATACTAATATAATATAATAATAATATACTATTATACAATTTTATAAAACTTTGTAAGACTTTATAGAATTTTTTCTTGGGTCTCGAACGAATTGACCAATTGAGACGGTTAAGGTAGCAATCGACGCGTTTTATTGAGTTCTAAAGCTGATCAGACTTTGGAATTAATTTTTCTAGTCGTTTTTGAGATATTTCAAAAAAATTAAAAAAATAAATTTTTTTAATTCTTTCGGTAACGATTTTTTTTTGAGAAAATGAACCGATTTTGATGGTTGAGGTGGCATTCGACGCGGCTTATAAAGTTTCATAGCTGATTAGATTTTCGAATAAATTTAATTTTTGGAATATCTCCGACCGCACTCTACCCTTCAGATATTGGCAAGCCGCGTCGAATGCCACCTTCACAATCAAAATCGGTTCATCCGTTCAAAAGTTACAGATATTTACACATACATACATACACTCCGGACATCATCTTGAAATTAGTCAAAATAGCTTCCTAGAACCTCAAAACGTCAAGATCTGATAGAAATTCAATTTTCGAAATTCGAACGGAAACCAATAACTTCCCGAATTTTTGAAAATTTTCAATTTTCTTAGCGGAAAGTGAAAAAAATAATAATAATAATAAAACCAATAGCATTTATTCATTTTTATTTACTTATTTAATTCTAATTCCTTTGATAGGATACTTAAATAATAAATAATTTTGTATTTTTGAATAAGCGTTATGAGGCGTGCACTTTTGGATTTTCGAAACTTTAGTGAGATTCGTTTCATTTTACTACGGGATCATTGTGAAATAAAATTAATTTCCGGGGTTAATTTTAAAATGTAATAACTTTTACTATGGTACTTTAGTAAAAATCAGAGGTTACACTCATAATTTTTATCCTTGTTTATAGTTAAAAGTTGTTTTGATATTTATTAAATTGTTATATATCAGAATTTACTATGGTCCCGAGTTAAAATTTATAACTGAAATATGATTTTTTATTAGTTGCATTTTAAAATTGTGGAAAAGTTCGTCATAGTTTACCTATAACATGCGCCCATAGTAATTTTTAATGAAAAATTGTAACAGCGTATAGTGTGTTGTACACATTATAAAACATAATTTTAGACTTCGGGTAATGTCAACCGACTCTACCCTCGTCTGAAACCGTTTTGTTTTATCCCTTGCCACGCAATATATGATTATAATTTTCAGAGTATGGATGTAGCACAGGCAATTTATGACTCAAATTGGATTGGCAGTTCGTTGTCTATACAAAAATCAATGGTCATAATGATGTGTCGCGCACAAAAACCATTAGTTATGAATGTTGAAGGAGTATTACCAGAAATTACTTGCAAATTTTATGCTACAGTAAGTTTGTAATTTATATATACTGTTATTTCTTTCAAATTTTTGACTTTCAATAAAAACAGTTGTTTTTATTTTCAGTTTTTGTCATTTACTATGTCATACTTTATGACACTGCGTGCATTAATTTATCGATACAACGATTAATCCCGTGACTCTCAAATTATTTGTAATGATTTTTAAGGGTATACACGCAGAGAATTTTACAGTATTTTTTAAATCAAACATTATAGAAAAATTACTATATCATAGTAACATGAGGACTGTATGGAATTATTAAACAAATTACCGATAACGTAGAATGTTTTAAAATACACCGAACAGAATTTACAAGGTGCATTGTAATTTTGACAAAGCAATAGATTAAATTTTATCCAAGAAATTTAAACTTCTTCATTTGTTGCTTTGTCAAAATTACAATACACCTTGTAAATTCTGTTCGATGTATTTTAAAAAGTTCTACGTCATCGATAATTTGTTCAATAATTCCATACTGTCCTCATGTTACTATGATATAGTAATTTTTCTATAAATTTTTTATTTAAAAAATACTATAAAATTCTCTGCGTGTAATAAAGCCTGTAATTCTGATTACATACATTCGATTTAGTTATGATTTTAAACCACAATTACTATTGTTGGTTTAGTAGTTCAATAAGCTCCTGAAAAAATTTATATTCCATACCAATTTCTTTTAATTTTTTTACCTTAAAATATATTATCCTAAAAGTCTGTCATTATCAAAAAATTTTTAGTGATCAAATATGCTGCCCACGTAAAAAAAAGTTGTCCTGCGGAATTTATAATGTGTTTTGCATCATGAACCTTTCGCTTGTAATTTAATCAGGAACATTGTCCAGTTTTTTTGAGGATTTTTAATTCAGAGAAGATAGGTCAAGTACCACAAAAATTTTGATAAAATCAAATCGCATCCATAGCAAGGGGAATATCTTGCTTTCAATGTAAATATTTTTCATAAGTACGTTAGAGAATTTGGTGATGATGTCTTGAGAACTTTTCATGATTTGCATGCGAAATACTATTACTTGTATACGTCAATCGTACCCCAATGGTTCTGTGAAGGTATAATATACATACCACAAAAATCCACATTACAATTTTATTGTAATTTTAAAATTGATCTTTTGTGATTGTTCAAGACACTAGAAGTGAATAAATATAATTGGAACGTTCGTAAGAAGTTCCTTATAGAATAAATAGGCCAAGTTTTATTTAGATCGGTTTAGAATTGTAGGCGCTATCGACGCAACTAGCCACGTTATATTACATATACATGTGTATACCTATACATATATATTAGGGTGGGCTAAAAAAAAGAACTAATTTTTTTCCTTTAGTTACCATAAAAATATCGTTAAAGATGATGAAAAAAAAAATTTGGTAAAGTTTGAGCTCTTAATATTAATATTAAGAGGTGGCGCTTCGTGATTCTTGATTTCCCATTTAAATAACATGAAAAAAAAAATTATTTAGTTTGGAATTTTTTATCTCGGCAATGGCTTATTGTATAAATAAGCCCAGTATACATTTTTGTAGGGAATTTAACGCTCTACAAAAAAGATTCTATGACATTTGATGATAAGTCCGATAGTTTCGCCGGAAAAGTAAAAAGATCTCGAAATTTACTCTACCTTGACTTCGAGCTCCAATAACTTTTGAACAGATGGATTTATCGAAAAATGATATGAGAGCTTTTTTGTAGAGCGTTAAATTCCCTACAAAAATGTATGCTGGGCTTATTCTGACAATGAGCCATTGCCGAGGTAAGAAATTCCAAACTTAAAAAATATTTTTTCCATGCCATTTAAATAGGAAATCAAAAATCACGAAGCGCCGCCTCTTAATATTACTATTAAGAGCTCAAACTTTACCAGAATTTTTTTTTGATCATCTTTAACGATAATTTCACGGTAACTAAAGGAAAAATCGATCTGTCGGTTGACTCTGCGGGCCAGCTCCAAAACTTCCCGCTGTTTTCGAGCTTGTTGGCCGATTTTAATGTTTGAGGCGCCAATCGACACATTTTATTAAGTTCTAGAGCTGATTAGATTTTGGAGTCGATCGTTTGACTCGTTTCTGAGAAATCACTAAAAAACGAAAAAAAAAAAATTTTTTTTCGTAATTCGCAAATATTTTCGAGTCTACTTGATCAAATGATCTGAAATTTTCAGGAAAGGTGATGGCCAACAAGCTCTTTCGATTGCCGCATGAACCATTCAAATCGGTTCATTAGTTAAAAAGTTATAGACCGGTAACACACATACATACACATACACACACACACGGACACACACATACATACATACATACAGACACTCGAACATCATTCTGAAAATTGTCATGATAGCTTCCTAGGACCTCAAAACGTCGACAGCTGATGAAAACTCAATTTTCGAAAATCAGGATGAAAACAATAACTTCCCGAAATTTTTGAAAATCATCGATCTTCTCAACGGGAAGTTAAAAAAATTAGTTCTTTTTTTTGGCCCACCCTAATATATATGAAATATACATACATATATAAACTTTTGAACGAATGGTATTTTTGAAACCTCGACAAATTATGATGAACTATATGGCGAAATTCTTTGAGAATTTTACCATGATGATAAATGCAACAGATAGATATTTGTAAAATTTACTAAAGATGACTAAAAAAATTTGATGAATTATTGAATACTTTAGTGTTATTAAATATTAATAAAACACAATCAAATAAAGAGGCCAATTAGATTTATTGTAAAAAATTGTCTACGATTTTATTAAAATATTAATTTACAGTACTTATACAAATATAAAAATCTATACGATAAATTAGGTTGTTAACCATTCATGTTTCGGTATAAATATTTTAACTTTCTCAATCACCTAGCTTTACTAGCACCTATTACATTTATTTTTTCTTCAGTCTTACAATTTATTGAGTCAGAACACAATGGAAATAAGTCCAGAAAAAATATTTAGAATGGCATTGGTTCTTAGAAAAATGTTATTCTTATTGCCACCTGATAATTATGAAAATAAATATATCAAAATAATATACCATATAATATGGTGGATGTTTTCAATAAATCAAACAATAATTATAATAATATTAGCCACAGAAGCATACGGCAAAAGTGACGACATCAATTTGTTAGTAGACGCAATAGAAAAAGTATCAGTGCGTATTTATATATTATTTGATTATATTTTTTGGAAATTAAATGAACGGCAGTTAAATGTAAGTCTTTCAAAAACTGAATATTGTCCAGGATTGTGAATATTTATTAAGTATATTTTCACCATTTACAGCAACTAGTGTCGGACGTTACTAAATATTTTAATGACTTAAGTCTGAATAATAAAAAAATATTTACTGAATGTATTAATCGGCATATATTGATAATACTGATAAACGGTAGTTTTTATTTCTTAGCCATAATGACATACGTCTTTATTCCCTTATTTTCATCACGACTACTACCGCTAACTGAGGCATATCCGTTTGAAATTAAAAAATATACGATGGTTTATTTTATTATTTATTTAACACATATTATATCTTTTTTTCAAGTTAACGTATGTTTTGTTACTATTTTTTGTATGACTATAATGTATAGTCATATATTAACGGAATTGAAATTGTTAGCATTAAAATTAAAAAAATTCAATAATGATAACTGCGAATTTAAATTGTGTAGAGAGAAACATTTGAACTGTATCAAGTGAGTAGTTTTTCATACTTACTGATAAAAAAATAATAAATCCTTAATATTCTATTCTTTTTTGTAGGTATGCTCAATCGTTAAATCACGCAGTCAAATTCTTGACTCTCAAAATATACGTTTTTGCTACAATTATCACAATATTCAGCGCTGTACCTATTTTAATTGTACGTATATTTATAATAAAAGTCAAAACTGTAATGTTTGCACAAGCTTAGGCTACCCTGGCAGTTTCACAGTGACAAGACGTTGATTTTGTGGCGAATTCACGGTACTAGTTATAAAGCCTCTTTATTTATCTCATTCATACATTATCTTAATAGCCAAAAGTCGGTATATTCGTACAAAACTTTTACTAAGCTCAAACAGTAAAAGTTTCATGAATTCATAGTATTTATATTAATCATGATTTTATATTACCAATTTTGTCGTCACTGCACAAGATTACTGTTATAAAAAACCATATATTTACTTGTTTTCTCTTTTGTTTTTACTTATATTCATGATGATTTTACTCAGAATTCACCATCATTGCATTGTGAAATCATGATCATTTTATTGCCTATTTATGGTTTTTCTACTAGAGATTTACCGTGAGATAACCGTATTTTCGCAGTGAATTCATCGACTTTCTGCCATAAAAAAAATCCAAAAAACGGTCGATCCTGTGGGGAAAACCTAAAATTTTTCGTTGTTTTTAAGCTCTCTGAAATGTTATAATTTGTAAATATTTGAGCTCTGCGAGCTGTAATTTCCCTGATTAGTGAACGGGTGTAAATACACAGTGAAAAAAATCTGTCTATCGGTTGACCTTGTGGACCATCCCCAAAATTTCCCGCTGTTTTCGAGCACATTGAGCTCGAAAACATTGTTGTGAATGCATTTTTGGGCTCTTCGAGCTCGAAAATACTTTTGTATGCAATTGTTTGAAAAAAAAAACGGTTTATACCATTTCTTTCTTCAACGATTTCTTTCGAACGAATTAAATGATTAAGACGGTTGAGGTAGCAATCGACGCGTTTTATTGAGTTCTAGAGCTGATTAGATTTTAGAATGAATCGATCGAGCCATTTCTAAAAAATTAAAAAAAAAAACTGAAAAAAAATTATTTTTTTTGTATTTCTTCTATATCTTAGAGTCCATTTGATTAATAGATTTGAAATTTTCAGGGAAGTTGACAGCCAACAAACTCTTTCCATGCCACCTCAACCATCTAAATCGGTAAATTCATGAAAAAGATATGAAGAGTTTACATCCATAGACGAACCCCCCCCCCCCCACACACACACGTGCACGCACACACAGACACTCAGACATCATTCTGAAAATAGTCAAAATAGTTTTCTAGGACCTCAAAACGTCGACATTTGATGATAACTTGATTTTCGGAAATTCGGGGTGAAAACAATAACTTCCCGAATTTTTGAAAACTTACAATTTTCTCAGCGGGAAGTTAAAAAGTTAAAAAAGCGGTCAATGTAAAATCACAGAGTTCATACAGTGAGAATCGATTGAAAACTTTGTATTCCGACTCTATAAACTTAGTAAATCTATGGTGCAAAGAAAGTACATTCATAATGAATCTATTGTTTCACACCGATTCAATAGCCACACAAAATAAACCTTTTTGACCAAAAAAATTTGATGAATTGTCCATGAGTTGTTCACGAGATCACGGTGACGTACGGTCTTGTCACTGTGACCACGAAATCGTCAGGGTAATGTTATTAACGTATAACTTTCTTGTAGTTCCTACCATACATAAACTCCTTGAAAAATTAGGTACATGAGGAATAATTTGATCGATGAATTGGATCAGATTAACAAACAAATATGAACAGAGAATTTTTTAGTAAAAATTACTCAAACGTTCAGTACTGGAAGGAAATCTAATAGTAACCACCTAAATTTTTACCATACACGTTGTAGAACTAAGTACTTGTTCGCTTTTATGGTATGTGCTATTTATACTAACAACATAATAAAACTATAGTTACTGCCTAGATGTCTTCTCAGTATCAAGTTTGTTGGATAATTTCTGTTAAAAAATTCTCTGCGTGTAAACATGAATCACTGAATGATTTTATTAATTTTTCTTTCCTTTATGTTACATGTTTCTACAATTGAATTCGTTAAAATGTTAAAAAGTATCGAAATATTTTTGAAATGATAAAAGGAATTTTTATAGTGGGGTGCTGTTTATTATCTACTTTTGCATTTACGCTACCAGCCGATGATCTTCATGCAATGGTAAAATAAATTAAATAGTTAGTTAATATTACGCGTGCCAAATGCCAAAAGGGCGTATTACAACAGTTAGATAGGGTTCCATGCCAAAAAGGCGTATAAGAAATTTTTTTTGACATTTTTTTCAGAATCGCTCGAAACGTAAAGATCTGCAGAAAAAAAATTTTTGACGTACTAACGCCAAAAGGGCGTACTTTAAGATATACGCCCTTTTGGCTTTGGGAATTTTTTTTTCATTTTTAGGCTTAAAACATGCTCACAAAGCGATTGGCACAAAAAAAAAATTATACGCTTTTTTGGCATTTGGCACGCGATTAGCTATAGAAGCATTAAATGTTAAAGTTTCAGAGCAAATGTTATGAAAAATACACTGTGGAAATCTTCCATTAATTTTTACTTTTTATGAGAATCACTTTTTACTATGGTGCATATTACTGGTGAACCTTATTTACTCACTACCATATTTTACAATGACACATTGTAATTTTAATGATAAGTGAGGTTAGCTACAGTATATGAAAAAAAATTGAAGGTACAAGCTGCGTCAAATGCCACCTTGACAATCAAAATCGGTTCATCCGATCAAAAGTTACAGATAGTTACACATACATACATACACTCGGACATCATCTTGAAATTAGTCAAAATAGCTTCCTAGAACCTCAACACGTCAAGATCTGATAGAAATTCGATTTTCGAAAATCGGACGGAAACCAATAATTTCCCGAATTTTTAAAAATTTTCAATTTTCTTAGCGGGAAGTTAAAAAAACAATAATAATAATAAAACCAATAGCATTTATTTATTTTTATCTATTTATTTAATTCTAATTCCTTCGATAGGATACTTAAATAATAAATAATTTTGTATTTTTGAATAAGCGTTATGAGGCGTGCACTTTTGGATTTTCCAAACTTTAGTGAGATTTGTTTTATTTTACTACGGGAGCATTGTGAAATAAAATTAATTTCCAGGGTTAATTTTAATATGTAATAACTTTTACTATGGTACTTTAGTAAAAATCGCAGGTTACACTAATAATTTTTATCCTTTTTTATAGTAAAAAGTTGTTTTGATATTTATTAAATTGTTATATATCAGAATTTACAATGGTCCCGAGTTAAAATTTATAATTGAAATATGATTTTTTATTAGTTGCATTTTAAAATTGTGGAAAAGTTCGTCATAGTTTACCTATAACATGCACGGAGAGAAAAGAATAGCTCTGATTCCTATGCTAGAATGGTAACCATTACTATGTTACATAGAAACGAAGATTTTTGTGAAAATCCTGAATGAATATGCTGGGAAAAATCTTTAAAATTGTGACAAAAATATGAGTGATAGCTCATTCGATGCGGAATCCAATTTTGAGCAAGATGTTCTTTGTTATTAAAAAATTGAAATTTTGACAAATAAAAAATATAAAAAACACATCTTGCTTAAAATTGGATTCCATATCGAATGAGCTATCACTCATATTTTTGCTACAATTTTAAAGATTTTTCCCAGCATATTCATTCAGGATTTTCACAAAAATCTTCGTTTCTATGTAACATAGTAATGGTTACCATTCTAGCATAGGAATCAGAGCTATTCTTTTCTCTCCGTGTGCGCTCATAGTAATTTTTAATGGAAAATTGTTACAGTGTATAGTGTGTTGCACACTATAAAACATAATTTTAGACTTTGGGTAATGTCAGCCGACTTTGCCCTCGTCTGAAACAGTCCTGTTTTATCCCTCGCCATGCAATATACGATTATAATTTTCAGAGTATAAATGTAGCACAGGCAATTTATGACTCAAATTGGATTGGCAGTTCGTTGTCTATACAAAAATCAATGGTCATAATGATGTGTCGCGCACAAAAACCATTAGTTATGAATGTTGAAGGAGTATTACCAGAAATTACTTGCAAATTTTATGCTACAGTAAGTTTGTAATTTATATATATATTGTTATTTTTTTCAAATTTCTGACTCATTCAATAAAAACAGTTGTTTTTATTTTCAGTTTTTGTCATTTACTATGTCATACTTTATGACCCTGCGTGCATTAATTTATCGATACAACGATTAATCCAGTCACTCACAAATTATTTGTAATGATTTTTAAGGGTATAATAAAGCCTGTAATTCTGAATACATATAGTCGATTAAGTTATGATTTTAAACCATAATTACTATTGTTGGATTAATAGTTCAATAATCTCCCGAAAAAATTCATATTCCATACCAATTTGTTTTAATTTTTCGACTTGAAATATAATCTCCTGAAACTTTGTTATTGTATTTTACGGTAATGATCAGTTCACGTGTTGCGCACGATAGTTTATCCATTACATATTCAGTTTTCTTGATTTACTAAACCTATAAGTAAAGTCCCTATGGCCATTCAGTGACAAACTGCAAATCCGAGCTTGTTAGATTGAAAATTTGACGGATTTAAAAGCAGTGCATGTGTTGATTAAAATATTTTTAATTCTTCAGAAAGAATAAAAAACACTTATTAATGAGCAGAGACAGTATATGAATGAATAACCACTTGAATTCGAATTATAAAATTAACTCGACTGAAAATTTCATTTTTCGTTTGCTTATGGTTCGAAAATTCTTTCACTGATCGTTTATTTTTCTATGACAAAAAAAATTAATAGTAATATTTAATGAAAAGAAAATAAGTATTTATTTTATTTGAAACATCCTACATTTGATATTATTCATAATATAATCGGTTAGGAAAAATATGATTGGAGTGGTCGAAATATACTACGGTAAACATCAATATTTATTTAGGATTCTCTAGTTTTTTCAGAGATTATTCTGTCTGTATTCCCAAGATTTACGCATAAATCTAGCAATGTCTTTGTTGCATCTCTATAGTATATTTATATTCTTAAGAGCATATTATTAAAATGACTTATGTTCGTCTTAATCTTTCACACGTTTCCCTTGAGCGATTCAAATTGAGTCACGTTTGGTGTGTGTTTTTACGATCGTAATTTATTCGTATTGCGTTGTGCCCTGAAGAGTCGTTTATCAGTCACAAGGCTTTCTTTAATCTTGTGGGTCAGTATTATTACTATTACGCTATACATCTTTGCAGATATACTTGGTCAGGAGGAGCTATAGTTTATACCTTTGAAATATCGAGGGCAACAAACGTGTGTACTCTTATATATTGCAGAAAAACAAAGTAATTATTATTTATACAAAAAAAAAAAAATGATAACAAGTTTCCTGATAAATGGTCAGTATATTTTTGGATTTTGAAAATTCATTAATCATTATTAATATTTGTTCATTCAATATATTATGTTCGAAGTAAACATCTACATGCACGGAGAGAAATTTACGGTAAGTATCATAATATATGATGGAAATGGTTCCTATATCTTTATGGTAACAGGTTTTTTTTTATATATCAATTATAGGAATGGCACTCATAGAAATTATAGCAACCATTTCTATCAATGTGGGTTCAATTTCTGTACAATATGGGAATACTTCCTATAAAATTATGGCAATCATTACCTCAGTAATTCGGGAACGATTACTATAATGATATAGGAATTCCCATATAAAATCGCCGTTAATGGAAAGAATGCCGTAGATTGGCCGATGTGTGACTGCCGTCGCTCGGCCAAGCATTGGCAATTAGTAATGGCCCAAACCTGGTTAATTACCAGGAGCGTAAACTATAAGACGTTTAGCGGCGTTATTACCACGATATAATGCACTGACCTATACAAAGTCGCCGAGCTTCGAAATTTTCTCATAGATCGGCCGATGCCTGGTTTGCAATGATTGGCCAATAAATGGCTAACTATACTGGCTCTTGCATGGTGAATCATTGGCAGCCGTCTTTTTGCTTTTAAAAATGGCGCACAATTAACCGTCGTTCGTTGGCCAACGGTTTAGTCGAGTGCTTTTGATATCAAGCTTTGGCCGATGATTGACTGCCACGATTGACCAATGCTTGCTGACTGCCATGCTTGGCATACCGTTATCATACGATATTTAGCCGATCTTCGGCCGATGCTTGGAAATTGGCAGCCATTCACGACTCAGTAATGGGCCGATTCTGTTTATTTTGTATGGGATACCGGGCCAGTCCTGTTTCAGTCACAGGAATAATCTTGAAATCGTGACAAGTATAATAAAGTAAATTAGTGGAGTTGAAAATCGACACCGATTAAAATATTGTTTTTACTATATATATACGAACACACACATGTCTGTCTGCGCGCGCGCGCGTGTGTGGGTGTGTGTGGGGTAAAAAAAATATATTTCATCGTCGTTGATTTTCTACTCCAATAATTGACATTATTATACTTATTACGAATCCTATGACTGCAACAGGAATGGACCTGTGGTTGCAACAGGACTGATCTTGTAGCGGTAACAGGGCAGTTCCTGTTGCAGCTACAGGTTATATTCCTGTTGCAGCCACAAACTTATGCTACAGGAACATTCCTGTTGCAGCAACATTTCTTTTTTTTCCGTGTAATGGATAGCGATTTGTGTATTGTAAAAGGAGTGATCTATATAGCTACCGTCACGATCCATTCTAGTCTCATTCACGATCCAAATTGCTGTCAGCACTATAGGTATCAATACTCGCACTAACCTCCAAATAGCTAAACGAGTATCGCGACAGGCAGTATGCTTTATCATGCTGGTCACGATACTTTTTTCTCCGTGCAGATCGCTCGTTTCACGGAGCTTGACCATTCTTTTTTAGCACACGACTCAGTAACTACAACGAGTGCTTCGTTATCCGTATATTAATAATTTTCAATTCCAGAAGCATTTAAAGTAAACTCCCTATGTGAGTTTCATTAAGAGGACAATCTGTGTGAATCTATACGTAAAAAAAATGTATAGTTAAATCTGCAAAAGAATGGGCTTTTCTCCCACTACTTAGCTATGATCAAGTCTATGAATTTGCGCTGACGCGCATGCACAGTAATGACTTAATTGTAGAAAAATGCTGGAAGAAAAGATCGGTCTTTTACGAATTTAACTATAGTCCAATTTACTACGATTGAAGACATCTCAACTACGTATACTAGTAATTATTTTACACCAAATGTAGTAAAATGTACCTCACTTAGTGTGACCACACGAGCAGTAATCGTTACATATTGTGTAGTTGATAGGACCACAAGTGTGGTTGTCAATACTACAGATTTTTTTTTACTCCAGTTGATTAGTAGATATAACTAGCCCTGCTGTTGTAAGTACTATATATATTATTCAGGTTACCGCAAACGAAGGTTAGGTAAATACTCAATGTAGTTCAATTTATACTATAGTTTACTGGAGTAACTGTTTCTCCACCTTTTTTTACGTGTAGTAGCAGTATAGCTACCGTATCAATCCATTCGTACTCTATTAACACAGAGCCATCGTTTATTATTATCACCTTCTCATTCGTAAAAGAATTTATATCCTGAACATAAATTTCTGCATATTATGCATATTTACCTTTTTTTTTTTTAAGTTGAAAAAGTTACTTTTTTACTGTTTATTAGTTCTCCTGTATCGCTTATAAAAATGAAGTTAGGCAGCTTTCTGTTGAGAATGACGATATTATTCGTGGCTTTCCAAGTGAGAAATAGAAGAGATGTTGGTGCAGAAGCTCTATTGGTGTCACACTTTGTGCTGAAAGATACTAGATAACTGAAATTATATGCAGCTGCCGATTCATTTTAGGATATTACACGGTCATACATAGAGCATTAAGCGATACGTCATTCTTAATGATAAGTTAGCAATGATGGGGCAACAAGTGTCAAGGAAAGCCGGGACGACCAATAATGCTTCTCTTATACGACCTTGTCTGAGGGATACGTTGATGAGTAGATGGACATATGAGGGATAGAAATAAGTTGGATTCTATAGTTACTATATACTTTGGAAAAAAAATAAAAAACAAAAGGGATTGAGATGGAGTAAAAGAAAGAAAGAGAGAAAAAAATAAAAGTAAAAATAATACAGGAAAAGACACGGCGGTGGTTATGAGCTGAAGTCGAGGTCTTGTGAGCATATAAGTATAGCCGGCATAAAATACGATGAGAGAGTGCCTCGGGTGCAGGACTTATGTTAAGTACATGCACACTGGTGCGTGCAGCTTATATATATGAAGAGATATATAGTTGGTATATTGTAAGGTGGGTGCATACATTTGATTTTATTTAAGAAAAAAAAATAATTACCTTTTTGATTATTAACTGCTGTGAAATAATAATGTTATACGATTTGTTTCTATACTTAAATAATAACAAATTAATAAATGTGTATTATCAGAAGTCATCACAGCCAATAATTAAAAATTTATCTGCTGTGTTAATATTTTTAGCTTAATTTTATACATCTCAAGCGCGAACGCGCTGTGTGTCTTACGAGGAAATTATTTTTTCGACTATTTTTCCACTCACATTAAATAATCTCTACACTTTTTTGATTACAGTAAATGGGTTACATGGAAAGATTAGAACCCGACTGGTTACTGTTCTGCACCCGACTCAGTACGGTGCGGTTGGAAAAAAATGCTCGGTTGTGGTGCAGCATCACACTGATTACTGTGCGGGACCTGACTGAGTTGTGTACGTATATCACTCAGTATGAATGTTTTGAACCACGATAATTTTCGAAAAATAGAGTAAATTGGCCTCATTATTTTTTAATAGCTTTGTATTTTTTTGTCGCAAGAACCCTTTTGAAAATTACTATCCAAATCCTTCTTGTTCAATTATAATTAATGAAAAACTTAAAATCGGTAATTCATAAAAAACTTAGCTGCCATTTTTTATTTTTATTATTATGATTTTTTCTTTTTTTTTTTTCTCCACTAACAACTGGCAGCAGTACTGCTGTGACAGTAGAATTGTAAAAGGAAAAGCGACATCTAAGAAAAAAGGGCAGAATATTTAAAAAAAAATTTAAATAATAAAAATGAAACTGAAAGAGAAATCGAAAAAAATGAAATTAAAATTAAAAAATAAAATTAATAATTTAAGAGTTAAGTAATAATATTAATTAATAATGTAAAAAAAAAATTTTAATAATGGAATAATAATATAATCAAAGTAATAATAAAAAAATAAAATATTAATAATTATTATGAGCGATTGAGGTGTGCACTTTTAGATTTTCCAACATTTTATTTTTCTCATAAGAGCTTACAGGATTATGTATATTTGTATTGAGAGCGTATATGAAAACGATCGTGGGCGTCCAAGGTTCAGAGAACTTTGGCCCCTATGTTCGTTGTACCTGCCACTCTTTATATGGATCCTGATGGGTTTGAACGGGAATGCAACACAGTAGTGCTAGCGAAGACACGCCCGTGCTATAAAGAGGACCGTCTTGAAAATTCCTTTTGTCGACCATTCATATTACTACCGATTTTTTGTAATTTAAGTCTTATAACATTGGATTATTTCCAGCTTCTCTCTACATTGTAAGAATTTTTTATTTCTACAAAAAAAAAGGTGGTACGTTATTACTGTGAAAAAAAAAATGAGCATCGTATTTTTTTTTTTTTTTTAAATAATTATACATATTTATTAAATTAAGATATAGAATTAAATCTTACTTATATAAACTAAGAAAATAATTAACTCTACTGCTGGTAATAACATTAATGGGATGTCTTACAAAATAATTAAATATAACGGAAATTAAATGAAAAGTTAATAAAATAACAATTCACTGACGTTGTTTTATTTTTTTCAATGCAAAATATTTATGAGAAACCTTTTTGAGAAAAACAATTTATATAATCAGATTCACGTAAATCAAATAATTGTAGAAAAATATAACTTACGTAAATTTTAGACATACGTCTACGTTAATCTATTCTGTAGAGAATTTGCAGTGAACGCAAAATTACTCCGAGGAAAAAAAAATATCTCTATTTACTCTGTATGCGGAAGAATTTTTTTTTCTACTCCGGAACTCCGAGTGGATTCGGATCGAAATAAAATTCAAATCGTCTTCGATTCACTCTCGATTTTTTACAGTGTATTTGAACGTAAGTAGATTCAATTCCTACAAAATTACGTACATTTAAATGTCGTACATATCTTCGTAGATCTAATGCTCTGCTTCTTAAAATATTTAACTTAATAACCACTGAGGAAACTTGAAACCTGTCAACATAAAAGATTTTTGGATTATAACCTTTGTATTTTACTTTGCTTGCCTTCAGAATAATTTTCTTCGAAGATTAAAATTCTTCCAATGTTAAGTTTTTTCTTATACTTCGGGTAGTAAATGATAAATGTTTTATCTGACTTATTCTTATATTTAAAATTAAAAGGAGTTTTAAGTCAATTATTTTGTAGTTAATTTTTTATACTTAAAATTTTTTTTAGTCTTTTAGTAACGGTTATTTAAGAATAAATGGATACATTTCAATCAATCTTATTTATAAAAGATGAATTTATATAATAAAGATATTTTTAAATATTCATTTCACCTGCAAAGTAAACATGTCTCTATTAACCCACGTTTTAGTTTAATTTATTTCCATAATTTAAGAATGAGATATCTTTTTTATTCTCTATACATATTTATACACGATATATCTTTATAATTTATTTTTGAAGCTCAAAATTGAAAGATCACTTCATAAATAGAATAAACTAAACCACATGTAATATATTAGAGTATTTATAAATTAGACTTTAAAATAAAAACAGAAAAAAATTAAACCCTACTTTGAAATCCGATACAATAAAAAATATTCGCACACAAAAGTTGTTCAACATGAGAAGTAAATTCAACAGTCTTTAGATATCATTGGATCTCTAGTCGAATTGGCCAGTTACTGGACAAAAACTCGATTTCATTTCTTCTATTACGTCAATATCCCGGGAAAAAATAATTGCGATCTACATTGATGTACAGTAGATCTTCGGAGATCGGATTTTTCTTTGAATTAATTTTACGTTATCATAAGCAGATCTACGAAGATCAAGGTAAATTTCATAGTTGTCAGAGCTTTTTTATCAAAAGATCTACGGAAACTGTTGGACCGGCACGATGAGCACAGGATTTGCACACGGGAAACCAGGGTTCGAATTTCGGTCAAGTCAAAAAGCTAAATCGGTTCATTCGTTCAACAGTTACGGAATATTTACATCCATACGAGTACGTACGTAAGTACCCACATACATACACTCGGACATCATCTTGAAAATAGTCAGAATATCTTCCTACACAGAAAAAAATGAACTATATAAATTGAGAACGACAAGTAATATAATGATACAGTGATCAGTAAATACTATCATTCTAAACCGTAATTTTTTCATTTATGATTAAAACATGAATAATTACAAGATAAGTATAAAAATTTATAGTCTATGCAAGAAAAATTACTATTTGAACTTAAAAAATCGTAACTGATACTCAGAAAATTGACGACACGTATTATAAAATTTATTATTTGGAATGTTAAAATTCCCCATATTGACACCCGGGTTCCGGGTTATAATTTCAAACACTAATTTTTAAAGTTTATTTTTTTTCAGTGTAGGACCTCAAAACATCAAGATCTGTGTAAACTCAGTTTTCGAAAAGCAGATCGAAACCAATAACTTCCATTTTTTTGTTAAATTTTCAATTTCCTTAGTGGAAAGTTCAAAAATCAGTGTTTGTTATGCAGAAATGGAAAAAAAAAAATTCTGACTGAAAAAATGTAATTTTTTTTTTAATTAATTTTTTTTTAGTGTCACCCCCAACAAGGTTAAGAGTGCTGTGCAGGTCATTCATGGAACTCATATTTGTTCCAAGGCACTTGCTTGACTAATACGGAAGCTGAGTTTGATGCAAAGATATATTCTATAGGATAGAAAAAATTATTATGATGTAAAAAATTATTATGATGTAATTCGATAAAGTAAATGTAGATGTGACTCTTTATCTAAATGTTTTACTATCCGGGTCGAAAAATTAGATCTATTTCAAAATAAATAATAAATTCAATTTTTTTTTTTTTATTAATTTAGATTTTTAAATTGTATTTATTTTATATGTGAATTCAATCGGGTTTTGTCTGTACTATTTCCTATCCAGGCCAATATTAGACTTGTTTGCGTTCTATATTTAGTCTGATTTTAATCGCTTTTAGATTAAAAACAAACTTCTTGTTATAATTATCAGGCTGTGCTTATTCTTTTTTAAGATAAAAAAAATGTTTTTTTTCTACTATAATTTTTAGTCTTCTTTTAATCACCTTTAAATCAATAACAGGACATCACAAATATAAATAATAATAATAATAATAATAATAATAATAATAATAATAATAATAATAATAATAATAATAATAATAATAATAATAATAATAATAATAATAATAATAATAATAATAATAATAATAATAATAATAATAATAATAATAATAATAATAATAATAATAATAATAATAATAATAATAATAATAATCTATGCCGAGTTGAACGCGAACTACCTAAAAAATCCGACTTGAGTACAGGGTCGTAATCTCCTCGTCCGACTCGAGTACGGGAAATAATTTTATATCTGACCAATATAAAACTTTCAGTGCCAATATGACCAACTCAATCTTTTAAAATCCATACTTCTATATAACAAATATATGAGGCGCTCTAAATAAATATTTCAAGAATATATTATCTAAGAATTTTCATCTCGTACACAGTGTATTTTAATGAAATAACTTTGTTAATATAATTGCTAAAATCATGTATGCATGCCTCAAGCGCGAAAGTGCTCAGCGTGCGCTACTGTTGCATAATTTTTGTAAACCAATTTTGTGTGTAACATTTTGACTAATAATTATTATTGTAATTGTTTTTATAAATATTGAGGTTCTCAGTAAATTTGGAAAAGTTAATTTCAACCTCATTCTAAATTTAGTGATAATCAGTCAAACATTTTCAGGAATATTCAAGTTCTATTGAAAATAAGACTTTTTTTCAATTATTGGTATTTGTGTCTCATTATGAAGTATAAATAACAAACAAATCATCAATACTATTATTTTTCGATTTATTTTTTCTCATAATAATGAATGCTAAATTGTTGAAGCTTCTGTGCACTTGAAGGTTATCGAATGAATTAGCAAGAGTTTACCAAGTTGTTCTTCTTAGCCGCGGGGGAGGTAAGCTGCCGATGATTGCCACCATACCTGCTGGTCGATTGCCTTTTTAAGCGAAGGAGAAACTGCTTGCATACGTTTAAATATATAGAAGTAAAGAGGATGAATAAAAGTCTGAGTAGGTATGGGACTAAAGCAGAGAGGAAAAAAATAATGAGAACACTAGGGAGATAACAAGAGCAAAGCAATTCAAGCTTCTCGATCTTGCTGGTTGGACATTACTCAAACATTCTTGACAAATATATAAAGGTTTAACGATGCCGGCATCATAAGCGACGTGCACGCGAGCGTTTAAGTCTCAGCTCTCTTATCTTTTTGTTTTCTTGTGCTTTCTCTTTCTCTTAGTCTCTTATACAGAAGAGTTCTCTGGTACTGTACGGAACCTGGGGCGACACTTGCTATAACTCATTTTCATCGAGACGTCGTCAAGTCGGGTTTTTAGAAATCCGCACCCGCACTTCAGAACAATCCAGAGATTATAATTTGTTGAGATAAGAGAAATGCGCTGTGAGATTTTTATTTTATTTTATTTAAATACTATTCACATTGATAATCATTAATACTAACTTCGAGGACTGATTCACCGCTAAGTAGCTTCTGAGACTTTAATGCTTTTAGCTACATCATCAAGAAGACGCAAAAAACTCTGAAGAATATTAGTGGGACTTATTTGCATGGCTCTCAATTAGGGAACTTGTATCTTCGGCGAACTGATTTGTATCATTCGATTTCTTGTAGCGTGGGCTAGTCGATTCTTTTAAGTAACTGGGATGTGGATGCAAAAACAACCTTTGTGATCTACACAACAGACTATTTAATTTTATCTCCATATCAATATCTCTGATAAAAGAATCAATAAAAAACCATCAAATTTATATATTGCGTATTTTTATTTATACCCGTGTGAAAAAAATTAGTTCTAAAAACGTTCATGACAGTGAACTTCCAAATTTGAGACAATTCTGAACTATGAGTTTAACATTTTTGGAACTTTAAAATAATTAGAAGTGAGAAAAATTTTCAACTAGTGTGAACTTTTCTTGCAGGTTTCTATTTTTTTTTATTTAATTTTTTAAACAAAAATGATTTGAATTTACAATTTTGTGAGTTCATAATAAGTTCGTCGAAAGTACAAAATTAGTTCCAATCACTCATTTGTTGGACTATTTTTGAACGAGTATGAAAAGTGAAAAAAACTGACCTTTTCAAAAAGTTATAATAAAAGTCAAAAAATGTTTGTAAGTATCTTTAAATCATGTCTATTTTTTTTTTTTTGCCTCATATCTGAATAATTTTGGTAAGAGTCGTAAATGTTCATAATTCCTAATTAATTCCTTTTTTTTTTTTTTTTTTTAATCTTCAAACCCAAAAAATTGTCATATCAAATTATTTTTGCTGAAAAATTAAAAAAAAAAATACGCTCAGGAATAGCCGTCAACAGATAAAAATTGGTCACTTTCTAATGTTTTCAAAGTTTCAAAAATTTTTAACTTAAAGTTCCGAATTGTCTCAATTTTTGAAGTTCACTGTCATCCCGGATTAAGAAAATGATTTAATCAATGCTAAGTGTATGTTAGTCGATTCAAATTGTTTTAAATCATTTCAAATAATTTTTCTTGATCATGGATGAACGTTTTTGTAACGAAGTTTTTTTTTTTTTGCAGATATTCTTAAAATTTATTTAAAAATACTTATCCAAGTATAACTTTTATCTTCAAAAGTCAGATAATGATTATCGAGGATCTTGATAATTTGAATAACGTGTTTGGTGGATTGCAGCTCGTTAAGTAAATATCGATTAGATCGTTTTATCATTGCAAAGTTGTGGCGTAAGGTGCATTATCGCGATTGCGCATGCGTAAGTGCGAGTTTGTCACAATGCAAGTGTCGCGTGGTCTTGTGCGTGCTACTGCGCTTAAGCGAGTGCGCTTATAACCAATACAAAGATGTTTCTCATTCCCCGTAAGTGTGCCAGCATCACCCACACATCGTGTATCGCTAGCTGACTCATGTATGGATACTTAACGCGTCAGAAATAGTGGGGGATGTTTTTTTTATCTTCGTCACACTAACTATTAACTTCTTTCCATATTATTCGTCATCTCACTTTTTTTTTATTATGGACCAACTTGCTTGTTCCATCTTTTTCTTTCTTGGTCGCTTGTTCACTCTCATCTGATCCCATACAAGTCAAACGCCTACACGTTGTAGTTGCAGCATCCACACTTTGACTTTGCTCCGCAGTCAAGCGCGTGCCTCCACGCGACCAACCACCACCAACCACTGGTTCGAGAACGTGAGACAACGACAAGAGTGACAGAGTGCGCTTATACCTTTAAAATATAGTAGAAGATTCTTATGGATTATGGATAAACGCGAATGATAATCATCCTGCCGATCTTATTTATTTATCTTATGATAACCATTGGCTATGTTGACATGCTAATTATCTTATTATCTAAAATTTACTTTCAAAATAATAAATTCAAAGCATGCAACTGCACGGTTTAAATATAACTAAGCATTAAATTTCAAACAAGCGATTAAAAAGGATTCTTACTTGTCCTGTTTTGAGAGGAACCACCAATCAAAATATTGAATTGATTATCTGTAGTTTAGTTTAGTAATTTTTAATTCTTTCTTGGTGCCTATGCAAGTGTCATTTGCTCAAAATTTTATTAATAAATAGATTAATAAGTGACGACCGGAATCATAAATTGAATATTTTTATTTTTATAAAGTGAAAATAGTGAAAGTTGTTTGTTAAAAAAAATTCAAATTTACAATCATTTTCGCGAATTTCTTTGAAAAGATTGCAATCGTTCTACGAAATTTTACGACTTGTGGTTTCTGTTAGCAGATATTTTTTTTGCCCTTCGGTGTTATTCTTCAGTGGGTGAAGAGCCACTGTATATTCTCTGATGATTGTTATCTGAAAAATAACAATTTTAAATTTTGTGACTTAAAGAAAAAAAAAAAAAATAATATGAGTGATTGTGATATTAAGTTTCTCTATTTATGTGTGTTTGTGTTAATAATTATTGGATAAATTCATCATATTTGAATAATTACTCAATTATTTAATGAAAAAAAAACTTAAAGTCTGTGCAATCGGTGAAAGTTAATTATACTTTTTAAGACCATATTTATATTTCTACAATATATATTAAATTATATGAAAATAAAAATTTGTCCAACAAGTTCATTAGCATAAGATAAATTTTTAATATATTTATTTATACGGCATCAAAAATTACATAAATTAAAATATAATGAACTAATTCTGTTAGTTTACAATTCATTTATAAAAAATATCAAGTTGAATTGTCTGAAAGCTTTGGTTTTATCAAATATTTTGAAGTACAACAAATTTTAAATGATGAGCTAAAAAGAAAACGTTCTATTTGTTCTCATTATTAATTATGTTTAATGAAACAAAAAAGTATCTTGAGTGTTTTCTGATGGTTTTCAGGTCCGTCATTAATATTTCTTGAAAAAAAATCCAACGGATAGTGAGTGTTTGAATCGATCAAATCGACGGGTAGCCGTAGTGATCTCGAATACTGCGTGGCGACGAGTGGATTGCATATTGACAAGACTTACGCTAGTGTGGGTAGAGGAATGGCGCCAACCTGTTGCTCAACAGTGTTGCGGACTGCGCATTCTTATTTAAAAAACAAGTTGAACTGAATGCAATATCTTGATTGACATCCTGAACCTCTAAGCAATTGAGAGGAACCACAGCAATGTATCGGCTTCTTGTAATGTATTATATGACTCGTAAAGTAATGGCTTGTTGCTGTCTTTGATTACCTTTTCTAAGTGGTTTTCAAAAACAAAAAAGTAATAAAAAAATAAGGAAATTTCTCAGTAACGTACAGTGTCTTTTTGAACATTCATACATACATATTTGAAAAAAAAATAATAAATTAAGTTATTGCTATTATTTTTACTGAATATTGTTCAATAAAATATTAAGAAAAATGGCGCGAAGGAATAAAATTACTTTAATAATTTTTTTGGGATTCGTTGTTGCTTTGTCAAGTACAACAAAAGAATTCCTCAAGTGTCGTGAGAATCTAAATGCGGCATTAAAAAATGAGAGTATATTCTTGGAGAAGATTCATCAAGCGGATTATATCTTTACCGGAAAGATCAAGGAGTTGAAAGCGAACGAGCTTCACGTGAGGGTAAAACGTGCCATCAAAGGCAATCTTAATAGCACGATGAACCTTATACTTAATGACACTTGTGAATCTTACCTGAGGAAAAGTTTTACGGGAATCTTTATGGGTCACCGTACTCAGGATTCGAAAAATTTTCCTTACACCGATAAAATTGTTATGAATTTTGGTCCTATACCGCTAACATTGGCTAACTTGGATCGACTAAATGCAGCTATTCGAGGTAAGTGTCTGAAACAATACATTTTTTTAACTTGGCTAAAAAAAAAATGTTCTTATCTTCTGTCATTAAATGATAATAGATTACATGACACATGCGATAAATTAGTGATATCACTGCCTCAATTTATCGGTCAACTTTGGACCTTTTCCTATAAAATTCTATGGTTTCAGCGCGCCGTTACAAAAAAATACCAATGATTAGTATTGAATAACTAATGGTTTAGTATTTTTACGCACTAATGCGTTATTAGTGCGTTCACTGAAAAAAATAATCGGTAGCCACTACCGATTAATTTTCGGTAACAGCTATCGATTATTTCAATAGCCGTTACTAATTGGAATCGGCACCAGCTACCGAAAAAAAATCGGTAGCTGTTACCAAAAATTAGGTAACTGATACCGAAATAATCGGTAGCGGCTACCGACAAATAATCGGTAGTGGCTACCGATTGCCAATAGGTAGCTGCTACCGATTATTTTTTTCAGTGTTTGGTGATCTTAGTTAGTGTTATCGATATTTTTAGGGTCATAAGCGTAAAGCATTTATTCCTTACTATCGATAGTGTAAACCGATAAAAAAAAAGATCCAATCATATGTACTTTGATGACTATTTGTACTGATTGATTTTTTATCGATGAAAAATTATTCATCACTACCGGGGCTCGAATCTGGATTTTTCTGCATACCAATTGAAGCTTGTACCACTCTGCCAATACCGCGGACTCAATAGTTAGAATTATTGATGAGGTCCATATGATTATCATAAAAATCTCAATTATCTCATCAATGCAAATGATATTAATCATGATGATTATAAGCAATTTATAAATATTTACTGTATTTATATGAAGATTAAATATCAAATTTTAGGTTAGAGTAGTTTTTTTTTATTTGAAATATAATTGTTTCATACTGAAATCAATTTTGAGAATAATGTAGACTTACTACTCGGACTATTTATCGACAATATTAAAAGTGTGATTAACACTAATCACGTTCGATAGTGTTGTAGACTTACTAATCAAACTAATAATGATCATAAATAAAACTCTATATTTAACACTAATCATTTCCAATAATGTTGCGAAATTCACTAGTCGGAGTACTAATGATCACTTATAAATACTTCGCGTCACTAATTCCAGAAGGACTTATATTTTTATACGCCCTTTTGGTTTTAGTTACTAAGTCTAAACCCGAAAGGGCGTATAATTTTTTATTTAATTGCTTATCATATTGTAGACTTATTCTAAGCTGAAAAATGTAAAAAAACTTTTTGAAAGCCAAAAAGACGAATAATTAAAGCTATATGCCCTTTTGGCTTTTAAAATTTTTAGCTATAAAATAAGTCTGAAAAAGGATTGCCATTACAATGAAAAAAAAATTATACGCTCTTTTGGCTTTAAAGAGTTTCCTAAACGCAAAAGGGTGTATAAAAATATATACGTCCTTTGGAATTAGTAACACGAGATGTTAACACTAGTGAATTGTCAATAGTGTCCATTAGTTTTTTTTGTAAGGATGATTTCGGCCAAATTTAGCATTTCGACGTATTTTCAGCCAAATATTTTTAACCGAGAGATTCTTGTCAAATAGATCTGTATAATGAATATCAGTAGTATATATATATATGAGTATAAATTTCATACAGAAGTAAGTCCGATGAAAATCAATAATGTCAACGACGATGCAATATGACGTTGATGTAGTAAAAAGAAACTCGATAAAAATAAAACAAAAATAAAATTTTTTTTCGTATACTTCAATAAAAGATACAGAGAGAAAGCCAGAGGCTTAACTTTATCCAGTCGACGATAAATTACACTCGGGTTTTACAGAAAAGAATATCAGCACCAGCGAGATCGACTTAATTCGCCGACAGCGTTGAGTTGATGTCATCCAGGAGGTGTTGGTCACGCTGTTCGCCAACGTGACACTTTTACCCGCCAGACACATTCGATCTTTTAATCTCGATATTTTAAAGTGTCTGATCAACAGCTTCGTTGCATTTCTTTTATTTTTAAGTTCTTGGGTATCACGACGTTTTATTTTCAGCGATGAAAATTAAAATGTCAAATATATCAGGATATTTGCATACAAAATTTTTTTTTTTAAATATTCTTATTACCATACAACATTTAACAAGGATCATATTTTTATTTATTTTTTAAATAAATTAGTTATGTAGGTTTATCTATTGTACGGTTTATGGACGATCGTTAGAGTACCGGTTCACATTATCGATAACCCTTAAAGAAAGAAAGAAATTCAACATTACGACTTTGATATCTACGACAATCGTGAGAACATTTTCGTTTAACGATAATCTTGTTATAAAAATTTATAAAACAAATTATAATTATCAACTCTTATTTTCTAATCTTTTATGTAGCGGACTCAATAGCGTGGGCATTTTTTAAAATGTTTTTCAAACATTCCAAAATCACTTTTCAGTTGAAAAATGTCAATGACTTTTGTTTTACGATAAAAACTATTAATTTTTTTTTTCTTCCTTTGCATCCAATAATTATGGAAAATATAATTTTTCTTGATGTAAATTACAAGCAGAAAGTTTTCGAGTAAAATTACCTACAAAGTTTGGTACTGTAAGGACATCTAGTCAATAACTAAATATTTACTATGTTGTTAGTAGAAATTGCACTTCGTTTTCAAACTATCGAGTTGTATATTTTACAATGTGGATGGAAAAATTTTAGATATTTATCACGTCCTCACAGAATTAAACTTTTTGGGCAATTTTTGCTAAAAATTTCTCTGCGTGTACTTACAGAAAAATTTAAGTTAATCAAATTGATTAATTATCCAGAAATTTTTTTTTTAACGGCAACTAAAAGTTTTTTTTATTAACTGAATATCATTAAAAAAAAAAAATTTTTTGCGTGATTGAATCCTCGAAAACTTAGTACTTCCTCAAGTACCCTGTTTACCCTTCCCCCCTCCTATTTATATAAATATCAAACATCTATTGCGAAAACATAACTTGTCTGCGTACCTTTATTGTTTTATATAATTAAATAAAATAATAATTAAGTGCTACACTACAACATAACTCTTAGATTTTTTTCTTTCATAGAGTTATTTACAAGAAGTTATATGTAATAGCAGTATAAGTACATTTTTCATTCAACAATACATAGTTCTTTGAGAATTGTTAACAAGAGACATTTTATGATGGATTTTTTCAATGCCTACACGTGCGTTGACCACAGAATTAGTGCGTAGTATCATAGCGCATTGTGCTGACTTGAGTCGTCAGAGTTAGAAAGGTTGGCTATAATACATGGCGCTACCCACGTAAAAAAGTTTCTTAGTGCACTAAAGCTTGTACACGCGCTAGTGCGGACACACCCAAAGAGTGTGCATAATTGGCCAGGTGTATCCATGCGTTAGACTATCGTTAATTTTTATTTTTTATTCACTATCATGGTGGACTATTTTTTTCCTCGTGATGTTCAAATTAAAAGATTTATTATACTTACGCCTTTATTGTTTCATGAGGTCGACATCGATAACCGGTAATTATTGATGTCTTGGTGCTATCGATTCAAGTAACCGTGATTTAAAAGATGTAGATATGTAAAAGAAGTGTTATGGAGTGCTCTGATGGTTATCAAATAAATCCGAGGGCAGAGAGCACAGCCTCGATTTGTCGAGGAGTGGGCGAGAGGATTGATCTTGTTTCGACGTATATACGTATAATCCTTCTTGTAACGACCTGAGTAAATTAATCCTTTAGGCTTTATTTTTTTGAGGCCTTAAAAAGGCGTCTCTTAATGTAGTCGATCAACATCAAATATTCAATTAATTTATTATAGCTTCAAATAATTTTTTGCCATGTATTTTTTTTTTAAGCTTGTTATTTACTATATAGAAAGAAAGAATTTGTTGGCGCAAGAAATATTTTGTATTATGAATTGAAGACAAAAATTTTTCTTGGCTCAAGAATTTTTTTCTCGCTAAAAAAATTTTTTTCTTGTTCCAAGAAAGTTTTTGTTTTCACTTTATAATACAAAAAATTATTTGGGTCGAGTAAACATTTTTTTAGAAGAAAAAAAATTTTTTGCCCCAAGAAATTATTTTTTTCTGTGTAGATATATAGATTTCTCTTAATATTGAATTTACCTTGTATACAAATGAGTACATTGTGAAAAATTTGCGGATAAAAATAGGAGTAAATGCAGAGCGGATGACTATTTTTTCATTTAATCATCTCGGAGTGAAATTCACTTCGAAGGGGAGTTTATTTAAGATTAAAACTCCAAATCGGAGTGAATGCGGATTCAAATAAAACCCAAATCACTCAGATGAAAAGACAAACTCCCTATTTACTCCGTATTCGGAGTGATCTTTTTTAAAACTCCATGACTCCGAGTAACGGCGTGAATTCGGATTGAAATAAAATTCGTAATCACTCCGAATTCACTCCTAATTTTTTTCTGTATAAGGAGAGATTGTAGTAAAATAAGAAACTCAAAAATAGGTTAGTAATCGAGGAAAAATGGAGCACTATTTTAAAAGATCATTAAATTTTAGTCTTAAAAAAAAAATTTAATTATCATTTGATCATTGACCCCTGCTTAAAAAATCTAATAGATTCCTGTAGCTGTATATATAAGGCATTCTACTTAGCTATAGAACCTCTCATATAGCTAATTCATTCTTATAAAATCTCTATCGGAATTTATGAGAAACTATTGGATTTTATGAAATTTTCTAAACAGGGACATTTATTTTCTATGTTTTTAATATAAGTGTTTGTTGAAGTCGTTAAATAAATTTTATATCCAGTAATTTTTGAGAATCAAAATAAGGAAAATTATGAGATAAATAGAACCAGATTTTGATTATCAATATAAAAAAAAAAAAAACTGAAAGAATATAGAATTTTAGCCAGAAAAAGGGATTTTGTGTTATATTCAGCTTGAAAGGTTTATGGGTTCTTAAATGGCCTATTTTCCCATCTATATATAAACATATACATATATTTCTTCCGGTATTATTAAGTTTAATTTTCAACGCTACTATTAGTCGTCTTTCATTGACACTCACAATATAATAATTCTCGATATGCTATCGTCTGAAATTGTTATCGGTATAATTGCAATTTATAACGACGTATATCAACGTGTCCTCATCATTTGTCGCACCATAAAGTTTTTCTTTGCACAACGTTGAGGTTCGTATTCCAGTGAATTAGCTAGTGGACTGTTGTACTTGGGTGTTATACTTTAGTCCTTACATTCATCTTAAGCGATCGCTTGTGAGAGTTGTTACTACAGATAGGTGGCTGATTGCAAGAGACCGAGTCCAATGCGACGCATATTAAGCACGCTTTGAAACTATGGTATAAAAAAAT
The DNA here is from genome assembly GCA_964016945.1 of Microplitis deprimator. Classification (NCBI taxonomy): domain Eukaryota; kingdom Metazoa; phylum Arthropoda; class Insecta; order Hymenoptera; family Braconidae; genus Microplitis; species Microplitis deprimator. The sequence continues at coordinate 16,447,986 of OZ024707.1, forward strand.
TTTCATCTTCGAGTAGACGCAGTCTGTTTTGCATTTCAAATTGTTCAGTTTAACTGGTTTTCATTTTTTTTATTTTTTTTACTTTTAATGTGTATGGTATTTGCTTCAATGCCTGTCGTTATCTCGAACCCATTTGTATACATAATGTCGAACAGTTTACACTTGATTTCTGTATTTTCCGTATGCTTAAATAAAAACAAATACAAAAATAAATTAAGTCGTACGGAAAGTTTTATAGTTTAGTCAATAAATTTTAAAATATTCTATTAACTTTAAATTAGATAAACGTAAGTAGTTTTCTCCACCTGTCATCGCATTATTCTACTGTCAACTATTTTCGTAGCACCCGTGAGCCATAATAAAAATAGGACGATAGATCTCATGGGGATAATGTAAATATAACTTTCGTTCAAAAAACTTTAAATATATTGTGCTACTTCTAGTTATATAAATTATTAGGATTACTTTTTTTAAGCTTTGACAATCTCTATAATTTCATTGTAGTAAATTTTTTAAAAATAAAAGTTATTAAAATAAATTTATGTAATTTGAAACTTCCCGCTAAGAAAATTGAAAAATTTCGAAAAAAAGGAAAGTTCTGCTCTATTTTGATTACACTAAAATGGGTTAAATTGTATACTACACGGTAAGATATGCATGGCGTTCAACACCATGCTGGTATGGTTTCAAGACAAATACTAAAATAGTATGAGAAATATTCCAATACAATATTGTAACGAGTCCCAGAAGTATGGCGGTATTTACTATACTGTATAGTACTGGAGCTATTGTATTGCTCACACGTATGCATAGCAGGCACGGCGAAACAGCATCCCGACTAGAAATTTCTGTGGTAACGCCCACTGTATATATCTGGAGCTCATTGGGTTCAAAAGGGGCATCCCTAATAGGGAAATCCCCATGAGGGCCCAATCAGAGCCCAATCGGGAAATCCAAAACAAAAATAAAATACTTTATAGTCAGTATATCCCAACTGGGTCCTAAGTAGGGCCTAAGCGGGAAATCCCAACGTGAAAACAAAAAAATTACAATAATTTTCCCCATTGGGTTCTGTGTGGAACTTAAGTGGGAAATCCCAACGTGAATATAAAAAAAATATTGTAATTTTTTCCCATTGGCTTCTGTGTGGGATCTAAGTGGGACAAACCCAACGTGAAAATAAAAAAAATTTCTTCACCGTTCTTAGGGGGTATCCCATTTTGGCCGCAAAAAATAAAAATGTTTTTTTTTAACGGCAGCTGAAAATTTTTTCTATACACTCCAAATATCATTTTTTGTTTCTTCATCTGTTATTCTTTGGTATCATAATAAATATACTATTTACACTCGCGCGATTACATATGTGGGTCAGCGTAGTAGACAACATCAAAGACTTTAAATCGGAAGGATGTAGGTTCGAGTCCAACAGTCACCGGGATTTTTTCATAAATTTAAATCATGTGCACTTGTTCTAAATAATATTCCTAGTACATTAGATTACAATTGCAATTTATTTAAAATTATTTTATTTTTTTTTCGCATTTTAATATTTTTTCTAGCAGGGATGCCCGAGTGGGATCTCTTGGGGATTTCCCTATTGGGACCCAGCTGGGATTGTCCCATTGGGGATCAATAGGTCTTTGCGTGACATCCCTATGTGCAGCCCCAATAAGGGAACCCAATGGGGACCCAATTGGTCGCACATTAAAATTTCTAGTCGGGGTGGCTCTGAGACCCGTACTACAATGCCGAGGGCACAATGCTACTAGTTTTTCCCGCCATAATTTTTGGCGAGTCAATCAATGAATACTATCGTATTACCGCTAAAACTATATAGATGTAGTTAGACTAGGCTTATCTGCCAGAAGCATTGTTGATACGGTAACGCAGTATGGGCCTGACGGCCATACTGACGTTGCAGCGTCCGCGATAACTATCGCCAATGACGCTATTCATCTAAAAAACAGACATCTAAAAAAAACAGACGGAATATTTAAAAAAATTTTAAATAATAAAAATTAAACTGAAAGAAAAAACGAAACAAATGAAACAAAACAAAAAAAATTAAATTAATAAATTAAAATTTAAATAATAATTAATAATGTAAAGAAATGATAAAAATAATAAAATAATAATATAGCCAAAGTAATAAAAAAAAAAATATTAATAATTATTATGAGCGATGGAGGTGCACTTTTGGATTTTCCAAAATTTTATTTTGTAATATTTTAATATATTAAAATACTTTTACAAGAATGTTTATAGATAAAATAAGTTTATAATTATACTAGGCTTGATTTTATGATGATTGGAAGATACCGATCTACTTGTTCTGTTGACGTATGAGGTGCTTATCGATTCTGACTTCTCGTTCTAATATTTACGAAGGTCCTTTGTCTGTCTTGATATCTGTTTACCTTTTTCTCCAATGGTTTATCGTGTCAATTAGTTTTAGAAGATTTAGGATCTTACGTCATGCGGGCTCTATCCTTTTTATTATCAGTTGCGTTTTACTTTTTTGGTTTTACACATAAATAAAAATTTCTCCTCATAGTTGATTAAAAGTTTGAACTTAATATGTGATTTTTCTTCTCTATATTTTTTTTGTCTCTTCAATTTCATCAAGTTAAAATTTGATATGAATATAACCCAGCTATTGACTAAAATTTTTAATGCGGGGCAAAGTAGGTCTCAAACAAAAAAAGTATAATAAAGTGATTTTCTCTTTTTTCTTTAAATTGCACCCACATATAATCACTAAAAATACGCGATAATTTTGCTTGCTAACGAGATTTATGAATCAAAAAGAAATTAAAAAATAGATCATTGAATTAGTTTTAATTAATTTTATGAAGAGGTTATTATTAATTTATTTATTTTTTATTATTTCAAAGTGTTATATAATTGAATCGTTGTATCACAACATGCCTAAAGGATAATATTTAATAACCTGTCATTATTTTAATGATGAGGATCAAGATTGAGTTAGATGTTTTTAATTAGGTTATACTTGTAGATTTTTGGTTCTTATTGCTCCCGGGAAACAATTTAGAATTTTTGGATCAACTTTCACGTCATACCTTACGGGTAAAAACATAAAATATAAAGCGCAACAATTTTTAATTATGCATTGGTTCTTTTAGGACGTAGGAGCAATAACGGGAGTTAATTAAAAATTTTAATTTTTTTTTCCATTGCTATATCAATAAATAAAAAATACTTTTATTGATTATTCGAAGTAATCAGGCATAATTTAGCATTTAAATACATCTACTTAAAATAATTATTTTCATTTTATTTATAACATCTTTGTTTTCATTTTGGTTTTGACATATGATGACAGATTCTGTTCATATTTCATTGATACGATAAATCATGTCACTTAAATAGAAAAAATCATATTAACACAAGTTCGTTAGAATTTTATGTCTAGTGATGAAGATCTTACACTTATACATGTCATGTATTGAATTTCAAGACAAATCTTGTTCAAGTTAGATTTCTAACTTCAGATAAATGAGATTCTACAGGTTGTAGACTAGGGAAATGTCTTTTTCTTAATTGCATACCTCAATCGCTCATGATAATTATTGATATTTTATTTTTTTTTTAGTATCATTTTGATTATATTTTTATTAAAAAAATTTTTTTTCATTATTAATTATTAATTAACTCTTAAATTATTAATTTTTAGTTTCATTTTTTTCGATTTATCGTTCAATTCAATTTTTTTTTTTTTTTTTTTTAATATTCCGCCTTTTTCTCTTAAATTTTCTTTATTTTTTAATTTAATTTAAAGAAAATACAAAGCTAATAATAATAAAGTTAGGCCAATTGATTATATTTTTCGAAAATTGTCGTGGTTCCGAAGATTCACACAGGACAATTGACAGCACTGTTCTCTTAAATTAAAATAATTCATTTTAAATCAATGAAGTAATGAATCGATTAATACCGGGTCGAAATTATTCCTTAATAAATTATCTTTGTACTAGTATACAATCTAAACCATTTTAGTGTAATCAAAAATGTATAGAGAGGATTTAAATTGAGTGAATTAGTCGAAAAAATAATTTCGATCGTAAGTCATAAACAGCGCGTTCGCGCTTAAGGTATGCAATAATGTTTAAATACATATATATAGTCTCGTTAAATTTGGTGCAAAGTTAAAATCATACATTCTAAAATTTATAAATTTCTTGACTCCGAGACAAAGACTTATATAAATATTTATGTTTATGTGCAGTAGAGTCCTTTTGAAATGGTAAATAATCATTATTGAACAAAATACTTTACAGTTACATCGAAACAGGGCTTCACTCATTTTTGCTTGTAAATGATTTCGATGTTGCTTTAGGTGTTTGTTTTTTCTCAAATAGCTTATTTGACTTCAGAGAAGTAATAAGTAAAATATATGCACGGAAAAAAATAACCGTTAGCAGCTACCAATTGGCAATCGGTAGTCGCTACCGACTATTTTTTGGTAGCTGCTACCGATTATTTCGGTAGCTATCACCGATTTTTTTGGTATCAATTACGCGCACACACACATAAACACTCGCATACGCACTCGCACACTCCCACATACACACGCGCGGATACACACACACTCGTACACACATCCCGTGTAACATCGCTTAGAAATAGTTTGTCTACTGAAGTTCGTCAATAGAACTGAAATTATCGGTTGCAGTTACCAAAATAATCGATCACTGCTACCGATTGGCAATCGGTAGCTTCTACCGATTATTTTTCTCCGTGTGGGCTTCAAAGTCGAATTCCAGTTCTTGATTAACTAATGCCAGTGTCAGATTCAAAAAACCAATTCGCAGTTTTTATATCTTCAAAGTTAGGAGTAGAAAAAAAAGTTCAAAAATATCATAATTTTTTAAATCGAATTCATTTGTCGTAATTAGAAATTTCGTGACCTACGAAGCCGATGTATAAATCATAGTAAGAAAATGTTTGTTCAAAATTTAATTAACATTTAAATACAAAGCTTAACAAATCATGAAAATTCTAATAAACTATCGTTTGCCCGGTATTTACAGCGAACATTTTTTTGACCACAGATGACATTTAAATTTACTCTTCATAGGCTTGAGTTAAAGAAATAAGACGCTAACCACATGAAGTACCTCAATTAGTTATTGTCAAACTGAACAAAGGATTGTCTTCAATCAATGGTTAAAGCGTAGCAATCATGAACGATGAAAATCCTTGGATTGTAATTCGAATTCTTATATACAACCGTGACTATTTGTTCAATTGAGGGTCAATATTAATATAGAATTGTGTTTGATGCTATTTCCGGTTCAACAGAATTTCTTCAGAGATATTTTTTTTTTTAAACAGCTTGTGACTAAGCCAGCGTTAAATGATTTCTGATATCTTAGACTTGTATAAATAATCTACTTGGAATTTCGTTGAATCAAGAAATCAATTGTAAGACAGCGGGAGAGATGTGATGATGGTGATAAAATCAGAAAACGACCGCAGCCTAACAAAACTTTAGTGTGCGGGCGTCTTCCAAATACACTTTGGGCGTCCCGAAACTCGTACAAAGGCGGTGGCTCATTTGCATTAAAAGCCCGTGTTGCGCATTTAAGTGGCTGCGTTTAATTTATGGAAAATAAATTTTAGTAAAATCAACCCCTCTAATAATACGAGTACATATAATACCGCCTATTTCATGTTATTTATTGACTACTATAATAAATTTTATTTTCTTAAATAAATCTATATACTGTAAAAAAAAAACCGAGGTAAATCCAGGTGGTGTAGGTGTTACAATTTTCGGTGTTGAATTTCAACACCGAAAGCGGTGTTAAAATAATACCTCCGCGGGTGTAAATATTCTTTACCGGTGTTAAAAATATTTTTCGGTGCTGGAAATATTTTACATTGTGAATATTTTTACTTACTCGATCATTACAGTTAAACAATGTTTTTATTAATTAATTAAATTATTGGTGATTGGAATGGTGGGAGTAAAATTGTGTAATTTTTAAATAAATTACGTGTAGCATAAACAATTATTCAAATCAGTACATAGCAAAATTAAAACTTCCTCTAGATAATATTCATTAAATTTTTATATTTTTTTATATGTAATACATTTTTTTTCTAATTTCTATACGTGAAATTTTTTTTCACACTGATTTTATACCGGTATTTTAACACTGCCTATACCGGTGTTGTTTCATTTTAACACCGCATGGTGTTAAATTGAGTCCATTTTTAACACCTCTCTTTTTACAGTGTATACTTATTAATGTAATCAGCATATAAAACATATGTTATACTGAAGAACTAATGCACTGTAAAATCTATATTTCAGTAACAGAAAATATGTTTACACAAAAAATATTTGATATAAACCATCGAATAAATCCTTATGATTCATTTAAATGTATTCCATGCTGGAGGTATATTGTTACGTATGGATAATTTATGAAATATAAATCCAAGAAAATACAACCCCTAACAAATTTGACCACACCCTATCACGCCTGTCACGGTGGCCATACCTTCGTCTCTTTTTTTTTGTTCCTCAATTTTTCTTTCAATTTATAAGGTTCTTTTTCTCTTACTTTTTTTTTTTATTGTAGCCCTTTTATTTTGTCTCGCTTCTCGTTCTTCACCCGCTCCTTGTGTGTAAGCAAACGGGATTATTAAAGTATCTTGGAGCCGAGAGTCGCAGCAAAACAGCAAGAAGAAAAAAACAATTGGAAACAGAAAAAAGAAAAGAAGAAGTCGGCTATAACTGAGCCATTTGTTGGGTGAATCGATTCTCGACTTTCAAAAGCCTTTCAACTTTACTTTACTAGTTTTTTTACGCTATTAATTGTCTTATATGTTTCCTTTATCTTTTACCTTGGAATTCCAATTCTCGATTTCTTTATCTATAAACATTTCTTTAGTGTTTTTAATAATGTATATTAAGTATACAAATACATTCATTTTTATATATTTTAATTGCATTTTCTAGTACTTATTTATTCTTTATTGTACCCACGCATTCTCCGTTTCCATTATACCTGCAAATTTAAGAACTTCTTTCTTAATTATATTCTTCTTGAAATTTTATTAATATTACCATCGATTTTTTAAACAACACCGATGTTTATATTGTCTGTATCGAATTATTCAGTTTGTTTTCTGCCATACCTTATTACAAGGTCTATTTTTTTAAACAAAACATCGGTGGGATTCATAATTATTTTTTATACATTCTCCTTTTTATTTTATATCTATATTATGGGTCTTGGACCGCGGCATCTTCATTTAATGCAACGATCATCAATTATTGAAGGTTGAGCTAGGAACAAGCGTCAACGATACATGGTGAAGAAAAAAATTAATATACTCAGAATATTATACATAATGAACATCAAGCCGCCTGGATGAGAGGCGAAAAACTGCTGGCATGTACTTGGTCGCTGGAACTTGACGGTTGAATTTTGGGTATGCTGTTGATTAATGTGCATTAGAATATTTAACTTAATGCAAAAATACGCGTTAGCTTTTTTCTTTTTTTGTTTTTTTCTACAAATTCCAAAGATATTTTTAAAGAATTTGAATTACATATACGTAGAAAATGAGTCTCGAAAAAATATATTACAGTATTTAATATATTTTAGTAAGAAGCACTTTTACTAATTATTATTAAATGTATAGTAAAAATCACAAAATGTTAATTATTATTATATGTTTATCTCAAAAATTGCTATATTATAATTATTTTATTACTAACTCATTCGTATTCTTTATTAATAAAAAGGCAATTTTTATAAAGAGTATATCAAATTATGACTAATCGTTGAGTAATACATTTCTTTATATGATTTAACGATTTTTATTTTATGATATATAAATTAACTAAAAATATGCATTAAATATTTTGTAGTATGCTAAAATTACAATCTGCTTAGTAACTTCTGTAAATCAGATGAATAGCGTAGTGTTAAGGATATACAGTAACTAAAATTTACTATATACGGTTTATAATTTTTCGAAAGCTGGTCGAGAAAATTAATAATTGGTAGAGATAGCGTACACAAATATATATTACAAGTTCAGATACCTTCGATTAAAGAAGACATCGGGCTGACAAACTAAGGACAGGATTTGCACGCGGGAGATCAGGGTTCGAATCTCGGTCAAGTAAAGTGATTTTCAAATATAAAAATTGACACCAACACTGATACACAAGACATAAATAATAAAAGTTTATTCTAACATAATAAGATTAACTTTATTGGATTGTAAATTTTACTAAACATATAGTCATAAGTTTACTAATGCAGGTTACATTTATTGGCATTCTCAAATAATAAAATTTACTAAATGTAAATAAAAATTGAGGTCTCAAAATAGTAAAAATTACACAATTTCAACAGCGTTCCAAATTTACAGTATATAAATTCAGTAATTTTTATTCATATTTTAAAGAAAATTTCTGTATATTTTTTTCTTCGTGTACTGAATTTATTTTCGATCAATCGAGCTATCATGTTACAATATTTTTATAGTGACGTAAGATAAGATCCGCTTAACATACATATATACTTATTTATTTTTCTCACACGCTACATGATGTAGGCGGGTTCTGTGTCGTTTTCGGGCGTCATGGTATATTATGGGTTTCTCGTAAATTTTATATTAAGTCTCAAACTCAACAGCCAGAGGTTTTTAATGATACTATGGATACAAATATATACAATGTACCTACAGATACTTCAAAGTACAGCTAGATTTTTTTTACCACCTGGGTGGTATTTGAGCATGTTTTGGCAATCATATACACGAGTACCATTATTTATTTTTCCAAACTTAAATGTTTATATACATTGGCTATTTTCTTAAACACAACTTATCTCATACAAAGCGACATCAAAGTGTCATTAAAATAACTTGATCATCAATATAAACAGACACTTGACAGTTTCTTGATGTCTTATGTCGTGTTATAATTATTTTATTTTACAAGCTGTCGATTGTACGAACGAATTTATATTTACTTACACTGATATGATAATTTAATGCATTTGTAAGAGGCGTTTTTACCCTTACATCGAATAACGATGATTCAGCAGTGTGACTAGGGAGACAGCTACACGTTGTTCGATTTTTAGAGTGCACACAAAGAGTATGTAAGTGTTGCTTATGTATACGCGTGAGTACCTTGATGTCTTTTAAGAAAGTTAGTGCGTAAAGCGGGGACAGGTAAATGATAATGATAAAAAACAAAACAAAAAAAAATGAGTACCAGTTTTTCAAGGTTTTTTTTAAACTACAAATTGCCTTCACCGGATCGTATCATCTTTATTAGTTAATATTTTATTTTTATAATAACTGAATATAATTTCGAGGGTATTCCAGATGATGGTTCAATTGAATTTGACTTTTTAAAATTATGTATAAAATTGATCTAATTGTAGTATTTTATGAAAATTATTTAATTATAATAAATAGGTTTTTATTTTTTTTTTATATATTAATTTAATGTTGAATTAATAATTTACCAAGTAATTAGATAGAAAATAAACTTGGGTGAATTTCATAGAATCTAAAAAATTGACAAATACAAAAACCGATACAGTATTTTGCAGTTAATACATAACAAAAATACGTTTTTTTGTTTTTATGGAATGATTCATAATAGTATAAAAAAATAATGCAATTTTGTATATTATTAGTGGTACCGGGGGTAAAATGAAACATCATTTGAGACAAAAAAAAAGTTTGAAAATGCTCAGACGGTTTGTAAAAAAAGATGGGACAAGGTGATCAGTCTAGTGCGGCCAATTGAAAATTTTCGGTGAAAAAAAAAAATTTCATTCATATTTGTCTCCCTTATACTGATTATATAAATAAAGATCGGAAAAAGTTGAATCGGAAATTAAATTGACAGCGATTGTAAAAAAAAATGTTTCCACTGAAAATTTGAAATTGACCTTATTGCCCGAGCTGATCAACTTGCCCCACCATTTTCTACAAATCGTAACCAAGTATTTAAAAAAAAAAAGAATTTGGTTTTTTGTCTCTAAAAATGGTGTCTCATTTTGCCTTAGACACCGAAAAAATATATGGTGTGTCATTTTGCCTCGGGTTCCTCTAAATTATACTCATATGTAGTGTTAAAATGATTTTTAGGTTATAATAAATTTTAGCGAGATCGATTTATATGAATTTATGAGTGATATTAGTTAGCATGGACGTTAAAAAAAAAGAAAGCTATTAGTTTCCTGCGGGCATCATATATATTCTACACATGAAGAAGATTACATTTTGTGCGATCGGTAGCCATCAGAAGCTGGTGCATAGATCATATCAATGATGCTTAAGCTGATAGAAACAACTTTGCGTCGATAACTATTGAATGTTATCGATAAATCGATCGAATGCATTCAGGATATACGTAAGACATGGCATTTACTTTAATTTGAGAACTTGATGTTTTATTGCAATACCTCAAAGGCATTAGAAGAAACAAGCGTTGCAACTTGTACATAATTCTTATTCTTGTATAAAATAAGTAAAAGAAAGAATTTGGATAATCAGCAAAAATTACTATGATAAAGATGTTTTCTGATTACCTTCATTTTACGACAAGAGAAAAATGGACTATGTTAATATATAATGATTAGAGTTCAGCATATAGACTTTGAAAAAAAAACATTTGGCATCATTGTTTACAAAAATTCTAAAAGTGTAAGAAATTATTTAGCGATCTCATGTTCTTTTTTTATTTTATTTTTTGATTGGTCGACATAAAAATTATTTATTGCGATGCAAGTAAAGACTTCTTAAGAAGTAAAGTTTTCAAAGGCATTGCCATCTCATCAATAACATCCTGTCAATGCTAACCAAACTTATGCATATACCTGCGTTGGCGCCTTGATTCGATAGATACCTATGAGAATGAGATGCAGTAATATTTTAAAACGTCATCATTGGAAGTGAGAAACATTCTCGTTTAGTTTTTAGTATACGATAATATACAAAATAAATATGGATTCACGAGTTGTGAGCACAGCATGCATTCTAATGAATATGTGTGTATATAAAAAATGACCAGGCATGAAGGATTACCCCAAAAATTTTAGCAATTTTTTTATTTTCTAAAATGGCTGAAACCAGTTGTAATTCACTAATTTTATAATATTTACACAGAACCCGAAAAAAAAATTTCGGTCTACATCAATTCAATTGCGGTAACACTATTGAGACTTTTGTAAAAATTAAAAATTTGATTTTGACAGAAATTTCCATATTTTATTTAAAAAAAATTAGATCTTAGTTATCTTTTTCCAAAAGTTTTTATGGATTGGTTACAGTATTTTATGGTTTCGTTTGCCGAAGTTTATTTATTTAATCAACTATGTAATTAAATCAGTATTTATATCAATAATAATTTAGTAAAAATCATGTTTTTTAATTCAAATTTATTTCGCGCTCTAATCAATGTAGCTCTCAAAATGGACGTGTCTCACCCCAGCAAATGGAGCAAGTATAAAGTCATTTCATTTAAATTTATTCTTTATTTTTACGTGAAAAAAATTTTAGTTTTTAAAAAGATGTTTCTAGCAACAGATATAAGTATCAGTTTTTTTACAACAATTAATTAATATTTTCGTGTTCAGTAAAAATATTATAATATATTAATTTAAATTTAAATTAATATTAATGCACGCATTGCGCATGCGTGTTCCGTATGCTGACTGCTAGCGCCACTCCCCACTGTCACCACCATGACTCTATTTTTACTGTCTTTACTTTAGGCGAATCCACATGCGAAAACTGAGGTAAAGAAAGTAGAATTCCAATAGTTAATTGTTTAATTGATGATATAGGATATAAATATTGATACAAGTACTCGAGGCTTAGTATAAGAGAAATAAAAGGCAACGAGATCTGTTAATATTGAAAAAAAAAAATATTTATCAGAGGAAAAGATCAAGTAAGAGTTTATAGTATCTACTTACATTGATGGCTTAACCTTTTTCGTTAGCTTCGAGATAATCAATACTGAATTAATTATTGATAATTAAAATAGGTAATTAATAAAGATAATTATAAAAAAAATAATAAATATTATTTAACCAAAAAATGAATATATTGGCGAAACTAATGACGCAAAGCATCGCGTCAGTCGATTGGAATTCGACGTGGGAAAAATCCACTAGAGTTTATTCATGTATTTAGTCATCTATAAGGTTGGTTTGTTTATTTTATTTCGTTTATTTAAATAATTATTAATTTGTTACTATTTATGTAAAAGTTATTAATTATTAAATTATAATTTTGATAGGTTATTTAAGTATTTATTTGATAATACTGCGATTGAATTATTAGCACAATCATTATTTATTCGTTAAATAAAATTAATGTAGTTATTGATTAAGTAGTTAAAATATTCAATGATCGTTTGTTGCTCATTAATCAAAATAATAACAAGTCACACAGAATGAAAAAAAAATTAAATCAAAAAAATATGATACTGAAATTAGCTGACGACTGATAATTATTTAATTTTTTCAAAAACGATAAATGATAAAAAAAAATTTTTTTTTAAATTGCACTTTTAGTTTTTTTAACGTTCTACGCATGCATATTTTTAGTTTCCTTTTTTTTATGGTTGATTTGTGAAAAAACATCAAGAAATTGTTAATTGTCTGCTAACTCCAGGATCATAAAAAAATAACTTAGTTTTGACTGTTGCAACTTTTTTTGGCTTGCATTTGACCCAGTTAACTTGATTTTGGCTACACTTACTTTTTTAACTTAAAAATTTAACTCAACTGAGCCAAATTCAAGTTAAGTTTGACTTGGATTTGACTTAAATAAGTTAAATTTAAGTCAAATCTAAAACACAGTGACTTTAATTTGACTTGGGTGGCGTAAATCAGTACTAAGTAAAAAAACTTTGTCAAAACCGAATATATTTACATATCATAAAATGTGTTTTTCATTTTTTATAAAAAAAGAACTTAACCTTGACTTGCTTTTGTCTTGTTGGAATTGCTTTATGTTCAATTTTAAAATTACGCCAAAATCAAGTTATTTTTTTGACCTGGGAAAGGTTGATTACACCGTGTTAAAATTACAAAGATGAATAACTTACACCTAGGATTCTTTACACCGCTATTCCACACTACACGGCCGTGTAATGTTCTCGGAGGCCATTTTTATACCAAAATTTTTCACAGTGTATAGATATACAAATACATGGAGCAATCGGGTTCTAGTCCCTGATCGGGTATTGCGTCTTTTACCTGATTAATTTATCCATATAAAACTAATATTTTCAGTCTTATCCTTAGCTCATTAATGTGACAGTTTTAATTAATTGAATGGTATATATATTTCAACTTTTGCAGGTGCCATTTACATGCATTTCTCTTTTTATTTTTTCGATACTGATCAGTTAAGTCTAACCGCTATCCACCTAAAAAAATTTCTCCTTGGCGCCAGTATTCTCGACAGTTATTATATACAAGCGTGAGAAAATAAAATTTATTAATAATTATACATCACAGCGTTTTTTAGTAGAACCAATGCTTGTGTGATATAAGTAATACTTACTATAAGTATTATTATCTCACTGATGTAAAACTGCGTGACCAAACTCACGATCTTGTTTAAGCGTTTTCATTATTGAATTACCTATTACCTACTATGTATTTACACGGCTAGTTGACTATAAAAGACTATAAAGTAGTTCTTTTTATGCGTCTACTCGTTTTGATGACTAGAGCCCAAGTGTTTAGGGTTCTAGGTTGAACCGACTTTGCTTTTTTACAAAACAATTTGAATGATTTAAAAGTTACATGATTATTGTATAGTATAGCGGCTATCGAAATGTCGTTTATTGAAGTCGTATCTGTAGGGTCTCAGTAAGCCTATAGCTTAGTGATAAAAAGAGTGAACGGGCTTTTTCGAAACTCTAGTAATCCTAAGAGTGAAATAAAATGTATAGTGAAGCAAGATAAATAGTATCAGGGGCGTCGTAAGGATTTAATGAGCGCATCTAATTTACACAGTTAACATTTCAAATTACTCGGTTACGGAACTCAATACAATCAATGCCGGTACTCTATAATGATTATGTGTAGTGGAAATTAACGACAAATAATAGATGGATATCACTTATTCGGCAACACTTCGTTTATTTATTTTGACTTCAAGGTTTTACAAAATAATAATCATTAAAATACATAAATTATGAATTTCTCAAGGTTATTACTGTCGAAGTATAAATGTAAATTGATATATGAGCATGAAATATAATTTTATATTGGATATTGGGACAGCTTATTAAATTTTAATATATTCAATAAAAAGAACAATACAATGATAATTTACCTGAGTTACTTAACATACAATAGTTAAAATATACATATATACTGACCATCGATATTGACAATTATACTGTGACATTTACTAATGGTAATTCACCAGATGTTATAATCAAATATATAAAATCTCGATAATTACAAATTTTTCTTGTCTGTCTAGCCATACTTCATACATACACTGTAAAAAGTCGGGAAAAATCTTACTGTGTTGGCTCTGTTACAATATGATGTGTTACAAAAATTACGATGATAAACCGTAATTTTTAAATAGTAACTGCGTCCATCGTAAGAAGCGTTCTCGTATGTATTTATGACTCTGGTCTTTCTGTGGCCGAGTGGTTCAAAGCGTCGGAAAATTCGCAATCGAAAGGTCTCGTGATCGAGTCTAACACCCGTCCAAGCGATTATTATTTTATAGTTTTATTTAAAATTTCTATCACATCCAATTCATAAATTTTGCGATGTGAGTATCGTAATTCGTACTAGAAAGTTTAAGACATTTTGTTATCGATAGATATAGTATGGTATGATATTATTTCAAATAAAATTTACAATGCTACATTGTAAAAATTATGATTTTGAAGGTATAGTCTACCACTACAATGATCAATAGGAAAAATTACGATGTTAGCATCATAAATTTAACTGGAATTTTTTTTCCGCGTATGACACATATTGCTCTACTTTTATTTATATTATTCATATTTATAGCAAAAGAAAAAAAAGAAAAGTACATAAATTCATTAAACTAAAAAAAAAGTTGAATGAGTACTGTAAATTTGTTGTTTGTAATAATCACTTTTATGCAATTTATAATAATTTAGGTAATTAATTAATATCTAAAAAGTGTAAAGAATATCCAACAAGATCATTAGCTAATTATATCATTTTGACTCGATGCTTTTCCTTTTCAGGTTAATTTTAATTAGACGTGACATAAACATTTGCAATGTGAATTAATTGAATAAAATTAAGCCACGGTTTACTTGTAAAAGCTTGTGCATAAATGATTTACTCATAATTCGTGTATAATATAAAGTTCATTTAATAAAGTTTATATAAAGCCGCTGTTGAAACGAGCGAACCATTCATAATGCTTGTTTTACCATACTCGTATTCATCGCTAACTCATATCATTAAATTCACTAATCATTTGCTTCAATTTAATTTTATTTGCAACATAATACTGTTTTACAACCATCGGAGGATCTTGTATCGATACGAACATGTCTTAATATGACAATAATGTCATGCTTGAATGAATAATTTTATTTATTACTGATGCTGAACAAAAAAGAAATGTATTATGGAAAGTTGATTGAAATTTATTCTCATACAAGAGTTTTATGTGTTGCGTAGTTCCTTGTCACCATCTTTAACGGTTACTCGAATATCCCGTTTCAGTAGTAATTAAGAAAATTATGAAATGCAAATGAGCCCTATACTTGTCTCACAAGCATCACGTGTTAACAGCCGGTACACCGGGTTTCTCTTGTTATTTGCCTACAGATAAACACGCTCCGACCAAGTAGTAAAAGAAAAATCGGAAGCTACTTGATGTGATGATGTTATCATGGTTACATGACTCATTAGAATAATCTATTAATACAATATAGTATGTAGTATTTTTTTGGTGTTCGATGTCGTTAAAAATTTAGGTATAATTTTTTAATTTTTTATTCTTATTTAAAGGCGTCCTAACTGCCAGGGTCATCAGCGATTAATTAACTATTCGGTGTGGAACACGTGGGGACAGTAAGATATTTGTGATTTCAGCGTTGGGTCAACCCCAGATGAAATAGACTGCGATTTGTGAAAAATTCATATTTGCACTCACTGAGGTTCGAACCTAGCGTCTAGCCGATTGAAATTGTCCGAACGATCTAGAGTCACACGCCTTAGACAGCTTGGCCAAGAACCCGGTTTTAGGTATAATTATTAGGTATCAATTAATAAGGTCCGCCCATGTTGTTATTACGTGAACACTTTTTTTTTTATTATCTCTTTGGATCCACCTCCTTTCTTCTAGCCACTTAGTGGTCTTTGAAAAAAAGCCGATGGGAAGTTGGGTGTAATCTCATTTGCTATTCCGATCTGCTTAATAAAGGCCATTACTACTTTTGAATTTAAGGTATGAAATTTTTTAAAGCAGAAAAAAAAAAAAAAACGAAATATATATTATCTATATAAAAGAGAATATAAGAAAGATGATCAGAAAGTGTTCCACTTGTTCTCGGATGGACTAAACTGATCAGTAGCAGCAAGCTTGCTATGTAAATGAGTGATGGTAATTAACTGTGCTATGTTGCTAAGTTGTGTATGTTCACCAGTGTTGTAGTAAATATGAAGAACCTGCTAGCGTAAGTATACACGGCGTGAAGTGAATGTCAGACTTGGTTTCTCTTAAAGATAGAGTATAACCGTTTGACGCATCTTCTTGTCGAATCAAGAAAAGATGAGAGCCAACGCTGGCTACGATTAAATGTCTTCGTCCGATTACGATAATAACAATAATTACGTGACCATGACGTCGTCGTCAATCATATTTTTCGTATACTATATTATACCAGGCAAACAAAGGACTTACTGGATATGATTAAATTTAAATATTATTATACATATTTGCAACTCAAATATATCACTTTTAAAAATTATTTTCAAATAAATTTATCTTTTTTTCATCTTACATAATTTTTATATTTTTATTGCGATTTCAGTAATAAAAATTCATAAATAAATATCTGAATATTTACTTTCTTTTTTTTTTTAATAATAATATACATAAATAATATATATTGTACTGTTAGGTGGTCAATGCATTCATATTATATTTTCGTGTTGGGACATTCATACATATTTTACGACATGAATTCAAAACTAAGGTAAATTTCAACTTTAAAATTCTTTTTTTTGGCATTGTATGTTGGATTTACATGTGGATTACGAGCAGTCATAATGTTCTTTTAGTTTGTAAAACTAACACGTCCGCAATACTGCTTGATTTAATTTGTGTTTCAGCCATAGCAATGTTACTTTTTTACATAAAATTAAATTCATTTGCACTGGAAGTATGTTTTTTTATCATTAGCTTTGGTCAATGAATAAACAGTTTAAAAGTTGGGAAAATATTTCACAAGTTTTTTTTTTTTGCGGCTACAATACACAGCCATTATTTACAATCTGAATTATGTAACGATACCGTAATAAAAATTGGATTTGTTTATTATGAAAATTTGCACAGAAAAAAAATTTAACTTGAATCAAGAATTTTTATTTCTTCAAAGTTGAATTCTTGTTTTAAGTCGTTCTGTTTTTTTAATTTGAAAAAATGTTTGCTTGCATCAAATACTAGATAATTCTTTATTTGAGCATTTTAATCTCAATTGAAGAAAATTTATTCTCTAATCAAAAGCTATAATGATTTGATCGAAATTATTTTACTCTTTGATCAATAACGTGATATTCATGTCCCAAGTATTTCATTCTCTTGGTTTGAGACACTAGTGACTTGATTCAAGGCGACACATTATCGCATACTAACACGTGCACTTTCTTTTTTTAATTAAAAAAATGACGTCAATGTTACTCAATATTTTGAAATTCCAATGTAATTTTCAAAAAACACCATCTTTGTACAGGATCGAACACTTGTCCTTTGAATTAGAAGTTTTGTCTGTTATCCTCTACAGTGGAAAAAATATTTATTTAAGTCGACTAAGATTTATTTGAGTCAAAGATATCGTATATTTGGATATGGCCGAATAAATATTTAACTGTGAGGAAGATATAATATATTTGAGTAGTTTAATTGCGTGGAATAAGTGATCTATTTGTGGTAAAGAAATGATCCGATTGCTGCAAATAAATATTAGTTGGGCCATGTGCTCCAAATATATGTAAAGTACCCTGATTAAAAAAAATGATTTGGAATAATTCAAAACAATTTGAAATGATTTAAAACAATTTGAATCGACTAATATATAGATATACACTTAACACGGAGCAAATCATTTTTCTTAATCAGGGTATCGCCAAATTTTCCGTTATTTGTCACAAATTTAGTTTCTTTACCACAAATATATCATTAACTTGCCACAAATAAATAATATAGTTTAGTCAAATTATTAAATTCTTTGAATCAACTGACATATTTTGTTGTACTAAATATATTTATTTGCCTTTATGAAATATTAAAAAAAAAACCACAAATAAATTGATTTATTTGGGACACATATTTCTTTCTTCCAGTGTAGGCTGACATCAATGCGAGATATTAGGCCGTAAAATTTTAACTATTAATAATATGACAACCCTATAGAGGTGTCCTTATTCCCATGGTTTGAACAGTCAAATAGGGGTATTTAAAAACCAAGAGACTGATTTCTTTGGACTGAGTTATTATCACTCTTGTTTTAAGTCGGTAATACAGTTGGAACAAAAATTGAGGTTTTCTGAGCAAAAAATTTTTTTTTTAAATGAAACGAAATTATACTCCGATCAAGAATTTCAATTCATCAATCAAAGAAATTTTCTCTCGAATAAAGAATATAAATTTTAAGAAAAAAATATTCTTGAACGAAAAAATTTTTTTTTCTCCATCTTAATATTCTTGAGTTGAGTAAATTCTTCGCGATTCGTTAGTTTTTTTTTTGTGTAATAGTAACCTAGATGGTAAAATTTTTGAGTTCGAGAAGTGGATTATTAATTCGTGAGTCAAGACTTGTTTACTCAGCTATTTAAAACAAGAGAGGCTGTGGTCAAACACTTTGACACTGTCGGTGCAATAATGCCAAGACATGTTATAATGTTGAAACGTGATATAAGGAAAGACAAAAGATAGTGAAGGTATAAGTCTTTTAGTTGTAGTCAACAATCCTACCTTGAGTTAGAATGACGGTATTATAAATATAAATGAAAGTATAATATTTATATAAATATATATTTATAGTACTTACATTTTTTTAATACGTTAAATAAATACAAAAAAAAATTTCGACGAAATGATAAATCATGTAATAAAGACCATAGACACGGTACGACTTATATATTATATCTATATAAGTGAATAAAAATAAATATATTAAGCAGCCGTTCACGCAAACTAATAGAACTGGTTTCAGTACGTGCATATATATAAAAATCTTCATTACACCGGACTATATCTAATAACTAATCACAACTTGAAAGTTATTTTTTTAACTTTTATCTCATTCTATTTTATTTTGTTTATTTACTTTAGTAAGAAAAAATAAGAAAAAAGCATTTTAAAATCCCTCTGGAATTGAATGTTCTTATAAGTTCCAATAACTTTTACTAGAAATCTTATTCTACGAAAAAACGTATTTCAGTGTAGGTAACTTTATGTACTGTACAAAATCACTGAAATATACAAAATTGTATCATTTGCAAGGATTTTCATTTAAACTTTATTTCAGTTATATTTTTATTATAAATTCATAGCAGATACTAAAACTCTTTCAAGATTCAGCATCATAAGTTACTAAATGAGTAAATAATAGAATAGTAGTGATAGCAAATATTAATTTTTAATTTCTTGCTAAAAAAAAGTTAGAAATTTTTAAAAATTACGAGATTCATCACTTTCAGACCGATTTTTCAATAACAAATGCCCTTTTTGAAATCCTGAAAAGCTATTTTTACTACACATATTCACTACAAAGTCTACGTGTGTATGAAAATTTTTTTTTAAATTAATATAAACAAAAAAATTAAAAATTTGATCCTTTGCTTTCCTTCTTTTAAACTTCGGCAACCACTCAGGTAGTTTTTAAAATTTTAGCTTAATCCACTGCGAGGACAATTTATTTGAGCCGAAAAAGATTTTTTGCAGTCAAATAAATCCCATATGTGATTGGATCCAATCAATATTTATTTGAGACAAATTGATTCATTTTTTTGAGACAAAGATATGGTTTATTTTAATGAAATAAAAATTTGTTTATAGTTAACAAATCTGTATTAGGATAGTAGGGACTGTAGCGCCACTAACCGTAGTGTAATTTTGTTCAACCAAGATTTTTTAACTATAAACAAATATATATTTGAATCAAATAAATGATTTTGTTCAGTTTAATCAACGAAAGCATTTGATTCAATTAAATATTTATTTCGATCAAATAAATACTTCTCAACTCTCTAAATCTGAAACAGTGAAAACCTCTGAAAAATAGTGTATGTGCACTACTTCACGGCTATAAGTATACCAAATAACATACTTATAGCTGTGAAATAGTGAATAGTCACAGTTTCAGGTTTAGAGAGAATAGTTTCAAATAAATCTATTTATTTGGCTTAAATAAATCGCTCTCTCAGTGTAAGCTTCTGAGATATTTTCAAAAAAAGTAACTTGGCAAGTACGTGTAACATGATCATTTGTAGGAATTTCACCAGGCTCATCCAACGGTGACCTTCCGTACAGTAAACTGTAATTATATTTGGATTTATCTACGTCATTTATCTTTTATGTATTTAAATTTTAAAAAATTCAAAAATTATTTTATAAATTATTCATTAGTAAATGATAAAAAATTACAGTTTCTTAATAATAAAAAAAAAAAAAAAAAAAAAAAAAAAAAAAAAAAAAAAACAGTAGTCCGTGATATAATAATGAAAAAAATATTATAATAATTATCATGAATTCTAAAGTGGTAAAGTGTTATTTTGAATTGATAAAAAAGAATAAAATATTGAACTTATTTCTTAGTTGAGTATTTTATATATATATATATATATATATATATATATATATATATATATATATATATATATATATATATATATTCTAATGTCTGAAACAGCTTCATTATTCAGGAATTTCATCACTATAAACACTTTTCTTGCTGACATTCCAGCGACATCTTTTCTTTCGTCTCTGCCGCGGGCAAAGTATTTTAATGACCTCTATAGAAATTCCTCTTTATTGATTGCTGGTCAATTTCGGCGAGGGTTTGAATTGAAGATTATTATTGTGATTAGTATGAGAAATTGAGATGACTTCCATATAATTTCCATATTATAAATATTTAACTTCTAAAAATAATGTTATTTTATTTAAATTTTTTTCAATTATTGTTTACTCTCAAATCTAAAGCAATTTTACCATTCAACACAATGGACTATAAAGAATCAGGAGTAAAACTCGGAGTTCCAGAGTTTTGCAAAAAATCACTCCGCATACGAAGTAAATAGGAAGTTTTTTTCAGCAGAGTAATTTTGGGGTGATGTAGATTTTATTTTGATTCGCATTTACGCTGATCTGGAGTTCTAATATTAACATAAAGTCCCATTTTTAGTGAATTTCACTCCAAGGGGATTAAATAAATAAAAATCATCTACTCCGGATTTAATCTGCGTTCATTCCGAAAGTGTCTTATGGCGTTAAAAGAAATTTGATTACCGTAAATGGTTACCGAAACACTCATGTAATGCTGAAAAATATCAATTTAAAAAATATCACCGACTGAGTCATACCATTTTTAACTTCCTGCTATGAAAATTGACAATTTTTAAAGAAGGTATTGGTTTCAGTCCGATTTTCGAAAATCGAGTTTTCATCAGTTCTCGACGTTTTGAAGTCCTAGAAAGCTATTCTGACCATTTTTAGAGGGACGTCCATATGTGTGTGTAACAGCGCGCGTGTGTGTGTGTGTGTGTGTATGTAAACTTTTTTCGTGCGACGATATTTTTGAAACGAGTCAATCGATTTGAGTGTTCTTGGCGGCAATCGAAAGAGCCCACTAAGACTTAGAACAGATCAGATTTTGAAGTCGAGCTTTTTGAGCTTGAAAGTAGCGGGAAGTTTTGGGGTTGTCCTGCAGGGTCAACTGTTTTTCAGATTTTTCTTTTCTCAATTTAATTTTTTTTTTTGGGCGTTAGTGGCACAGCAAAAAAAATAGTCTGTCCGAAAAAAAAGACTTACCCGAGTATGCATGAGGGTAAAAAACCAAATAAGCAGAAAAATTTTACAAATACCTTGAAAAGCTATCGATTTTTGTTTTTACCTACTGTTAATGATTAATTTGTCAACAAATTTCAATGGTTATCTTGAGAATAAATCGAAACTTTTTGGGCAAAAATCAAGTTTATTTATTTTCCATTGTAACATTGATCGTGTTGAAAAAAAAATGAATCTAAAAACAAGTCTTCAAGTCAATTTCAAATCAATACGATTGAACGGTCAAAATCCATTGGTTCCTTCATTAAGGAAAAAATGTCTCGTTTAGATATTTTTGGTTTACCAGATCCTTACCTTTGATGCGCTTGAATCCTATAATAAAATTTAGATGAAATGTATGTGGGCTAAACTATTCGTAACGTGATTGGTCGAAAACAAAAAAATATATGCAAACGACACGAAAATATACATTAAAATAAATATATGAAAAACAACAACCGCGCGCTCGCGCGCGAAACATGTACGCTAGTAGATATCTAAGATTGATATACACGCGTCTTCAAAGCCCCAACCTTCGCTATAAAGAAAAAATTTTTTTTCTTTATATTATCACTCTGATAATTAAATTTGCAGTTTACATTTATAAGTAAACAGTAAAAAAAATAATCGTTAAAATATTTTGACAAGTAATGTTTTCTTTTATGATCCAGTAAAGCCACAGATAAAAAAAAAACATCATAACCATGGGCATCAATTGATGTTAATATATACGAAGCCCACTTATTATCGAAGTTGCATGTCGTGTAGAGTGTGGAGCGCATTATATTCATGATACGAATCTTGACACGCAAAAGCACCTCTTTAATATTTAAAAAGACACCATTCAATCATGATTTTAATTATTTTATATTTAAATTTCTGTTGACTTTCATCTTAAAACAAATAATTTAAGTTGTGAGAAAAGCAATAATTAAAATTACAACTTATTATCATATCAAATTAATAACTTTCATGAGTACTTAAAGCAATACGCATATCAAAGTTGTGTAAATATGTGGAATTTGTTGGATGATTTGCATTAGTGATAAGAAGTTAATCCATGACGACGCTATTCTTATCTTTAAACTCGAAGTACCCATATGTTATAATTATGTGAACACATTAGACCCACGTGGTATAGATTTCATGGTGTCATTACTCTTACGTGCATTAAAGTGGCATAAAATTGCGATCACTGGGACCACACCTGGCGAGTGACTTAAATGATAGTTTCCGTTATCAGAAGAGAAACTGCCTCAGCGAATCAATTTGTATGCTAAAGATTCATGAGATTTTTCGACGGAATTTTTTTTCAAATGTGTTACATTACTACACACGAAGATAAGTTAAGGAGCGACTTTCATTTTCATTAAAAATTATCATAAAAATTCATTGATTCTTGTGATTTTTTGGATCGATTACTGTGGATTCCGATCAGGATTTATAAATAATGTATCTAATAGTTTTCATACGAGTTCATAATATCTTGATGATATTTGTATAATATTGGGGAGGCCGAGGTTAATTCAGATATCATTTTTCGCGAAAAATCGGCAAATTTAATATTTTCAAAAAACAAAAAAATTTTTTTTAAGTGTTAGCTATCTGATTAATTTATTAAAAAAAGAAAAAAGCTAACTTTGAGGTAAAATGGGCCATTAATATAAAGTTATATTAATGGCCCATTTTACCTCAAAGTTAGCTGTTTTAACTCGACTCAAAGTTATTAATTTAATTATCAACATGAATCTTAATTGTCTTATTTTAAGTACAAGAAATATAAACCGTTTTGTGTTTCTCCAATTGTAGTTCATTTTACCTTTAATTCAGTTTTTTTCAGTTCTTAATAAAATAATTTAAATATCGGACCCCTGTGAAAAAAGAAATTATTTTTTTTATTTTGCTACAAATTTGAAAGTGACCGCAATGATTGAACTGATCAATTTCTAAAAATTTTTTTGTCTCAGAAATGGTGTTTCATTTTGCCCCGGTCTCCTCTCTATTACGTAGATAATAGTATTTATAATAATTCATAATATAATGCGAGGTTTGATTGATTTTTGAAAAAATTTCATCCTGAGATATAAATTAAACATAAGAGTTTCCAATTATGTGATTTCGAATCCGACCGAAAGGAAAAATGTTTTTTATTTTTTTTTCTCTA
Source organism: Microplitis deprimator (assembly GCA_964016945.1). Classification (NCBI taxonomy): domain Eukaryota; kingdom Metazoa; phylum Arthropoda; class Insecta; order Hymenoptera; family Braconidae; genus Microplitis; species Microplitis deprimator. Next base: position 16,472,467 of record OZ024707.1, read on the forward strand.
ATCTTTTCTTTGGCTATAAATGACAACGAATAAGGTGAAGGCTCGTGTGCGCTTGGATGAGACCGCGATAAAATGGGCTCGTAAGAACGTCGAGCGCGATAATTAGACGCGTGCAGCGATATGATTTAGCACCATAAGTTGTGGCTATAAAGAATCGCCGTGGATAAATCTTTAAGCCTAAGTCCTTCAGGGTCGTAGAGAGGATCTTGTGCTCCAAGCTGTTAAGTATATAATAGCGATATATCACAACTACATGCTACTGAAGATGAGTCTCTACTTTGACTGTGAAAATCACATTATTGTGTTCTGAATATATACCATAGTTTATGTGCATCGATTTTTAATTTCGACTTCAGATTGACGCGTTAATTCAGTTATGCGAATAATTTTCTCTTACGGTACATCAAGTATGATATACATATATTATCTGATTTGTCAATGACACAATGAAAATAATTTGAATGATCTGAGAAGAAGATTCAATTTTTCTATTATTTAGATCTATATATATCTATATTTATATTAAAATTCCAAATTATCAAATGGTAAAAATTCAAAATTTGGTAATTGTTTGGAAATGGGGTCAATACGTATTTCAAAAAGTAAAAGTCCAATATTAGGCAAATTGCTTTGAAACCAATTTCAACAGAAAGTATTTGTTAGCGGATTGAAGATATAGGGGAGGGGGGGGGGGCAAAGGGGGATACCTAGGGAAATATTAAGTTTTCGATGACTAAAATACGACGAATCTTTTTGTTTTCAATGACATTCAAGATAAATAGACAAAATTTTTAGCTGCCGTTATAAAATAAAATTTTTATTTTTGGCGGGCAGAATGGGGTACCCTTAAAAAAAGTTGAAAAAAAAAATTCTGAAAATTGATTAAATTTCATTAAATTAAATTTTTTTTTGTAAAATACATGAAGAAAAATTACATTTTACAACATTGGTGGATACGAAGGCAGAAAAAAATTTTTTTGTGGGGCAGAGAGGCCCCCCTGCAAAAAATGATGATTTTTTTATTTTTTTTTTTTTTAATTGAATTGTTATCAATTAAAAAATAAAATATTATTTCCGAATATTTTTAGTGGCCCAACTTGCCCCAACTATAGAAAATCAGTCGAAAAATGAATTAACATATTAATTTTTTTTTAATTTGACGATAAAAATATGAAAGAATCATTTTTCAGAACTTTGGGCTGGTCCATTTTGCCCCAGGTGTTATGGGTAGGGCTAAAAATGCAGAAATATATTAAATTTTTTTTAATTTTACGGTAAAAATTTGAAAGAATCATTTTTTCGATTTTTCGGCTGACCCATTTTGCCCCAGGTGTCATGCGTAGGGCTTAAAATGCGCAAATACATCGGATATACAGTAATTAAACGAAAAAAAAAAATTTTTTTTTTCACCAAATTTTGGGGGTACCCCGTTTTGCCTACCCTACCCCCTTTTGCCCCCCTTCCCCTATATTTGTTAATTAGGTGTTACATAAGCATCAACAATCTATAAGTGTATACCAAAGTTATAAAATACCCGTGAAAAATGAATCATACATGGCCATGTATGAATGCTCCATGCATGGTCATGTATGAAAATTGGCCAGACATGGCCATATATGACCATGTATGGCTACGCATAGCTTGATACGGCCATATATGACTTGATATGACTATGTATAGAAATTTTAACTAAATTAAAAAAAAAATTAAAAATTTTTTTTTTTTTTTTAATTATTTTGGCGACGCAAAAATTTTCAGATATGCGTACAATTGAATTCCTAATCAAATTGAAAATTTTTAATTCAGAGAACAAACGCTAGACTTATTAATGACCGCACTCGCTTTAGTAGGATTCGAACCCGGGACCTTCCGTACGAGAGACCGACGCTTTGACGACTAGACTATGCGACCGACAGTTACAATGAAGTTTAGTTGTGCTACCTAAGGTTCAAAGAATATAATCACTTTCGAAAAAGCAAAATATAATCATCAATATGCTGTTAGTGATATCAAAAACATTTCCAATTTTTTTTACACTACAACATTCTGTTTATAAGTAGTTGTAATAGTCAGCTCAAATTCTTATATACTCGTGAAAAATGAATCATACATGAACATACCAACTTTTTTAATACAGCCATGCATGGCCATATATGAACAATACAAGGCCATGTATGGCCATACATGGTTTTGTATGACTGTATATGGCCATGCATGACTGTATTAAAAAAGTTGGCATGCCCATGTTTGGCCATATATGCTCCATGTATGATTAATTTTTCACAGGGTGAGCGATCGAGGCGTGCATTCCCGTGAAAGATGAATCATACATGGCCATGCATGGCCGTATATGGCTCATACATGGAGCATATATGGCCATACATGGAGATACAAACTTTTTTAATACAGTCATGTATGGCCATATACAGTCATACAAAACTATGTATGGCCATACATGACCTTGTATGGTTCATATATGGCCATGCATAAATGTATTAAAAACGTTTGTATCTCTATGTATGGCCATACATGCTCCATGTATGTCCATATATGCTTTATACATGAGCCATATACGGCCATGCATGGCCATGTATGATTCATTTTTCACGGGAGCTAGTAGTTTCGTCCTGAGTATGTTAACGGACTCATCAAGCAAGGCTATTTCAACGTACTTTTGCCTTGGACTACACCTTATACTAGTACGCACCGAACTAAAATCGTGTAACGGGCTTCGTTCGATATTATACTAGTAAAGGGAGGCGGATACCGTCCAAACTGATTGCACCCAAATGTTAGGTGAGATATTGTACACTGTAAAAGTATAGAAATAACAGAAATATGCAAATTTTCAAATATTACAAAAGTTACAATATCGTTGTAGCTCTTAGATGAATCCATAAGAACTTTACCGTTCACACGGAAAAAAAATAATCGGTAGCAGCTACCGATTATTTCGGTACCCGATACGGAAATGGTCGGTAGCTACAACCGATTAATTTTCGGTAGCTGCCACCGATTATTTCGGTAGCCAATACCAAAATAATCGGTAGCTGGTATCGATTATTTTTTCCGTGCATCTTACGGTATTATATAAAAATTTTAAATATATATTTGAAAATTTATTTTTGAAAATTAGCAATATTTCATGTCATTTTCACCAATTTTATACACTTAAAGTGCAAGGCCTGGTTATATAGTTATCTAGTGTTAAAGGCAAAAATACATGCAGAAAATTCAATCCGCCGTGTAGCTGAACACCTGGAAAAAATTCACTCATGGATAATTAAGATGTAAGCACTTGGAACTTTGAAAAATGTGGTTGACCCTGATTCCAAACAGTTACCCAAAATTTTGATATTTCAAAAGATTTTGGAACCTTATAGAAATAAAAAAATTTCAAAAGTCTGTCATTTTATTTTATCAAAATTTTTGAGTACCCTATTTATTTATATAGATATATAATGGTTCTGAATCACATTAAGCATAATAACGACACAATATAGGTGCAGGGCGATAAAGATAAAGAATTTATTTCTTCGTTTATGTTTTTGTTTTTTAAATGAGGGCATGTTAAGATACGTATCTTTAAGTTAGTTTTACGACTCGAATCTTTATACTCAGGCTACATGTGATATTATAAGATTTTTTTATTTTTCTTCCCAAATAACACCTACGTTTTTTAAAGAAAATACATGTTTTAAGGATTGTGAACTGAGTAACATTCATTTTTTATTCTCACATTTTATCTATTTGATACATTTGCTCCGAAATTTCATTAGCTTATCCAGTAAATAAATACCTTTCAGAACATATATGGGAAAAAATTTACAAATCTGTGAGGTTATATATTGATCGTATGATGTCCACTACTTTTTTTATTTTTTTTATCATAAAATGTGATGAATTAATTATTAAAATGTATCACTGAGAGAAGTATTTAGTAATATGGGATAAAATGATTTATTAATATTTAGTAAACTATATGTATCAAATATTTGACCATATTTATTAAATACTAGTCTACATATATTAAATACTAATCGTACATCGTGTCAATATTACTAAATTAATATTAATATTTGGTAGTCCATTGACCAATATTCAATATGAGTTTATTAATATTTCATAAACTTGTATCAACTATTGATATGAGTAATTTGTACAATATTCATAAGTGTGGTATAGCGTTGTATCTTACATTATTATTAAAAACCACACGGAGAGAAATGTCAAGTAAATATTCCTATGCAGCACAGTAATGGTTGAATTACTCTATAGTTTGTATAAGCAGTCACACAAGATCGGCGTGACACAAACTATAGAGTAATGAAACCATTACAATGCTGCATAGGAATATTTACTTGACATTTCTCTCCGTGCAGTGTAAGTCCACGCTATCTCGGTGTTAAATTTATCCCCGAAAATTGTGATAAATTAACACCGGTAGCGATTTCAAAATTTTTTCCAGTCTTACAAAAGTGTAGTTTTATTTTTTTATGAATCAGAAGTCGAATCGTATTTTGAATAAAAAAAATTTTTTATTGTTTCAAAAATCAATAATACGATAGATTTATCGAATTATAAGTAGAAATCCAAAGAATTTTAATCCACAATAACATGGTAATGTTATTGTATAAAATTTAACTCTTTAAATCAGCTTTTACTTCATGAAAAACAACAAAGTAATAATTTCAAAATAATTATTATAATTTAAATATTCATTCTTGTCTTGTTTCTTTTTTAAATTTAACCTAACTTTCATTTTAGCAAAACAAACTATTCAGATGTAACAATCCTGATAGTCAGACTTTCTATAAGGACGTTATTGGTTTCGATTTGTTGTGATCAAGTTCACAACTTCACACTTTTGTAACGGTGGATTACAAGCTGTCATCAACTTTTCCAGAAAGTTGGCGACATTCTACTGTTGCAAGATGAAAGCTAGTGAAACAGACAGTTTTCAACCACTTTCCGACAACTTATAGCATGTCCAATTTATTCCATCCAACTTGACGACAAATCGGCCTCAACTTATTGTGTTCAACTTGGCGACAACTTTCCTTCGCAAGTAGCCGTCAACTTGACTATCAGCGGATGGTATATAAAATATCTACAGAATCATTGACTATTTATCTTTTGATGAATATCAATATTTAATAAAATGTTTATCAAGATGTAGTATACCTGAATAACCACAGTTAAAAAAAAGTTTCGATCAATGTATCGTCTATTTGAGGGTGATATTTGACTATCCATTTGTTGGTTACAAGTTGGGGACAATAGGCAGCCGCAATATGAAGGCAATTCGACACAGAAAGTTTCCGTCAAGTTGTTGGCAAATTTTAGCTCACCCAACTTATTTCATTCAAATTTGCGACAAGTTGCCATCAACTTTTGCGCATGCCATCGAGTTGCAGGAATATTGGCGTCAAGTTTCAGCTGAGTTCATGTCAGTTTATGAACGAATTGGCTAACTGGATAGGTTTGTCAATTATTGATAAAGTTTATTAATATTCGATAAATTATTTTCTCAGTGAAGTTGCGACTAGAAGAGAAGTTCGCATGTTTTAGTAAAAGATTCACAATACTAGTTATTGAGTTATTGAATAATTTGGTAGGTGCGACGTAAGATCACATACTCCTGTAACTCTCTATTCACGACGATTGCCCTTAGCAGAATATTAATGAAGTTTGTGTTAGTGATTTAATAGTTGGGTAATTACTTTATCACTTCTGTAAACTATGAAGTAAATAGTAATCATTGTTAAATTAAAAGGAGTATTTTAATTTACTCTAAAAGACCTTTGGTTATTTTGTTTTGCGAATATAAATTGTGATATTTTTTAAGATTTGCATACTAATTTTGTATTATAGTAAGAATGAGTTGAGGCGCAGTCTAGTGCCTTCCCCGTCTCGCTAAAATTAATGCTAGTGCTAAATGGCAAATGAGGCGTCTTGTTTATTTTACTAGGGTATAACTTGTTGTGAGAAATCGAATTCATCTGAACTGTAAAAAATTCAGAGTGGTGCAGATTTTACTTAGAGGGGAGTTTATCCTTTAATCATTTTCGCCCTCAAGTGGACGAACGGAGCAGTTTTTGTTGCGCTTGTACGTTAAATAGAGGCTTTGTCAAAATTTTTCTCGCAATTCAATGGAACCTTTCAATTAATTATTTCTGTAACTTTTTTTGAAGAAAAATACCAAGAAATCAAATTAAATTTTTTTTTATTTCATCGGCCTAACTTGCCCCGCTCATTGAATTTGAATTAGTTAATTATTTGGTTCCTAATTAAAATGAAAATGACGTTTTTTTATATGTAATTTTTAGGAAGAAGCTATCATTGAATAGAGAGTCATCTTGTCCCTTTCTTCCCTAACCTTTAACAGGTGGACCAAAAATAAATAAAATGAAAATCTTAGCTACTTATTATTAGCTTTCAAATAAAATGAGGGAGGTGTAAAAAAAACTTCTTGAGATTTATAAATATTAAGTAGTAGACGACACTCGTTTTATTTTAAAGTTATACAAAATAAAATCTCATGATGCGTAACAGTGAAATTAATAATTCATTGCTGGAGAGTGTCTATAATATAATTAGGTAAGCGTTAGCGAGGAAATTTAGGGAGACTGGATTATCGTGCCACTCATCCGTTGTAGATTTAAACTACTTAACTCTGCTCTCTCATGTTTCTCACGAGTCTACTTAAATCTAAAGCTCGAACGAGCTTTTCTTTCTATAGGATTAAAATTATCCAATTATAGCTCTGACTTGATATGAAAATTCCAATTTATTACGTTTGCCATTTTATGAATGTTATTTCTAAATTGGAGTTATTAAATAAGATTTTAATTGATATCTATCATTTTATGTCAATTAAATACGACAATTAAAGATTTAAAAATACAAAAAGACCTACGTAAAACTATACACTGTAAAAAAATTTTGGACTCGGTGTAGTGTAAATGACTTGGTGTAAAATTTTTGGTGTGGAAATTAAACCAAATATCGTGTTAAATTTGGACGCTGTGAATGAAAAATGTACACTGTAAAAAGAGCGGTGTTAAAAATGGACTGATTTTAACTCGACCCGGTGTTAAAATTAAATTACACCGGTGTAGGAGGCGTAATTCGGCGGTGATAAAATACTGGTGTTAAACCGGTGTAAAAGCGGAGTAATACCGATGTAAAAGCGGGGTAAACTGCGTTCGCTTGGAGTATTAACTTTAAAGATTATAAAACACAAAAAAAGTCAGTTCTTTATGAAAATTAATAAAAAGAATCATTTATTAACAATTATAGTGATCGACTAAGTAAAAATATTCACAAAGTAAAATATTTTAATACCGGTAAAGAATATCTACACCGATGGCGGTGTTATTTTCACACCGGTCTAGAATATTTACACCGGCAGCGGCGTTATTTTCACAGCGCTTTCGGTGTTGAAATTTAACACCGCCGATTTTGACACCTAAATTGCTTGGACTTACCTTGGTGATTTTTTACAGTGTATACACCGTCAAGCGTGCAGATGTGTAATTTATGATAATTTTACATTAAAAAAATAATCATAAAATTGTTGGAATGTTCAAAATACTATTTATGATCAAAATAAAATTAATATAGTAATTGATTACGTAGTTGAAAATGTTCAATGGTCGTTTGTTGCTTTTTAATCAAAATTAAAACGAGTAACGCGGAATGGTGTAAAAAAAGTAGATGTCACTGTGCCCTGATTAAGATAAACGATTCGAAACGATTTGCAATGTTAAATGCCCATAAGAAGGGCGATTCAAAAGCATTAAAAAGTATTTAAAACTTTTTTTTCTAATCGCTTTAAATCGATTCTTTTAATAAGTATGTAGAAATTACACGGATTGATAATTTACACCGAGGATTTTTTACACCGTTATTTTACACTATACGTCTGCGTAAAGTTCCCAGGGGCCATTTATACACCAAAATTTTTTACAGTGTTTAGATTTCATTCCATTACTTCGATTTACAGAGGAATTTAAAAAAAATGTAATGTTCACTCTGGTGTTTTAACTTCTCTAAAAATTGAAGTAGATAAAAGTACATTGCACAAAATATGAAAATTAGACGCGAGAAAGATACGTATTTTCTCAGCGTGTTCATTAAATTGAAAACTACTTGACCCATTGCTTACTTTTAATCTTATAATTTTTCAAAGGAAAAAATAAATTTTCAGCTCGATAAACTTTCAAAAATGTATCATTTTCGAATTCGTTGAGCCCAAATATAATGAAAAGTTTCGGGGTTGGCTCGCAGGGTCTAATCAGCAGAGTTTTTTTTATAACATAATTTTTATCACATTGTAAAGCCAATAAAACATTCGGTTAACTTCAGTATGAATTAAAAATGACTAATGTCTTTTCCATCACATTCGTTTAATGAAAGACATATAAAAAATTAATAAAACAGGTTTATAAACTGCCGTTATGGACAGACAGTTGCAATCCCGTACAGATCAACACAAAGGGAAATATAAACATTTAAGCCTATCTAGTTTATCTCCGCACGGTATAACTGTGTGTTGTTATGTTATATTAACCCCTCTTACTTTGCACCATGAGATAATGCAGTTGTCTATACTATTATTATATGATTCAACAGTGATCCGTTATAGTTCACATCATGGAACAAATCCATTTGTCCGTCTGTTTACAAGGTATCGTAAATGAATTTGAAACAAATCATCTTTTGCCGAACGATAAATTACAACTTTATTTAATTTTTTACATTTGAATATTTATGATAAAAAAATCTGTTTAAATTCAAATCACTCGATGAGTGTAGTGTAAATATGAAACTATAAAAAATATTTACTGATTTTATTGAGAAGTCTTTAAATATTAGATAATAGGGTTCGATTATGATGATGATGATGATGATGATGATGATGACGATGATGATGGACAGTCTATCAAAACGCGTTTTGAATCAATTATAATGAAAAATAATGCAAGAAATAATGAAGTAGTGGTAATTTGCCCAAGTTGAAAAATTTAATCTGTTTTAAATCGACTGAAAAATTTAAGTTATTTTTATCCAATTTTATTGTTTATTTATATTTAATTAAAATGTGAAATTTAATTGAGTTTTGCTTATATTTTTCCTTCTTCAGACTTGTTTTAAATAATTTTTAGTTTGGTTTTAGTCGGCTCTCGACTTAATTTTCATAATATTCAGCCTTTTTTGTATTTTTATCCAAACCGAAATCAGATTTTTTCTGTCTATTATTTTTAGTCTGTTTGCGATTGTCTGTAGATCAGAAACAGCTTCAAATTTTTATAAAAATTTAAAGACAGATCAACTGCACGAAGAAAAATGGGCTTTAGAAATCTACTAATTTTTATTGTGCTGTCAACCACACTCGAAACAGGAAATTGAGTTACCAAAAAATAATTATGTTTATAATTTTTAGACGGCTTAACTTCCTCTTTCAAGTTTGGCCGACAGCATAGTACAAATTCGTACATTTCTCCATTTTTCTCCTTGTAGTTTAAATATAGACCATTAAATCGAAATACAGTCTAATTAGAGTACAATCAGATCAAATTTTTCGACCTGGGTGGTTTTTACTATTTCGTGAAAAAATTATTGAACAACTGACTGACTTTGATACACAACCCCAGTACTTTGTACTCGTTTCCAGCTCAAAGAACCTAATAAGATTTGTTGACATTAACGAGCCTAATAATATGTTATAAATTCTAATTATTCACTTCAGTTAAGACTCACTTCAAGAATTATATTTTTATGGTATTATGTACTAATTCCCGGTCCTAAATAGTACGATTTCTTTGTTACTTTAGGGAGTGTCCCTAATCCTGTCACGATGAAATCCCCTTTATATTTTATGCTAGTGACATTAGATTAGTTCAGCTGTCCAATTTCAGAACCTAGCAACTGACAAAAATTAATTTTCCAGAAAATCTATAAAATATATTTTGATTGAGCTGCACTAATTGCACTTACTAGGTTTGATAAAAATATCTCTATAAAAACCTGGACCGAAAAATTGACTCAATTTCGACTTAAAACTTAGGCTGCAAATAAACTTATTCGTGAACTTGATTTGAACTGTTATGCTGCGCTTATTTCCGTTTTCGGACTACGAAGATTCAAATGAGGGTCTAGATTTTGACTAGGAAAAAATTAAATTTTAAAAGAATATATATTGAGTTATGCTTGTAAGAATTGATCAGAACTGAAAATGCAAAAAAAAAAAAAACATAAATTTATAAAAATTTGTCAGATATTGAGTTTTGAAATTATGCAGCCCAGTTTGCATACGTGGCGTGAAATCGAAAGTTTATTGGACTTGAAAAATCACCTGATTCTATTCAATTTTGATCTTAACTTAAAAAAAAGTAGCGTATGTTGTGTAGTGTCCGGTATTTATTATTTGAAATGGTAATTTTTTAGCAAAATCCAAAAAAATTTTGTTTGCACATATACAACTATTCTATATTTCTAAAACAAATGAAACAATTCGGAAGAATAAACTGATTTATTTGAGATTTTTTCTGGTAAAATTGTACATCTCAAGCGTGAAAGCGCTAAGGGTGTTTCATGATCGCTCTAAATTTTTGGAAATTAGGCTTGCTCAAATTTCGGCTACTATAAACTCGAAAAACAAAAAATTTTTAATGCTTTCTTTCTTTCTTTTTTTTTTCAAATCTTTATATTCCACGATGCGTTGATGAAAAGAAGAATGGAACAACTATAAAAACTGAATGTTTCGTACGAATTTAAGATCGTTTGGTCAGATAGATTTTGAGATTTTCCAGAAATAAGGAGAAAAAAGAAAAAAAAAATTTGTTTCCATTACTTTTGAATATTTCGTAAAACAATGCAAATGATCGATTTCTAAATCTAATCAGCTCTAGAATTCGATGAAAGCTTTTGATTTGTAACAAATTCGCCTGAAAAGTTTTAAAGATATCGTCATCTAAAAATTAGAAAATAACCATTATTTCCTACTTTTGTTGAATATATCGAAAAATTCGAACTTATATTTGAAGGGTTATAAATATCAGCTGTAACTCGAAAATATCAGTAGTAACTCGAAAATAGTATTATAATCATAATTTCGATGGTAGCAATTTGAGAACAAATCTTATGGCATTTAAAGTCAATTTATGACAAAAAATAGTTTGAGTATTTTTAAGAAATTATGTTATAAACATTTAATGATATCTGAGAAAAATGGTTAAAACATTTATAATTTATATACTAAATTAATTTGTTATGATTTATCTTTCTTCTATTAAGTGGCTCTGAAGGGTATACTCCTAGAGTCAATATTATTTATGCTTATTTACACATGCTAATCAGAAATTTGTATTCTAATAGTTAGTTGTAAATAAGTTAATAAATAAATAAAATAAAAATAAATTATAATCATTTCGTTCACTCACAATAAAGACATAAAATCCAAGCCGTAGGTGTATTATACCAAAAGCTGTCACATATTTTTTCACTATTGGTTTTTTTAACTCGGCATTCTACTGAGGGCGAGCATCAGTCGTTGCATGGCAGGATAATAATAATAATAATAATAATAATAATAATAATAATAATAATAATAATAATAATAATAATAATAATAATAATAATAATAATAATAATAATAATAATAAGAATGTATGTTTTTTTTATATTTTTTCGATTTTTTTGCATTAGTGATTGATGGAGCACTAATTTTTTGGAAACCATTACGTTTACACAAAATTTTGAATACAGAAATTTTATAAGTACGCATGTTATTAAGTTCAATAAGCGTTAGAGGTCTTCATTTTTGGATATCTATTAAATTTTCAATCGTTCGTCACCGATATTTTTTGAAAATATTTAGAGATTTGGAAATTCCTTACAGCAATTGACGTTGTGTGGCTGTGGAGTTGAAAAAAAAAAAAAAAATGATGAAAAATTTCATTTTTTGAATGACTTAAAATTTAATAAACCGATTCATCTCAAATGTACATCAAATTTTACAGTCAATAAGCTCTTTCGATTGTCACAAAGCCCATCTGAATTGGTCGGGCCGTTCACGACTTATGTGAGATTTACACACACACCCTCGGACATCATTTTAAAAATAGTCAGCATGGCTGTCTAAGACCTAGAACTGTCGGCATCTGTTGACAACTGAAATCAATAAAATGCTTTTTTGCAGACAATTTTCGATTGTCAAAGTGAGATATAAAAAACAGAACTTTATTTTTCATTGATAAATTAAAAATTTTTCGAATAGTTATAGTACACGAGTTTGCTAAATATACAGTAGATATTTACTTTACGACGCGCGCGCAAGTACAGATATTCTATCTATGTCCGAGAGACAGAATTATTAAAAAATTTAAAGATTGTATCAGAATAAGTCGAGCCATTTAACATTGACAAAGTATATACTTCTGTGCTACACTGTTCTAACAGAACTATTTCAATGAAGCAAATAGTTTCGACGTTGAGAAATTTTTGCGAGCAATATTATAATTATTCATTATTAAGGAGCATTGAAAGTAATCAGAGAGTGTGAATTAATTATTCAAATAAAATAGAGACAATAGTTGAGAAAATGGAGCATTCATAGCAATACCGATCTGTATGCTCTAAAATTAGGACATTAATTAAATATTATTATATGGAACTCTGGTAGAAGTAAGTACATTGAGCTGAGTAATAATTTTGATTTATAAATTAATGTAAAGTCGACTTCTGATGACATATTATAAATTAAAATTAATAATTCATCATTCCTAATGATTCATTAGCAACTCATTGCTATTAAAATCTGCTGAGTATTTCTATTTATAATTGATTCTATGATTTATTTTCATAAGCAGCTTTACATTTAGGTGATTGAAATGACAGGTAATACCCAATCTAAGGCTATTTGAGTTAACTAAGAACGTGCGGAATATAATATCGAGATGTCGTGAACAATAGTATCATACGTGGCTAGGAATGAAATAATAAAACTACAGACGACAATGAACGAGGTTGACTGCCCGAGTCGGAAACATTACACAAAATCTGAAATGGTATTTTATCTCGTGCCACACATCATTTTTTTTATATCACCTAATTGAAACTTTGGGTGGATGTCTATTACACAGATTCTGATGATTAAGATCCCGAATATCCAGATTCCCAATGATACAGATAATCAATCATCCAGATCCCGATGACACACATTTACTTTCTTACTTACTGACCGTAAATCTTAAATAAAAAAAAAAACGTTGAATTCAAGAGTTTCTATAGAATTTTTAAGGATTTTAATAGAAATTCTATAGGAAGTCTATAGAGAATCAGGATTTGTCACCGTCTAAGAAAATCCATGGAAAATCGGGACTTGTTACCGTCTAAGAAAATCCATAGAAAGCCTATAGAGAGTCTTCAATTCAACATTTTCTTTTTGATTTAAGATTTACAGTCGGTAGGTAAGGAAGTAAATCTGTGTCATCGGGATCTGGGTGATTGGTTTTCTGTATCATCAGGAGTCTGTTTAATGAGAATGTGGATCTTTGGGATTTGAATCATCGAGATTTGGATTATTAGAACATTTGTGTCATCTGGATCTGTGTAATAGCCATCCGCCCGAAACTTTAAGTTTCATGGCAGATTAGAATGCCCTATTACTTTCCTTCATGGTTTGAAAACTATTTTTCACTAGATCTGCACCTAAGGACTTTGATTTTCGATTTCTGTTTCTGCGAAAAATTGCGCATGCGTTAATTTTTTCATTTGTTTTCTTATAAAAGAGAAGTATGACTTTCTTCCCACTAAACAGGACAGAAATTTCAACATTCGGTGAAGGTATGATGAAAAATCATTTGTCATTCTACCCAACCAAGCTGACAGTTAAATTTATATTGCCGATATTGGTCTTAAACTGTCTCGTTTCAACCGGTTGCAAAGATTGAAACTTGAGTGTCAATGCAGGTTATTATGGAAAATATAGTACCTGTCATGGGATAGAATACGATTTTAGACTTTTTGTGATCTCAGCCTTCTTCTTCGGCTTGGACAGTCATCCTCACCCTCATCTTTTCTACTAGTAGAATCTTTAAGCTTGACGACTTCAAAAATATCTTTTCCATAATATCTATATAAGCTGGTACATAAACGGAATGTTTTGGGGTTGACCTATAAGTATAGTCGATTGTTACATTTTTTCATCAATTCTTGTTCATATATTTTTCACATCAGCTATTTTCCAGGACCACGGCAGTTTTACCTATTTTCTGATATAATACTTTCAATATAATAACATGTCACTTTTATGACAACAATAGATCGATCACACCTATAATACAACATTGTATAAGTTTGTTGTGACAAAAAATTATTTTCATCACTCTTATAAACCCAAAAAAAAAAAAAAAATCAATTTTCATTATGAAAAAAATAAAAATCTGGGCATCGGTTGGCTTTGCGGGCCAGCCTCAAAACTTCGCGCTGTTTTCGAGCTCCTTGAGCCGTAATTACATTTTCGAGCTCTAAAATACTCTTGCATACGATTGCTTTTTATGAGCTTTTCAAGTTATAACAATCCGGAGAAAAAAGGTTTAGATCTGACCACACATAATTATATCTGATCAGATCTGGCTAGATCTTCAAATTGTCTTTATCTGACGAGACCTGGTCAGATCTGATCAGATATAATTATATATGGTCAGGCCTAAACCTTTTTCCCCGGGGGTCCCTATTAAAAAAAATTAAATTGCGATAAAGAAATAAGATAGTTTTAATTCGATCTAAAATGTAATCTAATGTATTAGGAACATTACTTAGAGGAATTATTCATGATTATGATTGATGAAAAAATCCCGGTGACTGCTGGGTTCGAACCTGCATCTTTCTGATTCAAAGTCTTTAATGCTATTCACCGCGCTGACCCCCGTGAGCGATCGCGTAAGTGTAAATAACTAGATATGAACAATTTTCAATAAAAATATAATGTATACATGATTATATCAGAGCAGATATAACAAGGTATGATTATGTTAAATGTTGCACTTAGTTCTGATATAGTTATATCTGATCAGATCTTACGAGATATACGCCGATCTGGCTAGATATAATCATGTCTGATTTTGAATCTAGCTCAGATCTAATTGTATCTGATTAAATCTGACCGGATATAACCGGTGTTGACCAAATCTGATCATGTCTAAATATGAGATCTGATCATAAATAGATCTGCCAAAATATAATTTTATCTGATCAGATATAATTATATATGATTAGATCTAAATCATTTTCCCCGGGAACTTGCGTTTTATGTTAAAGTTTGAAAATGCATGAATCGGATATCATCGATAAACAAGTTTTTTTTTAATCCGAATTATGTTCAATAAAATAAATGTATTCCGTCAGAAATCAATGAGTGATCAAAACAAAGATTGAAATGAGTTTTTACTCAGATCAGAGTGTTAATATATAATATATCTGAAAAAAATATTAAAAACAATGTTTTTTCAATTTTTCAGTTGATACTATGATTTACACTAAAGAACCAGTTACATTACTGTATGACCTAAAGACAAAGAGTAAGCATGATTTAGAATACATTTTAATACATTATTTGATGATTTATCAGGGAAAAATAACTAAAAATGTTATTTTTCAAACTTTTCGACACCGATATCTTTTGAACTACCCAACCGATTCTGACGTTTAATGTGACAATCGACGCGTTTCATTTAGTTCTGAAGCTGGTTAGATTTCGAAATCGATCAGTTTCACCGTTCCGTCGAAAAAACCGTTTTTCAGCATTTCTTATCGTCGATTTTCTTTGCGGGAAGTTAAAAAAAAATAATAATAATCCCACTAAAGTGAGTAATTAAGTTATTACTCTAAAAAATTTTCAGTTTAAAAATTATCTCTAGGTCTTCATACGATTAGCTTGGTGTAAATTAAGAACCTGATATTCTTCTAAGTTCGAAATATTAAATCATGGTAATACTCTAAGGTGTGTAAGTATGTCGTGTGTTCATGCAATTGTGCATGTTTCGAAACGATAGTAATTTAACGTAATGGAGATAGTGCTTTTTTTATTATTTATATCTCTAAAAATTTAATACTATGCTCAGTGGAACTTTTACACCGTCGGTGTTGAAATTTTTTTTACAGTTGAGAAAAATACATTTTAGCTGTCACGACATCCACAGTAAGTTTATTATTACTGACGTAATTTTTGTAGAGTGAATAGAAATTAATGAAAAAACCGATTATATTTGTGAAATAATTTTCAAGCACGTGTAGTTATTCTTTAATTGGCTTATACTGTATGGGAAACATGCATAATCTGGTAGTTATTTTTGGTCCGGATTAAAATCCTTTTCTCACGGTGCATGAAAAAAAATATTTTTTTTGTTGTATTTTTTTATGTATCAGTTTCTTTACATTTTCAGTTTCCCGCTACAAAAATTGAAAATTTTCATAAAAAGAAAAGTTATTGGTTTTGGGCTAATATTTATCAATATCAGCATTTCTAAGGTCCTATAGGAAGCTATTCTGACTACTTTCAGATGAACACTCGAATCGAATATGTTTATTTTGATTATATTGAAAAATATAGGAATTGTACTAAAGTATATAATTAAAAAGTTGCTATTTACTTGGTAAAAGTAACTATTATTGCGGTATAGTAAACATTGGTACCTAAAATTATAAATGTTGCTATCTGTGATGTGAGTGATTACTATTCGGGGATATTAATAGTTAGCACACTAAGAGAACAATTTATTTGAGCCAAATGAGATTTGTTACAGGCAAATAAATCCCATATTTGAATGGACCCAATTCTTGTTTATTTGAGACAAAGATATGGCTCATTTGAATGAAATAATGATTTGTTTATAGTTAACAAATCTTCATTTGGACTTTTTTTTCAACCAAGATTTGTTAACTATAAACAAATATATATTCGAATAAAATAAATGAATTTATTCAGCCAAATAAATCTATTTATTTGGCTCAAATAAATTGTTCTCTCAGTGCATCATATGATGATTTTTAATAGCATTATTGTAGAAAATTCTAAAATTACTATACAATATGGTAACTATTAAAAATCTTCGATGAGAATCATTACCATAAAATTCTCAGCGTGTAGACATTGTTGTACAACAACTTTCATGACTTGAAAATTCGAAATCAAGCAGTATAGAACACAAGCAATATGTATTACGACGAGTGCTAACAAAAAATGCAAGAAAGTGGTTTTCTAAAAAAAGTGAAGCTTGACGGTTTGCTACTAAAAACGCCAATATCGCATATCTTATGGTTTCAAAAAAATATCATTTTTAAATGCAGGAATTTTCTTCCTTTTGAAATTATTTTTGAAATTACTTTGGACGAGGATACTATGCACATTAGCTCATTACCAAAATCTTATCAAAGTCAGGGACATTCATCGATCATGAGTAGTCTTTTACCCTTGTTATTGTGGCGCTATTCATTGCGACAGCAATATGCTTGTCATATTTCTCATAGCTTTATAACGATGGTCGTCCTGATGATCCATCTTCTAAATTATCGATCAAATCCTTTTTGTGAGTCTTACTCTAAGCACATGTTTCACTTCCTATTCTACTATTCTCTGGTCCGACATACCGATGTCTTGCCTTATATTATATTATGTTATCGTCAAATACTGTATATATCCAATATTTTGGTCGTCTTTGTTGTCGGGGTAGACATTTTACGTCTGACGAGCAAGTCGTCACGATTTGCGTGATACCATTCCTTACTCGCGGCAAATAAATTACTTTAGCTTATCAGAGTATATAGGAGGAAATAATAGAAGTGCGCGCGACATAGATTGGTTGGCGTGGGACACGCGAATTCGATCTTTTGTATTTTTTTTTCTTTTCTTAGCTTTTGTTGATAATTTCAATTGTTAATTTTTGGTTTTTAATGCTGTGAAAGTAAACAGTAAACGATTTGCTTGTTTTTTTTTTTTACTTTTCACTTTATATGCTGCAGCAAAAAATAATTGGAATAGTTTCTTTGTTGTAGAATAAATAAATTTTGTAAAATGTTCAAAGTTTTTTAGTTTACAATTTTCATAATCTTAAGTTTCAATGACTCATAACAATAAATTGTTAATTTTTAAATTGATAAAAAAAGTATACTTGACAAAAAATTTCACGTAACCATCCAACTACACCATTTTTACGGGCAGTATTTATTATTTTGTAGTATCGGGAAAAAAAAAAACATTTTTAATCTACGATATAATTTTTCATTTTGTAGATCCATGTAAATCATAGCTAACACATGGTAAATTATTAAACTTTCGTAATTCAAAATTTCATTTTAAATTATATTTTGGGGCTTTGTAAAAAAAGAAACTCATTAAAATAGCAGATTTGAGGAGATCCACATTAATCTGATCGGATCTAAATAGATCTACTGAAATCAATGTACATTTAAAATACGGAAAAATTAGATGTGCTGATCTGTTTGGATCTCATTAGAATTGTCCTTACAGAAAGAAACTAATCAGCACTAATGAGAAACACTAATGCTTTAGTTTTTTCGCGCACTAATGGTTTAGTGTTATTAGTGTGTTTAGTGTCATTAATTTGAATTTCACAGTAGAGTAGTACCAACTATTAGGATTACTAATGAACACTATTGAAATCTGGTCAACACTTATAACTTCCAGTAATATTGTAAGATTCACTAATCAGACTACTAATGATCTCTAATAAAATGCTATTCAATACTAACCACTTCCAACAATGTTGCAAGATTCATTAGCCAGAGTACTAATGAACATTAATAGAACATTATTCAAAACTAACCATTTTCAATAGTGTTGCAAGATCCATTAGTAGTCTAACTAATGAACACTATTACAACACTATCTAACACTAATCACATTTAATAGTGTTTCAATAGTGCTCATAAGTGTTCATTAGTTTTTTTCCGTAAGGATGAATTTTTTTTTCCAATATTATCTTTTATATTTTATTTAGGAACTAGTACCCGATCACTCATGTATTCGTATATCTATATTTATTATATATATATATATATATATATATAAAAATACATGGAGTGATCGAGTATTAGTTCCCTGATCGGGTACTAGTTCACTTACCTCATATTTAAAAAAAAAAAAAAAAAAAAAACGGCGGCAGTTTTTTGTTAATTTGAAAATTTCAAGTCGCCACCATTTCTAAAGTAATTGACTGATTTTGCTTATCTTTAAACTAAAGCGGGATAATCATTCAAAAAATAAATGTGCCAAGTTTCACTACAACCCGCTGAGAATTGTAGGCGCTATCGTTGCAACAATGCACGTTATGTATATAAGCTTTTGAACCAATAGTATTCCTCAAACCTACTCGACGAATTATGATGGACTATGGTGAAATTTTTTTAAAATCCTACCATGAGGACAAATGCAATAGATAGATTTCTATATATCAAATCTACTCATATACTAGATGCATTTATCAAGTCAACTGATAATTCTTCTCAGAGACGAATACAGGTAACAATAAAGGAAGATTCATACGCAGTCGTAGCAAAGTTTGGCATCTTAAAATTTACATAGTTCTTTTTTGCTGCTAGTCTTTCAGAACGTCTAGTATCGATATCCTCACGTAGGTAGCAATGTTTGCCTATATTTAACAGTTTATAAAAGTAGTACGCTAAGTAATAAATTCGGCGGCTGTTTACCGATAGCCACCCAAGCTCACGTCTATATGGTGTGATATGCTCATCACGCTTTAAATTAAAAACAAAACGAATTGCTGAGTTTAAGAAACGCTGTAGTTTACAATTTTCCTCGACAGTAGAGCTAGTTAATACTATAGAGCAATATTCAATAAGAGGTAATATAGTTGCTGAGGCTAATAACCTCCTAATGTCTTTTGTATAAATATTTTTCCTTAATTTTAGACTATTAAATTAAGTGGTAGATAAATTATAAACCAGACAATGAATAATACAGTTATCATTTCTATTTTTTCTACGATACTATTCATACAAAGTGGCCAATTTACACATTATTTTTATGACAATCCGAGAGATTTGTTGTTATAAATACTGAATGTGTTTTTAAAATTAATCGGATTGGCAGATTATGAATTATGCAGAGAAAAGGAAAAATTTTGTATTATTCAAATGTTTCGTCAACAATATCCATCTAATTCATAAACTTGTAGTTGAAAATGTTTTTCGATTATTAGGGCTAATTAAATTTTGTAATCAATTAATAAGGTACAGGAATAAAAAAATGGGTATTTTCGCATAGGTACTTTTCCAATAGTGACAGGCATTTTTCCTATGTTATGCAGTAAATTTACCTATGTTCATATAGGAATTAAATCGATGTACACACAGTGATTTTTCCTACACTATAAAAAGAGCGGTGTTCCGGATTTCCTTGAAGAAAAGTTTTTATGAAAAAATTTCAAGTTACGCACAACTAAAAAATATCAACAATCGGAAAGTATTCGTCGATAAATTATTTTTATATTTTTTATTTTTTTATAACATAACCTTTTTCTTCCTTTTGATTTTTTCTTATATTATGTATTTGTGGTGTTTATAAAAAAAAAAAAAAAACTAGTGGTTTAGACAAATGAGCTCAGAAACGTTGTCAGGCTGTCAGCAAAAATGAGAACAGGAGAAAAAAAAATCTCCGTTGCCGAATAACTGACTGATAGCATTTTATAGGTACTGCGATTTATTGTCATTTCGCAATGGAGATTGATTTATGTTTTGCTTCGAATCGCATATTTTTGTCACTTTATTTCCTATTTTACATCCTTCATTCTATTTTTTGTTACTTTTCATCAGTTCTATGATTAAAAACTTCTGGATGAGATCCAAAACAACTTTCCTATAAGTTTTTATAAATTTAAAAAAAAATTATTTAAATATTTAACGTTTCATAAACGAGTCTCAAAAAACAATTCTGAGACTGATAAAATGCAATGATCTGAATCTCTATCAAATTTTGTATTTAACTTCTCAAGGGGTTGCATTTTAATCTCGTAATCCAATTATCAGAACTCAGAATATCCCATTCATTTTGAATGACAGTTCCTCAGTTTAATATTTTGGGTTTATATAAATATTTTATGGTACATTTAAATAATTTATTTCATTTAAATTTATATCTTCATAAACTGGTTAAGAAATCATGAAATTAAATGAATTTGTTATTCCTATTATACAAATATACCGCGTAAAACTTGACGTAAAAAAGTGTTTTCTTTTTACTTTTATTTTAAAACGACGATCGATACTTTTTTTCTAGTATTTAATTTTTTTTTATTTTTTTTTATTCACAGCACTAAAAAATATCGAGAAAAATCTTTTTATTACGTTAACCCCTTTTTTTTCTTGTTTATTATTTATATATTCATTTGGAAATAATTCCGTACTATTGGATCAACGTCATCATATCCATTAAATATTACTACTAACAATGAATATTTCCTTCTGTTCCAGGTAAGGTATTTCTATTTTCTCCTCTACGTATCTATCTGTGTTGTAGGTAAGAGATATATCTATTAATACGTAAAGTAAATATTACTCGTACGAAAGAATAAAAAATAAATACGACATATTCTCGTGGAAAAGACATTCATTTTCGATGTTTCCGCTATACTATTGAGGATGGAAAGAAGATAGAATCAGCCGATATACATTTACAAGTAGCCAGAGACACCTATATTCATGCATAAAATATTGGCAATATCGTATCGATTGACCGTCTGACTGCAGCGTTTTCGTTTCTCTTTGCCTATTTGCTCTATGCATATTTTACCGGACTTCCATGTAGTTATGTAGGATTATGCCACGTTCAACTGACTGTCATGGAATTACGTCTTTGATATCTTATTCTAATATTAATCGATTTGTTGTCTTTGGACAGCAAACAAATTTCTTATTCATATCCTTTAATATTCAGAGGTAAATTTAGATATCGATTAAATTATATTTTATTATTATCGATGAAAATCAACCATTCAAATTAACTTAGTTAAGAATTATTATTTAATTGCGAAGTATTGACAAGTATTATTGCCAAATATGAATATATATTGATTTTGAGTAATTAAAAACGAAAGCTGGAAAATTGTATAGTAATATTTTTAGATGGACTAAATGTATCAAGTCGGTAAGTAAAAAATATAACGGTGATTATTGATTCTTAATTACTTGTATTTTTTATTGTTTTATTCTAAAATTCTCTGACCCAAGGATGGGTATCTACAGGAATGGCCAAGGCTAGGTTACCCATCCTTGGGCTAATTTCAGCACGCCATTGAATGGCCAAACCTGCATCTGCCAGTCTTACCCCAAGTAGGGATGGGCGATGTTAGCAAAAAAAATCGATATCGGACTATCGATTTTCGAAATTTTTCTCCATCGAACCATCGATGTTTTGACAAAAGCATTGATTGTAGACATCGATGTTGAAAATGCGCGCGAAAATTCGAAAAAGTTATAATTACAACTAAATGTGACATAAAAAAGAAATAATTTTAAATTATTACTAATTATAATCTAAACATCAATAATTACTAATCATGAAAATATATTATTTAAATATCCACTTTTATTTTTTTATTATCTTCGAATTTTTGATCGCAAGAACCCTATCTGAATCTTTTTTGTTCAATTGTAATTAGTAAAAAACGTAAAAACTTATTATTCATGATAAATTTATCTGTCATTTTCATTTTTACTGTTATTATTATTTTTTTCATTTTTTCTCAACATCAACTACTGGCAGCAGCACTAGCGTGGTAGTAGGATTGAAAAAAAAAATTGTCTAAAAAATAAAGCGGGATATTTAAAAAAAAAAAAAAAAACGAACTGAAAATAAGAATTACAAAAATCGAATCAATAATTTAAAAGTTTTTATTTATTTATTTGTGTATTTTCAATCGTTGACCTCTTTCGATCATATACAAATTAATACATATATCTGAAAAATGCTTAAATTTATGATTTCCAATTTATATCTCAAATCTTACAACTTACAATTCAGACTCAACTCAAATCAGGCCAACAGACTTTTAACAGTTTCAAATAACAGTAATAATTCAAAATAGAATGAGCAATAGAGGTGTACACTTTTGGATTTTCCAACATTTTTTTTAATTAGTGTGCAAATAAAAACAGAAGAAAAAACATTGTATGAGTAAAGTAGAAAAATCACTTTCGAACACTTTACGATAATAATAAAGGGTCTGATAAGTGATAAACGTCAGTGGACGGTAGAAAATTTTTTGTGGTCATTAAAAAATTACTTGAAAATGGAATGAGTTCTGAGAGGATTAAGTATATATGTATAAATTTTACACTGAAAGGAGGTTAAACAAATGTTAGTAAGAGAAAAAAAAAGCTTTTGAAAACTTGGCCTTGGACGTGGCGTTATTGATTTTGCTATTACAAATTAATAACGGAGATTTGAACTCGTTATCGACTTCTGAACTGTACAAAAAAAGCTTTTTCGCAACTTACATTCGCTTCAACGCACTTGAATTATTCCTAATCTTGTGCTACAAGGAGCCAGATCGTACTTTACTTTTCGTAATCTCGAAGGGATAGAGAATCTCCGGATATTGAACTTCAATCTCGATTTACTCTCTTATTGTTGCTATAGAATAATCATGGTAAAAATAAAAAAGTTATATACAATCACTAGCAGTAAATCGAGTGCAAACATTATTATTATTTGATAATATAAATTTTTGTCATATTTTGGTTGTATTACATGCGCAGTAAAAAATATTGTGTTAAAATCAACATAAGCTGTGTGTTAAAAACAATCCACACTACTTGTGTTAAATTTAAACGCAAAATGATTAATACAAAAAATTTAAAACGGTCCGTTTTTAATACAGATACACAATATTTTTGTTATATAGACGGAGAAAAAAAAACCGGTAATTTTCCTATGTTATACTTTCTTTATTCACATCAGAATTTTTACTATGCTAACATACGACAAGTTACTATGTTAACATAGGAATAATTTCTATACTTGACATAGGGAAAATTTCTATGTTACATAGGGAAAATTACTGTGCTAACATAAGAACAATTCCTATGTTGACACAGTAATTTTTACTACTTTAACCTAGGAAATTTTCCTATGTATTATAAGGAAAGTTGCTTTGTGCCATAGTACCCCGGGTCAAAAATAAAACTTGATTTAGACTTGGTCGTCTTAAATCGTGACTAAGTAAGACCAGTTAAGTTGAAACCAAAGCGAACTCACACAATTTCACAAAGACGACCAAGTCTAAATCAAGTTTTATTTTTGACCAGGGACTTTTTCCTATACTTCCATAGGAGATTTCCTATGTTGACATAGGAAAAATACCTATGTTCAAATAGTAATAACTACTATGCCAACATAGGAAAAATAATTATTTTTATCTTCCCGCGAATAAAATTCAAAATTTTCGAGAGTTCGGGAAGTTATTGGTTTCGGTCCGATTTTCGAAAACCGAATTTCTATCGTATCTTGACGTTTTGAGATTCTAAGAAGCTATTCTAACTAATTTCAAGAAGATGTCCGAGTTTATGTATGTGTGTACGTACGTATGTAAATATCTGTAACTTTTGAACAGATGAACCGATTTCAATCATCAAGGTGTCATTCGACGCAGCTTTTTAAAATCTAAAAGCTGTAAAAAATTGAGCTTGATCAGTAGGTTGCGTTCGGAGATATTCCAAAACTAAAATTTTTTCAAAAATGTTTTTTTTAATAACTTTTAATGTGCCCGGTGGGTTGATTCTAAAATCTAATCAGCTCTAAAACTTCACAAGCCGCGTCGAGTGGCACCTCAACTGTCTCAATCGGTTAATTCGTTCAAGAGATATCGTTGTATCAATAAATGGTAAAAAAACGTTTTTTTTTTTTTCGAAAATACGGCATACAAAAGTACTCGAAAATGTATTCTCAACAATTTTTGCGAGCTCAACGAGCTCGAAAATAGCGGGAAATTTTGGGGCTGGCCCGCAGGGTCAACTGATAGACCGATTTTTTTTCTCTATGTATATGTGTATATATAATACGACAAACAAATATAACAATTCACAAGATGCTCGTAAAGTCAACTTGTTATATAGAGATGTTGGAGTCTACGAGAAAATATACTGGTCTTGTTACCCTTACCTAGATTGAGCGGATCGTGAAAGCGAGAGGAATAAGGATGAAAGGAACTCGAGTCATCCCCGTGGGTCGTGTCGCTTTTGCCGTATATTTATCGTTTTAATTCGAGAATCCAGGTCGAGAGCCTACTATTTATGTCTCGAGTCAGGAAGATATAGGCACATCCGTTGGATGCCACCGTCTGCCATTTTATCTCTTGTCATTTACCAACGCTCTAATTGATCTTCATCGCATAATTGCAATTAAGTTATGAGTCGCAAGTAAGTACAATAATTCAACTTGTCGAGGTGCTCTAATTTATTCGCTCCTTTGTTTAATTCTTTTTTTTTTTTCTTATAAATTATCAGAAGCAACCACTAAGAAAGAAAAAAAAACTCATTTTATACTTTTTTTTTAGTGTAGTAATTAAAAAATTACCCGATAATATCGATCCAATTTTGATAAGGATGTATCTCAGTTTCCCTAAAGAGCTATACATGGTGTGAGTATTCAGTTAAAATTATGTACCTTACTAGATAGAGAACAGATGGGTTAATGAACAACAGGATTCGCGAGACCATAGTCGAGTTATTCCTCTGAATGCGAGGGCCAGTGAAGAACCCCTGAGGACATGGATCACTACGGGGTCGTTGTGGGGTCATAGCGTTACGGGGGTTGAAACTGAGTATGAGAGAGACATTTTCTGAGAGAGTAGTACGGAAAGTTTAGCTCGGGCGACGCGGCACTATCCCGCAACAACTAATACCGACGAGGTCTACCTTAACTTAACGTAACTCTGGTTAAACCTAGATTAGACCAGCGAACCGTATATCTCTATCTTTACATACACAATGATAATATGGATCATGTTTTGGACTAACTGTTTATTATTTATATTTTTTCAAGTTATTTCACAGAGCTTCCTCTTAAATCATTAATATTTTGTTAAGAACTAAATTAATACATAGGATTTTAGATTAAATCACTAATTAGTTCTTTGTCTCTTTTTCAAAATCTACAGTAGACCAATTAGCTTTGTATGCTGGACATATCAATAGCAAATATGATTATCGGTTTTAGTCGTTTGCTTTGAGTAAATAGAACTTAATTCAATTTATCTTAGTGGACTGGCTTGTGAGTGTATACTACCTGATAATTACATGATTTTGAACAATCCTTAGTCTTTGCAGTACATAGTAAAAAAAATTGTGTATCTGAGTTAAAAATGGTCCAAGATAAATTTTTTGTGTTAAATCAACATATTCTACTCTGTTACTTGCAAATTTCAAAACGTTTTACTATTAAAGCCTTTGAAAATATTATTTACACCCTAAAAAAATTTGCGGAGTGAATGCAGAGCAGATGTCTGTGTATTCATTTGATTCACTTGGAGTAAATTCACTCTGAAGAGGAGTTCATTTTAATATTGAAACTCCGGTTTAGAGTTAATTCAGATTTAAATAAAATCCGTGGTCACTCCGGATTAACTCCCGATTTTTTACAGTATAATTTTATCTAAAAAAAATATTATTTTCAATCAAAAAAATATTTCAATGTTAATAAAAATTTTTATCACTTTTTGCAACCTGAACATAATATATGAACTATATTTAATAATGTCAATGGTATAAAAATGGAATGTAAAACTTAACTTTTTTTTGTGTTACCTCGGGTCAAAAATAAAACTTGATTCAGGCTCGCTTCACCTTATTTTCTTTTGAAGTTATCGATTTGCCGACGATTATTCGATGATCTCGACTTTTTTGACTTAAATTAAATTTTCTTCAACTTTTTGAAGTTTTTTCATCTTAATTTCAACTTATTTCTACTTATTTGTATTTTTTGGTCTTAGTTTGAACTTATTCGTCTTTACTTCGAGCACGACAGTCATTCACCTTACTTTTGACTTGCTGAACCAAGTCGAAAATAAGTTATTTATTCGCCTTACTTTCGCCTTAATATATAAAAATTATTTCACCTTAGTTTTGACTTTTTCGCCTTATATTATAAGTCGAATAAGTCTAAACCAAGTCAATTTCGACTTGATTTCAACTTTTTCGTCTTAAATCGTGATTAAGTAAGCCAGTTAAGTCTAAACCAAGGCGAAAACTCAATGTATTTCATATCTCCATAAAAAAAAGTCAAGCTTGTCTTGTGAAGAACGGCTCCAAATTTCGACTTGGTAAACCAAGTCTAAATCAAGTTTTATTTTTGACCCGGGACAACTAATTAAAAAATGTTGAATTTACTTCTCATATTCAACGAATTTTGTATTTAAATTTCAACATAAATTTAGTGATAAAATTAGATATTCTGGGTTAAAAAACCATCAAAAATTTTTTGTATAGATCATTTTCAATCCACAAATGATGTTGATTTTAACACAATATTTTTTGGTATCTTGTTAAAGTAAACAAATAATAATTTCTCAATAAAATTTTATATTACTAAAAACATTAAGTGAAAATTTACTTGTAATGTTAAAACGTTTCACAAAATCAGATAGACTTCGTTTATGACCAAGCTAAATTGAGAGAAGAAAATGGTCGAAGAACTCTAGAATATGACACTTTAAAAGTAAGGAAACATGGTTGGAGACTGGGAAACTGCTCATAGTCAGTTTCCATGTCTACTTCAAGACTTTGCTTCTGTCTTGCGCGTATATTAAATTCCTTAAAGTTCTTCCTGCCTTCTACCCTCTCATCTCAACAACTCTGATCGCACAGTCGTCGTTTTCAGTTTTCTCTACATTTCTTATGCAAGGAGACAGACAGAGAGCAACATACGTGGTTTTCTTATTTTAATGTCGTCGACACGATGAGACGTGTGCTTGCCTAAGTGCAATTTAATACTGTTTAAGTTAAACCGAAGAACTCATGGGTGGATGTAGAACTAGAGTTGTGAAACGTTATACCGGCCTAATCAAGCCGTGTTTCAACTCGTCCACTCTAGCCCATAGAAACTACGTGTTCAACTAATAGTCGCTGAGGATTTTCAAACTCTAAAACTTTAGTGCCGGAATGACGCATATATTAAATCTATAATCGTTGTAACATTATATTAACCATATTATTGCCCGAGATTAATTTTAGCTTAATTTTATACAAGTTCTATGTAAAGGATACGTTAAGTAAAATAACATAATTGTATATAAATTTAAATCAATAATTTAATTTTAGAAAATAAAAAAAGGTTTTAATGAATTTTCAAAATTTTTTTTTTTTATAAACAGTAAATGGATTGATAAATATTAGGGTAACAGTACCAAATATTGACCAAGTCCCGTTTAATGACCGGATACCAAATACCCTAAGCATTGAAAAATTGGTGAATTTAATTGATGAAAAATAAAAAAATGATAATTACATATTTTTCATGAATTAAATTTACCAATTTTTCTACTTTCGAGGGTATTCAGGTACCTGGTAATTAAATGGCACTCGGTCAATATTTGGCACTGTTAACCTATATTCAAGTATTCGTGGACTTTTGGGTGGCTGCAAATGGGTGATTTTTAAAATAGTTTATTCCTACTTTTTTACAGAAAAAATCATCTCTTTACGGTCATAAAATCAGTATCTCGGGATTACGGTAACGAATTCTCACTTGACATACCGTGGGAACTGTCCAATATTATGGGAATCAATCCGCTCATAAGATTATATTATTTTAAATAATATTCAATTTCTGATATTTGAACAATAAAACAATTTTTTTTAACGCCGTTCAATGCGCAAAAATTTTAACACCGCCACGTGTTAATTTAGCACCTTTTTGAAGTTATCTTATTACCAATAACTAACACCAGGATCACGTAAACTTACACCGGTTATGTAGTATCGGATAGGATGTGGATACTAGGTCAGGATATGAGATGTTGTTTATATCTTTACTTAAGGATATCAAAGATCAGAGATAATTATAAGTATTTATTTAATACGTCGTCTCAACAAAGGTCCTTCTTACATCAGGGCTGCTCTTGAACTGCCCCTTCAACACTTACAACTTGGTATATTACTTTCTACCTGGGCTTCACACCCCTGCCTTGTCATACTTTCACGCACTCTTAACACAACTACAGTCATCCAATTCTAGAATAATTGCCCATAACATTTTTACAATTTTCCGTTCCCACGCAATATACATTCTTCACAATTTATTCTCTATCCTTTAAATTACTTTTACAACTAACTATCGGCCAACATCTTGTGACAATATACCGAATGCACATTTATGACGTTACATATCCTAGTCCTTAAATTGACGACATCCAATACAGTCGTCACAAAAAATTAAAACTTAAATCCAAAAATCCATAAATAGTAAAAATAATTCTACAAACTATTTTTAAGACCCCACAGTTATTTTTGCAATGCAATAATCTTATCTTATTTTTTTCGTTATTTTCTTGAATTTAAATTTTGATAATTAACTTGATAGTTATTTAGTTGGCAAATATGTAATTGCATCTCACGTAAATTATTTTGTCAGCTTGTTTTGCTACCAAAATTTTATTTTTTTAAGTTATCGGTATTAGCTTTTTAGTCTCCATTTACATTTTATCATTTTATATATTTTAGAAATAAGAAAAAGCTGCTGCATAATTTTCAATAGATTATAATATATGAAGAGTCGAATTTCCGGTTTCTTTCAAATTATAATACGTCACTGCTGACGTTTTGGGTTGACTGAATTGGACGGAAAGGGATCGACGAGAGGCGCGATTTCTGACAAATTTATTCGTAGCCTTACCATCCCCTTACGTTTCGTCTGTATACTTCCGACGGCGCACCGGCATGCGGCTATCGATTCCCGTTTGCCATATAGTCGCCCAGTTTCGATATAATCGTGTTACGCCGGAAGGCACGACCTCGCGGGCTTTTCGCTTTTCTCGATTTTCTGCCATTTTTCCATTTTTTTTTTTCTTGGCTTCATTCCTGTTCTTTCTTTGTTTTATACTTCCTTTGGCAGATTAAGAATAAGAGTTAGAAAGACACAAAAAGAGGTGCTGTCGAAGAACAATAAATGAGAAGGAAATAAAACAAAAGAAAACATTAAAAGCGTTGGCAAGTATAGCAAAACATTGACCGGAATTTTATATTATCTGCACGATGAAATAATCTAGGGTAATATACAATTTGCGGTCATCTACAAAAAAAAAATAAACTTTAAAAAATAGCAAAGAACTAAATTATGAAAACTGATCTTCACAAATAATTTTGAAACAGAGGTTAATTGCAAATATGGATTTTAAAGTTAATTTACATGACGAAAAATCGTCATTAAAATATTAGTGTTTATAGATCCCGAAATTCGGAATGAAATAAAAAAAAAAAAAATTAATTCTTTAAATAATTCATCTATCCTTCGATTTGACGTTGGATGTTAACTTAAATTATCGATTTATGTATGCAAATTATTTCGAATTGAAACTATCTTTTGAAGTTTTATTTACGTAGACGTAAACAATTTTTTAACAGTACATGTTTTTCTGTAGAAACTTTCTAGTTGTGAAAGGAAAAAGTAAAAAACAACTTGGGATAGTGTTCGAGTAACTCAACTTACTTGCACACTGTTTTTTCATTTTTATACTTCAACTTATATGAAAAAAAAAACAAAAAAAAAGATTTAAATTTGTAACGTATGTACTTCCATCAAACAAATTGAATAATAACTTTGTATCCTTATGAAAATTAGTACATTTTCAAAAAAGACCGTAATATTATGCTGATCTATTAATACCTGAAGCTCGACAGATTTTGAAATCAATAAGTCGAATAGTTCTCAAGTTATTTAAAAAATGAACTGGAAAAAATTTTTTTAATTTCTGTTGTTGAATAATTCATCAACTGTTCGATTGGTTTTAGAATTTAATGAGATTATATAACCTTGAAGAGATCGTTTTATTACCATTGGTTATTTAAATCGGTCATTTATTTGAGAGTTGAAGAAAACCGAAAATCAGTTTATTCTTTCAACTCGTCTCTGACAACATCGAAAAAATTATTCTGTTTGAATCAATTTTGAAGAATTGGAAAATAATTGTTAAAATTTAAATTTATTTGAATTTTAATAGCCGTCGAAATTGGTACTAATTAATAGCATTAATTAGTTTATTTCATTAATGATTATGAGTAAAAAAAAGTAGTGAAATAATATCTCTGATATTTATTATCATAGTATTTTCCGGCTATATGAGCTCAATGGTAAAAATTCCGATATCCAAAATAAATATTTTCTAAACTTAAAAATACATAAATAATGTCTGAGTTCATTGAGCTAAAAAAGTTTGTAAAGTTTTAGTTTGCAGGCTCAACTGGTTCTCACATTTTTTATTTTTTTGAATTAAAATAATTTTATTCGTAAATGAAACTCCGAGCACCGAGAAATTTGTTAAAACTTCAGGTATATTTTATCACGTCATGAAAACCTTGATCTACATGTTTTGTGGACAAGAATACAGAGAGAATTTTTTGAAAAAATTTATCCTACAATTTAAATTAAACTTCTAAGAAATACAACAAGAATAAAAACTAACGCCTTTTGTTTCATTTTTTACTCTTTTTTGTTCAAAAAGTACTTTAAATTTATTTTTTGCAACACATATTAGAAATGGGCGCCATTAAACGCCTATAGTCCGCGGCTATATTCAGTGTCAATCGAACCACTTTTTGAAATAAGTGGTTCGACTTGCACTTGGAATCAGTGAATATTCACTTATTTTCACGAATTCATGTTTAGAGAGTAAATATACATTTATACATTATCAATTTCAAGAAATAATGAGTAACTGCCAGATCTAAATTCTTGATGTACTAATTAATTGTACTATTAATTAATTGATCAAACAATATTTAGAAACTGAAAAATAATTATTCGTCCTGGCCCCAGTTTTCTCACGATTCTAGAGTCAAATTTATTATATAATTCTTTCCGTGAAAGTAAATCGAATAAAACAATAAATTATCACAGAAACTATTAAAAAAAAAAAAAAAAAAAAAAAATAGAAATAAATAAAAAAAGCAATTACTTGTATAAATTCAAAATTAATATTATAGTATAAAGCTTATTGTTACGTTTAGTTTTTGGTTGCTTTTTAAAAAAAAAAGATTTAAAACATTATATTATATTATAGGTTTTTGTAACTTTATCATTAAAATAAAAACGATTTTTCAAAGTTTCTGATACTTTTATTTTCACCATTTCAACGCTTTACATTTTAAAAATTTCTCTAAATGTGAGGAAAAGCTCCTAAGGGTACTTGCAAGTTAAAGACTGAAAGAGATTTACGGAATAGAAGGGTAGCGAAATAACCTAAAAAAGGAATGAAAAAAGTTTAGCTGATCCGGAGGAAAAAAATGAAGAACGACCAAGACAATACTTTTATGGGTGAAAAATTCTTCTTTTTTTGGGTAGTGGTAGCTTGGCTTGCCATTCTAAGTTACTGCTGGTGATTCGTCAGGACAAAATGCCGCTCGTTGAAGCGAAAGACTTTCAAAGAATAAACCATTCTCAAAATACGGGTGGTAAAATATTGGTAGACGAACAACAAATGATAGACGAGAAATACAATGAAAGGTAAAATTGCATAGAAGGTGATAACTGATAATACATGTAAAAAAATGGTGGAGTTGAATTTACCACACTAAACTAGTAACAATTGAACTACACTCCATGGTCATCGTATCGACAAATGGAGTAGCATAAATGACACTGTATAAGATTAATCTCTACTGTCGTAGTTTTCTTTACTATTCGACTGGGGTAAAAATTTGTAAGCTCAGTAACTATTCAATTTAATATGGAAAACTCATCCTGTGGTTTCTTTAACTACACAACTTTATGAGAATTTGTTGGTATTACTATTTTTGAGCACACAATATCACATATAACTTGTACATTCTACTCCAACGTGAAGTAAAATGATTGACAAACAAAAACAACAGCGCCACCTTCAACTTTTTTATTCCACTGTGTGGTTGTACTAGCATAACCTTTAAAATTAGGTGTTTGTATTTTATATCAACAAAAATTAAATATTAAATGAAACTATGTTAGTAATACAAGAATTAATTTGTCATGAAGATAATTCCAAATGAAAAATAAATATCATGACATATAGAAAAAAAAAAATCTACTTTAAAAATTTTGTGCATGTGACATTTCGAATTAATGATTTACAAATCCATTTTAATATATTTAAGAACTCTTTGTGCGAACAATATGATATAAATTTCTTAATTCTTAAATACAATGAAAAATAATAAATATCGATTAGTATACATTTAATTAGTAAATTAAGGATAAAAAATTTTAAACTGTGATGTGGAGTAGATAGAATCACAGCTGTCATTTACCAAGGAATTGTTTTGACCAACGACAGTAGTAGATGTTACTATAGTTTGTGTACCGCAATAGGCTAGTAATCATTACTAAATGTGTAGTGATCCTTATATATTACTAGTCAGAGTAGTATGTATATCCCTGATTGTGGGAAATTAAACTACACCTTTTTTTACGTGTTCAACATTGCTAAAAGAGTTGTAAAAGTTGAGGAATTGCTAAGCAGATTATTTGATTGTGTAATGTAATAATAGACGCTGGGAATGCTTGAATGGTAATTAAGAAAGCGTCCATGCACAATTAATCGATAACGCTGGTTAACGCGTCGATATACTCGAGTAATGAGCGTATCATGCTACTATGGAATCTGAGTGGCAGCCAACATTGGTTACTGTAGTAAAGCTTATACGCTCTCTCCTCTAAGTCCGTTATCAACAAGATCCAGCCCTTGAGAGGTTGATTTGCTGTTAACTATTGTCTAATATTGCTACTGCTGCTACTGCTGCTTCCATTTGATTAAAATCATCCTCTTTATTGCAGTCACTTTATTGCAAATGCTTTATCACTATTGTGTACTAATAAATAGTACTTAATTAATTTATCTTCTTCGATTAATTCTTTTGTTTTTTGTCCAGTAAATTGTCCCCAAAGCATTTTATTTTTATTCGTTTAAAATCAAACTCCAGATATAGAGTGAAAATAACTCAATCGATGGTGTTGACATTTACGCTGATGTTGAACAAAAATAAAAATATAAAGTTTTGTTACAAAAAGTTGAAGGACAACTGCAAATTGTCGATTTTAAATTGCTCTGACCAATGGAATATTCATTTCTCACAATAGAAGTTTAATCCCAGTTATATACTTAGTTTGATCTTGAACTCAAATTCTTCATAACAATTTTATGTATCCGAAATAATTTCTGACTAAGCCAACTGAAGTATTGAAGTTGTGTTTTTTTAAACTTTGATGACCTATTGGATTTTTATTTTTTACACTTCATAGCTTTACTTTCTTGATTCGATTTTTTGTTAACTTCATTAGATAGTAGTTATATTTATATAGAGAAAGGGTGGGGGCAATACGAATTCTCATCCCATGGTGGATCTCCTCCTCGAACTAAATGGTTCACAACGAGTGTAAATTCTCTTATCGGGGCAATTTGAACCCACGAGTCCAATCTTTGCAAATGAATCATTGAATTAAACTTTCTGTTGCCACGGAATACAACTCATCTCAAAATTCATAATTTTAATCATTTACAAATACTATGCATGAGAATTGGAAACTCACAAATACAGAAAAAACAGAATTTGAAAAATTTCAATTCTTACTTTCACCAATTTACCTCAACGAGCAATACTTTACTAAACCATTCGGCACCAAAAAATACTTATATTGCAAAAAGTTGATATTTTTTAAAAGGAACACCCCCACCTTCAAAAATTTTGACCTATCAAATAAAGTACAGAAAACCTAATTTTTATATAAAAAAAGGTTTGATAAAAAATTAATGAAATCTTTAGAGTCCGTCTGGTTCCTTCCCTGTCTATAGTTTTTTATATTAATATAATAAAAAAAAACGTGTTTGTCACAGCAATATCTTTGATTAAATTTATCAATAGTTTTTTTGTATGGATTAAAATAAAAAAATTTCAGGTGTTAAAAACCATTCACGTGTAGTCGTTATCAGAACAAACCAAGTTCAAACAATTATTTTTTTGTAGTACGTGCCAGAAGGATTGAAACATAAAAATAAAAAAAAGTGTTGCTTGTTTGTTAAGAATAGGGTGAAAAGTGCATGTATACATGTGTG
The DNA here is from genome assembly GCA_964016945.1 of Microplitis deprimator. NCBI lineage: Eukaryota > Metazoa > Arthropoda > Insecta > Hymenoptera > Braconidae > Microplitis > Microplitis deprimator. The sequence continues at coordinate 16,507,806 of OZ024707.1, forward strand.
GGTTAAAACGTCAGTATACAGGGTTATGGAGAGGACAAGCGTCGGCCGTCGTCAAAGGTTAATTGCGAAACGTGGAACGGATCGTGCGAGTCACTACTGCATGTACAAGCTCTCATATTACGTTGAAACACTCTTGCCACTGCATCTATGTGACATGTAGTGAACGAAACTTGTTGGACCCTATTGCTTCTCTAAAAACAATCAACTCAATGTTATAACGTAAAGCTTGTATGTTACCACTTCGTGAACATTGTATACTATACCATACCACGCACCTCCATTTGGCCATCGCTGTCGACATCTCGCACCTTGGTATGGTACGTGCGCGAGGTATTCTCAACAATATATAGCTGGGTAAACCTCGATGTCGAGCCCACATCACACACAATTCGCATCCGCAACCGACGCAGTTGATGGTTGCCCATATGCTCGCCTATGTTGCAATACCACTATTTTCATGTCCAACCGTCCACTGATGGTCCTCGTTCCAAGCTAAATCCCAAGGCAGATCCACAACTATGCAAGCCTGCGGATATAGGTCGACTATATTCTCCCTTGATGGCTTCTCGTAGATCTAATTACTAATGAGGCCAATTCAGGATATTTACACAAACCTCGAAGGAAATGCATTCAATTATTTCCTTCAAAATAACCGAATCATACGATTGACTATAATTTTTTTAAATAGATTTTCATACTTGTCATACAAGTAACCATCGTGAAAAAATGATGGAATGTCCTCTGTACTGTTACAATATGATAAAGAAATACATTCGTTTACATTCATAAAACGTAAACATTTTTTTATTATTTGACAATATTTGGAATAGAAATGGCTTTTGATTTAAAATGTATGAGAAGTAACGTGGATATAAATATTAATTATAACGATGTAGAAAAAATTTTGTTTAACGAATTTGACTTTACAAAATATGGAAAATAGCTGAGCCTATGAGCTAGCCCTAAAGCTTCACTCTATTTTCGGAGTCTCTGTATTTCAAGAGTATCAGTATTTTGACATTTCTTGGGGTCAAAAAATTTTCTTACATTTCAAATTTTCAAGTTTTAGATCTTTGTTCACCCGGGTTGAAAAATTTGATCTAATTTTAGTCTAACTGGACTTATTTGAACTATTGGTATGTATTTGAACGAGATGATCTGTCTTTAAAATTTTGTACAAAATTCAAGTTGTTTTTTATTTAAAGACGATCAAAAACAGACAAAAAATAATAGACAGAGAAAGTTTGATTTTGGTCTGGATAAAAACAAAAGAAGGCAAAATAGTAAAAGAAAAAAGTCAAATTTTGATCTGAAGACAACTAAAACCAGGCTAAGAATTATTGAAAGCAAGTCTGAAAATAGTCTAAATAGGGAATAGCGGTCAAAACTCGATTAAATTTCACATGTCAATTGAATACGAATAAGAAGTAAAATCGAATATACTGAGAGAGAACAATTTATCAAATATTAATAAAATTTATCAATATTTAGTAAACGGTTTACTTAGATTATTTCCAAGTAAACTATCATCAAATATTAATAAATGGTTTATTAAATATTAGTAAACGTGCACATCTTATAAGAATTAGAAAAATAAAATACAGCACAATTTTTAGTATCTTTTGGTAAAAATTTTGCCAATTCAGAGAAAATTGCAATGAAAAGTTATTTTTTTAATTTTATTCACAATAGGGCAGAAGTACCGTTTTTGGCCAGTTTTAGCCATTTAAAAATTTTAAATAAAATAATTTGTAAAATACGCAATGGCATAATTAATTTTTTAAATGTGTTTGAAGATACTTTTACCACACTATTACAATTGAAATTTTTTTAATGCGTTTTTATTATTTAAAATAAAGTATTAAATGTCCAAAAATGGAGCAGTGGCCACAAATGGTACTTCTACCCTATTTCGTGAACAGGCGAACCGATTAAAATTGTTTTATGGTAATCGAAAGCTATCGGGTCTTAGAGTTAATTAGATTTTAGAATTTATCGGTAAAATGATTTTTCAAATATTTGAAAACAACAAAAAAAAAAAAGCTCATTTTTTTCGTATTTCATGAATAACTCAGAATTTAATCGACCAGTTTATCTTAAATTTACATCAAATATGACGGCCGACAAGCTCGTTCAAATGGTACAAGACTGATTCGAATCAATCAACTTGTTTGAAAGTTATGACATGCACACACAGACACTCGGGCATAGTCAGAATAGCTTTCTTGGACCTTAAAACGTTGACATCTAATGAAAACTCAATTCTCAAAAATCGGACTGAAGACGGTATTTTTCCAATATTTCGAAAATTTTCAATTTTTTCGCGAAAAATTAAAAACAAAAAACAAAGTAAAATTCGTAATAAAAATAAATCCATTTTTAGTAGAGTAAAAGGTTAAATTTTTTTTGAATAATTAAAAAATTCATTTAATTTAAATATGAGAATAATATTATTATTAAATTATAATATTATTAAAATTAATTATAATTAATTAATATTAAATAATAAACATTGGAAATTTATGGTATAGTCAAAAAACAATTTTAGTAGATGAATAATTTATCTGAACAAGTTTATTAGGTCATTAAATTCCAGTCGAATATATTTGTTTCATAATAAAATAGTTTCCATCAGTCAGATATTCAAATTGTTCCAACGTACATTTCCTTTATTGATGTGTTTCAGTAAATACTCTATTGAGAATAGGTTGATAGTGACGAAAAAGTCTCATCGAGCTTTGGCTTCGTGGCTATAGCCCATCATGAATCCTTCAAGGTAATTGAATAGGTAATTGAATCGATTCTTATCGAGAGACCACGAGTTTTATGGTGCATGGTCACGGCAAACGTGAGCTCGTTAAGTAGTATCACTCTCTCTTTTTCTTTTTCTTTCGCTTAAAATGCTCTTCATTTTGTTGAACTCTTTGGGCGCCATTGAATAACACAAGTTTGTTGGCAAGAGTTGAAATTGTTCCAAGAATATCCGGTCGTAGTTTCGGAACTGATCGCGGCCGTATGAGTAGATAGGTTACTAGTATGAAGACAAACCAGAGACTCAGACTATATATAATAGGAATTTCTCATTCTTGTAGACTTACCTACAACGATCGATAATCCGATAAAGATTATTTTTCAACATAATCACTCTTGAATAAAAACTTCTGCGTGAATAGAATTTTTCCTAGTGTTTCATCGTCCATTTACGATAATCATCTTCGAATTCCAACGTATCGTGATATCGAATAACTCCTCCAACCTCTGACATTGTGACTGAACATATTTAGAAATATTGAGTATGGTTTCAAGGATGAGGAATAGAATCTATTCAATAAATAGTTGTTGGTAGTCACGACTATTTTCATGCATAAAATCGTACAAAACAAATTCAATGACCAGAAATTATTGAAAATCTTTTGTTCGCTCCTAAGTAAACCATGCATTTATATTATTTCTCGACTTTTGACTATTTGCGGACGAAATATTGTAAATTCTACAGAAAGTATGAAGAATAAAATGAGACAGAAATAAACAGTAAAAAACTAAAACACTGAAAATTTCAATTTTTGATCCATTTAGAGAAAAACGTTAAGAAATAAAATTATTTTCTCAGGATCAGCTTAGTTGATATTTATACAATGTAAAAAAAAACGGTGTTGAAAATGGATTCAATTTAAACGCACGATGTTAAAATGAAATAACACCGGTGTAGGCAGCGTTAAAATACCGGTGTTAAATCGGTGTAAAAAAAATCCCACGTATCGAAATTAGAAAAAAAGGTGTTACATATAAAAAAATATCAAAATTCAATGAATATTATCTGGAGGAAATTTCAATTTTGTTATGTACTCATTTAAATAATTATTTATGATATAAGTAATTTATTTAAAAATTACATAATTTTACGCCCAGCATCAACAATAATTTAATTAATCAATAAAAAAAACACTATTTAAATGTACACTATAAAAAATAACCAGGGTAAGTCCAAACGGTAGTGTTAAAATTTTTGGTGTTTAGTTTCTACACTGAAAGCGGTGTTAAAATAATACCGCCTCCGTTGTAAATATTCTTTACCGGAGTTATAAAAATTTCCTGGTATTAAAATATTTTTTGGTGTTGAAAATATTTTTACTTACTCGATTTCTACAGTTAAACAGTGTTTATATCAATTAATTAAAGTATTGGTGATTAAAATGGTGGGCGTAAAATCGTATAATTTTTAAATAAATTATGTATCACATAAATAATTATTGAAGTAAATACATAGCAAAATTGAAATTTCTTTCAGATAATATTCTTTAAATTTCCATATTTTTTATATAATACATTTTTTTTTCTAATTTTCACACGTGGAATTTTTTTTACACCGCTATTTTTACAGTGTAAAGATTACAAGTAAGAAAAAATATTTTTACAGTAAGAAAAAATATTCACAAAGTAAAATATTTTTATCACTGAAAGAGATTTTAACACCAGAAAATTTTTTTAACACCGGCAAAGAATATTTACATCAGCGGCGGTGTTATTTTAACACCTCATTCGGTGTTAAAATTTAACACCGAAAACCTTAACACCTATTCTGCCTGGACTTACCCCAGTTTTTTTTACAGTTTACCAAATGTGTTTATTGTGTAACATATAAAGCTTCTTTAAAAAGAAAAAAAAAACAGATGTGTAGCGTCATAGAATCATTAAAAAACGAATTGCTGTTTAGTCAAGATACATTTAAGTGAAATCATAAAAATTTATTTTTTGTGGGAGATTGACAACCTCAAAAGTGTTATATATATATACAACTTAAGTTTATATAAAAATGAGAATTTTAAACGCTTCAGAAGAACGATTTCTCATACATTTTTATTTTCTTGTTTTTCTACAATTTTATATGGTTGCGTAAGCTCATGATAGCAAGTAGGTTGAGGTGAAGGAAGAGACAAGGAAGAAGTCGTGAAATTGCGTTGTCACCTTGGTCTTATGCGCTCCATGTTTCGTTTGCACACGAGAAATTCTCTATGAAAAAAAAAAAAAAAATAAAAAAAAAAAAAAACGAATTTATACTGATAAAAAAAAAGTGCAAGAAAACAGAAAAGTCTTGACATATGATGGACGTTAAGAGATGAAAATAAGTATAAATATAAAATTCAGATACAAATTAAATGGGGTTTTTATCAGTAACTTCTGTGGCATTTATTACTTATTTTCGTTTTTCTCAAAAACTGATTTAGATTAAAGTCTGAAATTTTTTTAGGATCTCAATGTTTCGATAGTACCTGCATACCCATAGAAAATCATTTAAATATTTACAAAAGGTATTTTTACCCTCTATGGCCTTTGTTTTTTAAATTTAACTAAGCGATCAATTATTTACAACAGATATTTATCATAACGTGACTTTGTGTCGATTTTCCACTTTGATAAAAATATATTTGTCAATAAAAATAATAGGTAAAAATTGAATATTAATTTTCATCAATTTCCATAACCTCAAAATAAGGTATGAATTATATTCATTAACTATCAACGCGTTACGAAAATAAAATGTAAAAGTTAACTTTTTTTGTGTCACACCAAATTAAAAAGTGTGGAATTTACTTTTCATATTGGATGAATTTTAATATAAATTTAGTGCTACAATTCAGTAAAAATAGTCTGTGGTGAAAAAAGACAGATTTTTTGTCAATTATTTTTAACACAGAAGCTTTGTTAATTTTAGCAAAATATAATTTCACTGTGCAGTTTTGTATTAATTAAACCGTAAAAAAAAACCGGGTAAGTTTAGGCGGTGTAGGTGTTAAAATTGTTGGTGTTGAATTTCAACACTAAAAGTGGTGTTAAAGTAACATCGCCGCTGGTGTAAATATTCTTTACTGGTGTTAAAAAGATTTCTTGTTAAAATCTTTTTCGGTGTTGAAAATATTTTTACTTACTTTATCACTACAGTTTTTTTATCAATTAATTAAATTATTGGTGATTGAAACGGCGGGCGTAAAATTGTGTAATTTTTAAATAAATAACGTATAACATAAATAAGTACATAACAAAATTGAAATTTCCTCCAGAAAATATTCATTAAATTTTCATGTTTTTGTATGTAATACATTTTTTTCTAATTTTTATACGTGGAATTTATTTTTTTTCCACCGATTTAACACCGCCTACACTGGTGTTATTTCATTTTAACACTGCGTGGTAAGACTGATATTTTTACAATGTAGACTGAAAAATAAAGTAATTAACTTGCTGTTTGTAAAGTTTATTGAGCCAAAAATATTCTAACCTATAAGTTAAAAAAAATTAAGAATAAATTTTATTACAGTGATAGTCGAAATATCGCCCTTTAATACGATAGACAACCTTGCTTATTAATTAACATTGTAATAGACTGATTAGCATATTATCACAGTAAAGCAGGCATTGTCGGAAGCGCAGTAAGAACGCAGACGACACAAGAGGGTTGTTCAGATGGGTAAGGAATAGTCGAGAGAGTTAGAAGAGGCGTCGGGGTGAAGAGATGAAGGGGGTTGCGCTGTATCAACGACTTCTTGAAGAGGAACAATGATAGAGAGGAATGAAAACAGAAGACGAGGGAGCTCAGAAGGTAAAGTCAGAGTAAAGGGGACAGTAGACTACTCCACATGGTGGTGAAGGGAGTAACTATAGAAGAAAGCAGAGCTTGAGATATCCTCGTCGTCCCAAAGCATAGCTCGCAGGCACGTTCAACTATTAACCCTCTGAGATTCGTATGGCGCCCAACGAATCAAACAATTCTACGTTATTTCCGTCGCTTCATTGCAAAAGATGCCTAACTGACAACGACAAAACTTACCTGTCTTTAATGCGCATTTGTTCTTGAAAACGTTCGATAAAACGTTTTATTTTCTCAAAAGCCACTATATACATTCGTCACTTTAACAAAATTGTATTTTTACTTTTATTACTTTTCTTGCTGTCATCGTTGTTACTGAAATAGTCTATCTTCTGTTCTTCATTTCAACAAATTATTGTCACTACACTGAATTTATTTCTATTAAATGGAAAACCAATAGAGCAACTCTAAAAGCTCAGTCAAGTCTGTAATTCGTTTGATATAGACACATATATCAGAGTTATAATTTATTACTTTTATCATTCTGAGGTTTCATACTATTATTTATTATTTATGATCTTCCTTCTTACCGCAGTCATTAAAAATTTATTTTAATATTCGATCTTTATTAAAGAAAATTATCATTTGTTGCATAAACTTTGCTATAAGTATCTTGTTTTCATAAATTATGATACATAAATAAATATTATAACATTTAACTCCCCGGATCGAAAAATTTTATATGATTCTAGTCTAACTGGGCTGCATTTGGACTGATTGGTCTGTATTTAAACTAGTTATCTGTTTTTGATCTTTTATAAAAATTTTAAGCTGTTTTTGATCTGTTGTTTTAAAAAACAATTGCATTAAGGGCAGACAGAACTCGATTAATTTTTGAGCTTGGAAAAATTTTAGTTCTGAAAATATGCAAGCGCAAATTTGCCTAAAAACAAACGAAAGACTAATAATTACTAATCATACGAAAACAAGTCTGATTTGACCTGGATAGGGAATAGGATGGACCAAAACCGATTAAATTCCCATATAAAATAAATACGATTTAAAAACCTAAATTGAATAAAAAATATTTGAATTTATTATTCATTTTGAAACAGATCCAATTCTTCGACCCGAGTCTATCTCTATGGTACAAAGTTACAATATTACGAAACTGTGTATATTAATTGATTTATATATAGTAGGTTCAATTGATTTAATTTGAGAGTGAAATTAGTTATTTAGGTTATTTAACGTGATTCTATTTTATTAGATACTTATTGAATAATATAGTCGCACCTGGTCCCTTTATTGGCGTTTATAGAAACTACCGACGTATAAAAGATGCTTGTAGGATAAAATCTATGGACATGTGTCATTAGTAATGTATAATTTAGTTAGCGAACGTAAACCTGAACAATTTACGGTAGTAATTCGATATTGGGTAATATTGGCAATATAACCCTAGGGATAATAGCGTAGAGAAACTAAAGGGATGGTGGCAAGCCACGTTGTGTGTATCACGATTGTATTGTTATTGTGAGGAGCCCTATAGGTCCTACACGAGAGTGGTGAACAGACAATCATTGTATGCTTGGCAAATTGCGTTTCCGTATAGTGCATGAGATGAGCCTGAAAATAGCTTTCCAATAAAAAAAAAAACCTTGCGATTATTTCTTCATAGACGTATTTTTCATCGTTATTCGATTGTATACTAGCTATCGCTATGTGTATTTTTTTTTTTTTTTTTATTTTATTTTATTTTTTTTTTTTTCGACAAAAAGGGATCGACTAGTCTAGTGCGTGGTAAATCTATATCATTGCAAGAGACAGTGCAGTGACTCTATTCTCTTACTGAGCGCGCGGTAGATGCAATCAGCATAGCGCAGGCGCCATTCTTATCCCCCTCGTGGTCGTTGCCAGACTATGGAGGCGGCGAACTCGTTGAACGAAGACGGGTTGAAAATTCGGGCCGAAGTAAGCTTCAGTCGGCCGGTGAACTTGCGTGCCGGGTCTTCACAATCGGTCACCGGAAGTTAACGCGTCCTCCATATAGGCGCTTCCGTCCTTGCGGTAAAGCCCAATCGAGTGTAAAGTGAAATTTTTACCATGGAATTCATTATCATATTTTTTATTTAACAGCATTTATTTTTTTTTTACTCCACATCAATCATATTGTGCTACAGGATTTAGTGATTCATTAACTATTCACTCTTTGCAAATTGAAATAATTATTTTATAGTTTTTAGTGGACGATTTACCCAGTAACAATTATTTCAGTTCATTTATTGTAATGTTACAGGTGTGAAATTAAAGTTTAAAGGATCTTATAGTTAAATATATAAATTAAATTAAGATACTCCATTGAATATTTAGCGGAATACAATCACTAAAACGTCCGATTATTTGTGTAATTATAAATCAACCCCAATGTTTTCGATTGAGTAGTCAAGGAGTTTGATTACTCAGGCTTTATCATGGCAATTATGCTTAAACAACTGTAATGAATTATCAATTAGAATATACATGAGTGACTTATATTTTTCAACTTTAGTGACTAATAATAGTTTTTTGATAATTTATCATTATATTTCGATTTAAAAAATAATTGTGTTAACTAGTATAGAAAAACTTATTGTGTATCAAAAAGCAGTAAATTAATTTAAATAGGAACAAAATAATCGCGTAATACAGACTTACTTAATATGATAAAAATAAATAGTGATTTTGGTCTGAATTAAAAATTGAACTTAAATGATAATTAATAGCAAAATTATTAAAACAGTTATTTAAAATATTTTTATAGTTGGAAAAGGAAAAAGTGATAAATGACTCGTGTGAAAAATAAGTTGATTTTTATTTTAAGTAGTATGTGGATAATATGAGCAGACATATATTGTTGATCAGGTGTTGAATGATTTCGATAATTGGAATGATAATATTTGAAATTTGAATCTAAAATTACTATAAACAGTTGAGAACAAATAGAGAAAATAAAAAACTGGACAAGATGATAGTACAAAAGGATGTTTCCTCAATTAACAAGTACAAAGAAACGGCAATTACCCGATGGGTATGTATATATTTATGCTTTTACTTTATTGTTGAATAAAATTACGTTTAATAGTAAAGAGAGGGTGTAATAAATTGTTAGAAATGCTGTAACGGTTTGAATGGCACTTGACATCTTAAATTACTGTAGATAAGTACATTTATAAAGTAACAAAATATTTATCATCATTTGTTTCCCGGGTGAAAATTTGATCTTTTTAAATCATGTAAAGATTTTAAGTTGTTTAATTAATATGTGAAATTTAATCGAGTTTTGTCCTGACACTGTAAAAAATTTTTAGTCTGCGGTGTGGTGTGAATGATTCAGTGTTAAAATTTTCAACCCTGCTGGGGTGAAAGTTACACGACGCACGGTGTTAAATGTTAGACCGTGTGAATACTATGGTCACACCACCAATGGTGTAAATGTATAAGTTCTTTATTTAAAAGTCTCGATTATTTTGACATTACACGGAAAAAAAAGTAAACAAAAATCATTGTATGGAAAATGACCCGAAACCATCAATGAAGTCCAATAGCTTTTACTTTTGACAGAAGTAATAAATTACGATTTAAGTTCTCATCCATGATGTTAAATATGATAGTATAAATATCAGGAGCTTAGACAGGAAAAAATTCAGTGTTAGATTTTTAAATGTTGCAACGTTTCGTACAAATGAAAACAAAATATTATTCAATAATATGATCAAATTAACAAAAATATAACTTAAAAAACATCAAGTCTGTTTTGCGATTATTGTAATTTTTTAACTAGGAAAAAAATGTTTTCAATTAAATTGTTTTGGTGGAATAGATATTTACAAAGTTTCTCTGTATAATGGTTGTCAGGTGTCTGCCTTTATTTATATCTTTTAAAACGATGAAATCTTTCGGAGTTAACTTTGACACACAACAGTGTTAACCTTAAATGTAAGATTTTAAATGTTTTTTATGTTATATTTTTGTTAATTTGATCATATTTTTGAATAATATTTTGTTTTAATTTCTACAGTTTACCTGATGAAGTTGTGAAATACAACGAAACGTTACAACATTTAAAAATCTAGCACTGAATTTTTTCCTGACCCTGATACTTATACTAGTATATTGTAATAAATTACTATTCAGTAAAATAGTCTATCATAAATTATAAATTACGAAGTGTTTGTATCTTTTACTTATGGAATAGTAATTTTTTACGTATGCCAAAAGTAAAAGCTATCGGATCTACTAATGATTTCGGGTTACTTTCCACAGTAATTATAGCGAAATTTTGAGATCCACTTTTTCCATCTAGGTATTCAACTTTTATTATAAAGTAATCTACATCAATAATAATAATGATATACTAAAGCTGCAATCTATTATTTGATAATTTTGAGCTATAGATCATATTATTGGACAATATTTGAAGTAATAAAACCAAACGGTGTGATAAAAACACTCATTGCGTGTTAAAAGTACACCGCTAGATATTTCACACTAAGAAAATTCTACACCGACCGCATATGTGAAGTCCTCGGGGACCAGTTTCACACCAAAAATTTTTTACAGTTTACTATTCCTTATTTAGACCATTTTCAGGCTTGTTTTCAATAATTTTTAGTATGGTTTTAGTCGCCTCTAGATCGAAATCACAATTTTTTTCTAATAATTTGCCTTCATTTGTTTTCATCTAACCCGAAATTAGACTTTTTCTGTCTGTTTTTGATCGTCCAGATTAAAAATTTCTATAAAAATTTATTATTAAAGTACAGACCAATTAATCCAACAATAACAGTCTAGTTAAACTGGAATCGAATCAAATTTTTCGATCCGGGTTGTCAATTAAATTCTTCTTTTTTTAATCAATATTGATTTATGTTCATTACCTGCATTCAATATTGGGAAAGTAATCGAATTATTATGTTGGCATTTTTTTATTTTCGGCATAATTTTGTTTCATTTTTCCAGGCGTACATATTTACATGTTATGTTACTATACACGATGTTTGCTGTCAGCTTTTATTTTTTATGTTCAAAGTTAATATTAACTTTACAGTTTTATATTAAGATAAAGGATACCAGTTAATTTGTCTAGATATTTTTTTATAAAAAATTACTAAATTATTAATATTTTTAATTTTTCTAAAAACAATTTAGTGAACTGATCTGCAATTGAAACTTTCCTTTACACCAAATAGTATTTGCAAAACAAAGTTTGATTGAAAAAAAAAGCGCGAAATGATTTTATTCTGACGTCATTGTTCTCGATTGCGATATTATTTTCTATAATTGACGATCGAAATTTCGTTACTATTTATCAAATTATTTAAAAACATAATTGACAAGAGGCAATAAAGATTAACTGGTATTTATTAGAAGTGATTAAATTCAACTTATTCAGTCGTATAAGAATAAAAGAAATCGTGTATATCTAATGGAGCTCAGCAAAAAATTTTTTCTTTTTTTCGATCTCATTAGATTGTCTAAATAAAGTGAATTTGCATAATCTCGATCATTAATTTGTTAGTTAATCTAACTTGATGAATAATTTATATTTTTTAAGTATATTGTCTGATATAAATTGCAAATTTTGGAGTTAACTTCCAACATTTTCGCACACCTCAAACACGAACACGCTGTGGGTGTCTTTTTACGATTAACATTATTTTTTTGACTAATTCACTTACGCGAAATTATCTCTGCACTTTTTCGATTACAATAAAATGGATTAAATTGTATACTACTCAAAAGATAATTTATTAAGGAATAGTTTCGACCCAGTATTAAGTCGATTTACTATTCCATTGATTCAAAATCAATTATTTTAATCCAAGAAACCAGTGCTGTCTATTGCCTCGCACGAATCTTGGGAAGCACGATAACTTTCGAAAAATATAATAAACTGGCCTTGTTTTTTTTTTTATCAGCTTTGCATTTTTTTGTTGCAAAAAACCTTTTGAAAATCACTATCTAAATAATTTTTGTTTAATTGTAATTAATAAAAAACTTAAAGCCAGTAATACATAAAAAATTTAGCTGCCGTTTTTTTTTTTTTAATTATTAAGGTAGAAAACCTGGAACCCGATCAAGGAACTAGTAGTCGATCACTTCATGTATTTGTATAGATATATTTAGTAAAATTTAGTAAATATAGATGTACCAATAAGTGATCGGGTACTAGGTCTCTTACCTTACAACTTATTTTTTTTTTCATCCATCAGCTACTGGCAGTTACACTAGTATGACAGGATTAAAAAAGAAAAAGTGACATCTCAGAAGAAAAGGCGGAATATTTGAAATAATAAAAGTCAAACTAAATTAAAAAGCTAAAGATAAAAAAATAAAATTAATAATGAAAAAAAAAAAATTTTAATAATATTATATTCAAAGTAATAATAAAAAAATAAATCATAATAATTATTATGAGCGATTGAGATGTGAATTTTTTGCATTTCCCAACATTTATTTTTTTTTTTCTGTTGAAATAATTAATTTTAATTTGGTTTTACGTAAAAATTTTTTTTTGTTTCTGTCAAAAAAATTTCTTATTTACACACCAATCTTTCATTACAAACTTGAGGAAAATTTTAGTCATCTCATTAGTTTAAAAAAAAAGTCATGGAAATTCAGGTATAGTAATCGAGAACTGCAGTAGATTTGTTAATTATTTTAATGAAAAATTATCTCTATTAAAAGCTTCTGCGCCCAAAGATGTGTCATTGCTCTCGAGAGATTTGTCGAAGACTTACTTATTCTTTTGATATTTAATAGTGAGGTCTCTTAATTTTCTTAACTATATACATGTATAAATTTAAAATATATATACGAATACAATATGAAGCATCAAAATCATTAATTTGCTGTTACTTAGAACTTGAGCCTCAATCTGTTCTGAAACCAAATACTTAAGCTCATAAAATTCGGTTCATACTTGTTTACTTTTTCTTGAGAAAAACATATCTCGTAAACTCAACATACAATACATACTACGTGTTAAATATAATATCATAACGTTGTTCGAAGTAATGGTTTGAACAGAATATTCACCTAAAAGAAAACTTAAAGTATTAAAATGGAAGATTAGTTTCTGCATAAGGAAACCAAAAAAAAATACGTAGCATTCAATGCCGATCAAAATTATTGTCAATGGCATTTTTACGGCGAGTTCCACTTCACGGCAAGTGTCAACTTTTTTAGCTTATATTTGTAGCGTGTGTAATATATTATTTATATGTATATATTTAAATGTAACAGATATTATTGTTATCATATTTATTGTATTTGGTTTTTCGTTATTTATTTTTGTTATATTTTTAACTATCGGATTTTATTTTTCAATTGAATCAGAGCTGTGAATTATTTATTGTTTAGTGTCTATGAAATGTGTTATCTCAACTTTTTGTTTATTTGATATTAAATTTATTTATCATGGAACTATAAATATTCATTTTTATATTTATCCATTGTATTGAGCGATATAAATTACAATAGTTGTACTTCAACTATGTATCTAGAGATCACGATATTTTAGAGTTGAACATATCTGATTTGACTATTTTAACGTCAAATTGATATATTTATACTTTGCGAAAATATTTAATTTAAACTCATATTTTTACTTCTGAGGAATATTCATAACTTATGGAAGAAAGTAGATAAATTTTGAACATTTATTGGTAAACTTAAAAATAAAATCTTCACTCCCCAGAAAAAAGTATCTAAATGCCTTTGGTAGCGGCTACTGATTATATCGGTAGCTGTTACTAAAATAATCGGTAGCAGCTACTGATTATTCTTTGGTAGCCACTACCGATTATTTTTCGGTAGCTACTACCGATTATTTTTCAGTAGCTACTACCGATTATTTTTCGGTAGCTACTACCGAGTATTTTTCGGTAGCTACTACCGATTATTTTTCGGTAGCCGCTACTGATTATTTTAGTAACAGCTACAGATATAATCAGTAGCTGCTACCAATTAATTTTCGGTAGCCATTACTGATTTTTTTGGTATCAGTTATGCACACACACACGCACTCGCACACTGACACACATGCACACACTAGCACCCACACGCGCTCTCGCACACACTCGGGCACACATAAGCGCACGCACGCATACGCGCACTCGTACATACATCCCATGTAGCATCCCTCAAAAACAGTTTTTTTTGTCCACTGAAATTGGTCAGTAGAACCGAAATAATCGGTAACGACTACCGAAATAATAGGTAGCGGCTACCGAAAAATAATCGGTAGCTGCTACCGTTTATTTTTCTCCATGTAGAAGAAAAACCGAAATTTTGTTATTTCAAGAAAAAAATTTTCTAACTATAAAATTATTAACATTTTGGTTTTCCTTTTTTTGTGAATAGTGAATTTTTTCTTGATAGAAAAAACATTAAAACGTACATGTATCTAAATGAATATTGAAGGTATTGTTACATTTTTTATGATACCTGCATTGAAACTCCCAGTTTAACTGTCTCTACAGACCCATTTTGCAGACAACACAATAAAAGATTGACCTAAAAATTAACAAAAATCGTAAATAAAAAATGATCTAAACAAATTGTTTCGTTATTTGAACCCATCATTCACTTAGTGTTCCAGTTTTTAAACACTAATTTTTGCATTTTCGTAGCTAATGTAATTATTATTTTGTTTAAAGTAATTTTTACAACATTATAATTTCGAATTTTGTCAAATGAAACGTTGAAATCTTAAATTAAATGACATTAAAAATTTTTTCGATAAATTATTAATTACAACTAAAAAAGAATTGTCATTTATAGTGTTTGGAAAATTGAACATCGGTAGATAATGGGTTAACGTACACGTCGTTTGTATAAAAAAGTAATATAAATATACATGTTAAAAGTAGCATAAATCAGTGTTTAAATTCTCTGCAATCGAACCATAGATTATTACACATGTTATCAGGAACACAAGTGAAACGTTCATTTTAAAATTTGTTGTCGTGTTATTTTGACACTTAAATTGACATCCTCAGTATTTATATTCATTAAAAAAAAAAAAAAATATCTTTAAAAGTAAAATTGTTGTGTAAATTGTAGTACGTATCGCATAAAAACAATAGAGACAATATTTTTAACACGTGATCGATGTAAGTTTAACACTTTTTTTCTATAACTTCAGCAAATCGATAATGATGATCATTATAGCGTATGACAGGATAAAACACGATTTCAGACCACGAATGATGTCAGTTTACGCTTCGGTCAGCCAACACCACCTTTAGTCTAAAATAGTCTTGTTTCATTACTTTTCGCACAATATACTGTTTTAAAGGTGACCTTAAACTAGTTTTTCTATTCAACTGGTTATCATTTATTAAAACTTTCTTGTGTTGCTACTATTATGACTGTTAAATATACTGTGTGTCTATGATTTTTGAATGATAAATCGTTATTGTGCTAATACACTGCTGAAAATTTTCCGTGAAATTTAAATTTAAAGGAAATTATTTAAAGTTATTAACAAAATCAATTCGATCAAAAATATTGAATGATATGAAAATATTAATTGAAGTTCGGAGTTTTGAGTTATTTGAAAATTTTCAAACTATTCGATTCAAGCCTGACCATTCGGCTCAGCTTTAGAATATCAAACTCTTATTTAATGATGAGCTGAGTTTTCTAAAATAACCAAAAGTAATTATCCTGTATATTTGTATTGATTTTTATTTACTTCTGACAAATATTTGAATTATTGGAAAAAATTTTAAGTCGTTTGAATGAAAATCTTTGAATTATTCAAAACTTTACGAATGATTTGAATACTTACGAATAGTACGATTTGATTCGGCACAAATAATTCGTAAGTTTAAACTATTCTCTTACTCATAAAATATGTAATCATAAATTAACTTTTGTATAGGGGTGGGGGGACTCTAAATTGAATAAAAAGTTTGTTTTTTAAAATACTTTTCCAAAATCACTTTTGTAAATATAATTGAGCATTATTTTGAATTTCCCTTTCTTATTATCAAACTTCTAAGACAATTATCTTTGGAAATCAGTAAAATTTTTAACAGTCTATGGTTCGTTTCGACTTTGGTCAATTTCACGACAAAAAGTTGAATTAATCAAATAATGGATACTATTATCTTTTTTTGAGAAATTTAAGTTATCGTAAGAAAGTTTAATTCGAAACACAATAGTAGACAAATAAAGTTTTATTTCTTATATTTTTTACTTTAATTGATGAAATAAAAAACTTAAAATTTTTTTTATTAGTTTCAAGAGAGTTCAACTCCAAGATTAAAAAATACTACTATCGGTAAACTGCGTTTAAAGTTTGTATTTATGACTGCACTTAGTATCTTATTCGTAGATCATTTAATCAGGTATTCAATAATCGCATTTACTTTATCTTAAAAATATTAAAACACAATAGTTATATATATATATATATATATATATATATATTCGATTGAAATTAAATCATTCATATGAACAGAGAAATTAGATGTTTTAATCCACTACATAAATTGGTATCAATAGTCCACATCAAAATGTAAAACTCAGTAATGAGCCTAAAGATACTGGTGCGACTTCTAAACTTGTTTCATAACTAATATATAAACTAATTTAATATTCTCGCTCACGATATTACTTTGAACCTAATTATATCAATTTCGTGTTAAATTACAGGTACATGTATAATTTCGAACGCTAAAGTAAAAAAAGATTTTTAGAAAATCTATACTATAGTTTATTGTCTTTGCATATTAATTTTTAATGCGGGTAACATAGAAGTACTTTCATATTCATCAGTTACAAGTTCATATCATGAAAATGTGATGTGTGTTTTGGAATTGCAACAATCTAATTAGTTATTTTGGTTTGTTTTCTCAAACTATACACGGAGGAAAATAGACAAAAAATGTACGAGTTTTTATTGTGCTGTCGAGCAAACTTGAAACAGGGAGTTGTCGTCAAAAAATCATTATGCTGCACTAGACACAGTTAGAATTTCTGTGTTAAATTCAACACATTGCGGTTGTGTTGATCTTTAATAAAAATTTTATGTTAAATAATTAAACACATAAAATCTGTTGATTTGACAGTAAATTTGTGTAAATTTAACAGACTTTTCGTGTTAAAATTAACTAATAAATTATAGGAACATAACCTAACTAACTCAAGTATACTGATCTACCCTTAGTACGACTTGTGTCAATTTAGCAAACACTTAGTTTGATTTTCTGTGGTTTTTCTGAAAAACGGAGCTATGGATTAAAAATGTCCGTAAAATGAAGATAAAAAAATCATTGAACCTGATCATAAAAATATGATAGTTATCTATGATTATATTAAATTGTAAATCAATCATAATCCAAGTTTCAAGCAATCCAATGCTTTGCTTGGTTATAGTAATGAAGAAACGCGCGGGAGTATTTAACTAAGCAACACATTTTTTTTTCGAATACCACAAGAAATGTGTTACAGTTCAGAGTTTCTAATCGTTTAGCATAAAAAATCTGTTGAAGTATAATAACACTAACGGTTTGAGTTCCCTGTTTAAAAATATTGATTGAAAAGAATTAAAAATGATGAAATTCGAATTCTTTTCAATAACTTCAATTCTTTTTTTTGTATATATAGATATACGGTTTGCATGGAGTGACAGCTTCTCAATTCTTTTCAATCAGTATTTTTAACCGGGGTTAAATTAACAGATTTCTGAGTTGAAAATCAACACTTAAAATTTAACCAAATAATTTTTTTAAATAAATACACTAAATTTTTAGCTGTGTAATTATTATTGTGAGCTTCTAAAAATTTTTCATTCTCAACTATAAATTCTAATTTAGACAAATAATTTTCATTTCAATATATTAATTAGTTTTTAGTGTATAATATTTTTTGTAATGCAGCATAATAATTTCTTAGCTATTCAACGCTCTGTTTCGATGTTGATCAACAGCAGAATAAAAATTCAAAAATTTCGTAAGCCTATTTTTGTCCCCCATGGATAAGTACTTACAATTATTGATTATTTAATAGAGAATTTATGCTGTCTTAGTATTTGAGATATCTCTTAAATTAACATTTCTTTCTTGAATGATCATAATGAAGCTTTTTATTAAGTGCTTGTAATTTGGCCCTCGCTTGTAATTAGGGTACAAAGTGCTTCTTCGAATATTTTAACTATCTCGATCTTCAATTGTACTCAGGATTTCTTAGTTTTTCACTTTAATTAAAATTTTTTTGTTCATTATTTTAAATTATATGAGTTTTGGAGCATCAATCTTTTCGCTCTCTATATATTCTGCATATAGGTTAGAGGTACCGGTTTTGGCCACTTTAGGACGAGTTTTGGACTCAATTATCATACTATTGCAATGGAAGTTTTTTTCCAAAATTTGAATAGTGGCCATAAATGGTACTTCTACCTTATACCTGTATTTTTATCAATATTGTCAGGTTGATGCTTGTACTAATAAATACGCGGTTGCTCGTACGTAGCGTTTTGTCATTAGTTACAATTATTATTTGGAATTGGTAGTTGACCAAGAAAATTGCATTATAGCTTACAAGTGTCCTAGTCATTGCATGTACATTAGATGTACTTTACTAAGCTTTTAATTGATTTAAAAGTGGAATCATACTAAAACTGTAATTATTTTTTTGGATTCTCACAATTCTTGTTTAAATTAATTCAATTTTTAGAGAGATTATGAATAAAATGTGTTCAAAATTAATAATAATTTTTCATTACTTCTGAGTATTTATGCCCTACGATATAAAAAAAACATGTTTGAACGAAGAATGCTTTTCAATTTTCATATTTTAAACCTCATTCAGCTCAAAAACAGCTTAAAGTTCTCGAGATAGCTTGCAAAGTCAGGCAATAATCGCATTTTGCACACTTTGAGTGCGAAGTGATGTGTGCTCTATTCTCGCTTGGAAATTATCCACCTCTCTAATCTCTTTTATTTAATTCTGACACTAAATTGTACCTATAGTTCATATAATATACAAAAATACTCACTATACAAAGAGAACATTCTCATAAACAAAAGTGACGCTATCTTAGATCCATTCAATTTGGTATTCATGTCAAAAAGTTAAATTCGATGTTCAATTCCGGTCGTGTCGGCTGATCTGTATTTACGTTCGTAAAAATGTAAATACGGCATCTCTCAAGACGCAATGAATCGATTGCAAGGAGCCTTGACTACATGGTCGAATAAAATAAATTCTCTATCTATCTATTTATTAATCTTATTCTTTTTGCATTCGCTTTATCTATTTTTTACTCTATAATCATCAAAAACAAGCAATATCTCACATGTGAAAATCACAAATATTCCATTTTCTTCTTTCTTTTAATCATGTTGCTATATTGTTATTTTTTTATTTTTATTAATTGAACTTGATATAAAATAGGATAAATTCCCCGTTTATTGCTCCTTAAGAATTTGGCTTCTGAAAAATTATTTTTTCAGATTACTAAGCCACAAAAACTTTGAAAACATTTTTCACCGGTTATGAAATTATGAAACTTTACTATGATGATTATAATTTATGAAATATAATATTAAAAAATAAGAAAATAAAAAAAAAGTAAATTGGAAGTGATGTCTGTATTCAACATTTTTTGATTTTCTATTAAAATAATATATTAATAGCATAAAAATAATTAGTTTAATGAAAAATATATCTAACCCAGAAAGGAAAGTACGACGGGCCCAGGCTTCCCAGATAGCAAAATGACGTTTTGATGAGTTCTGAATGAGTTCTTATTTATGATTTGGACGTCTCATCACATCTTAAAAAAGTCTTTAAGAAATTCTCAAGATGTCGAATGAGCCACCTAGTGAACTCAGTAAGACGTCTTTAGAGAGAGTTCTCAAAGAGTTCTTTTTTCTGACTTCGCAAATAAGACTTCAGTATGAATTTACCATGTCGTCTTAAGGAGCTCCTAATTTTGACTTCATAAAGAAGTTAAAAATAGAACACATTCAGATGTCACAAAACTGACATCTTATTTATGGAGTCTTCGAGAACTCTTAATTAAGAGTTCTTAAAAATGACACCTTTAAGAATTTATTATAGGACTTCTTAAGGACGCCTTCAAAAAGACGTCGTAAAGCAGTCATTCCGACTTGAATGCTGTCTGGGTTGATCCAAGTATGTAGAACCTTGGGCCAAGCTTGTAAACCAGCCTTTGTAGAAGTATGGAATGATAACACAGGGCCAGTCCTGGTTGCTAAACCTGTCCCATGCTTCGTTGCCAGACCTGGCCCATGTTTCGTTGCCAGACCGAAAAAGTTCCTTTGTTAGTAGATAAGAAAAATTACCATGACCATAGGAAATATTCTTTTGTAGAATCGAAAAATTTTCTGTATTAATACAGAAAATTTTTTTATACAAACGAAGAAAATTTTCTATGGCTTTTTTTCCATGTACGATTGTATAAATGACTACATGGTTATACGTTTTATGCTAACACGCCCATTCTACTCGAAGAAAAAAAAATAGCTTTATTTTCCTATGTCGACGTAGTGAAAATTCTTGTGTTGACATAGCGAAAATCTCTATGTAAAGATTGAAAGTATTTCAGTATTAGCATAAAAAAAGTACCCCTGTGTCAACATATTATAATATATTAATTTCGATGTTATTATAGGAATTTTTCCGATGCTGAACAGGAAAAATTTATATGTCAATAAAATCAACAAAATAAAACTTTTACTTTTAGACTTTTATGTAGATAGATATTTTCCTATGTTGGCGTAGCATAAATCCTTATAATAACATAGAAATTTTCCACATGTTCCATGGTTATGTTTCGATCTCAGTATAGGAATAATCGCTACGTCAGTATTGAAATAATTTCTTAGTGAGCATAATTAAATTACCCATGTCAAAATTGAAAAAATACCTGTGCGAAAATGGAAAAATATCAATTTTTTCTCTGCGTATACATGAATAATTTCCAATTAAGACCGCATATGTAAGCAATTTTTAATTTAACCGCAGAGTTGATCAACTGAGACTACAAAAATTTTTTCAATTTTTACTGCTGTATGAGCGTTTGTGGTGTGCAATTTTTTATCTTAAAAACTTTATATTTTAAAGTATTTTGCCTTTCGTTCGTAATAGTAAATGCACTTGTGTGATTAAATCCCCAGAACGAGTTAAAATAAACCATTAAAACAAGTTAAAATAAGAATGATGAAGGTAATTAGAATGAGATTAGATATTTACCATGTTCGTTATTCTTGAGTTTAGAATTTTAATGATGAGTAAGATATAGTCATTTCTACATTGAAACAATAGATTAATTCAACAGTCAAGCCAAGTAAACGAAAAAGAAAAACGATAGAGAGCGAAAGAAAGGGGGAATAAAGGCTGCTATTGAAACTTGAAGAACTTGCTGTAATAAACCATCTTATAAACTAAACTCCTCGAGCCATTATCATCTTGATCGTGCAGGCACACTCTTAAATTTTACTAGCTCTGAAACAATAGTCCTTTAGATTGATACTTTTCACAAATATTTTTTCCTGTAATTCTTCCAAAAAGTTTAAGCGCTTTTCTTTCTCAAGTATAATAGTGGTAGATGGTACAAGAAAACATGGAGGAGTTTGTTTTGTTCATGATTGGTGGAAATTTTTTTTAAATTTATATGATTTATGTTGATTAGAACAACAGCAGAGCTTCCGTTTTCATGTTCAAAGTTTTTATTATGATTAAGTAAAAGAACATTAAATTTTTTTTTATTTAATATTAATTTGAAATGTATAAAATAAATGTCTTTAAATAGACGATCTAATGGAAATAAAAGTGGATCTAAAATCTATATATATATTTATTTACATATATATAAACAAAATAATGAAATTAAAGTTTTTATTTCTATAGTCAGACAAATGAAATAATTTATTTTTCAAATTCAACGAGCGTTAAATCAAACGAAATATTGTCTATTATCTTATTGTGAAACCTGGAGTATTTCAGATTTTTCTATTTAGTTGTTACTGCGTTTACGTGGCTACTTTACTAAATAGAGAGATAGATTGAAACCAGGATAAATGTTGTTAATCGGATTTTCGAGGTTTTAATACATACTTACAAATAAAGAGATAAAATCTGTTGGAAACACTGATTTTTTTTTAACAATTAATTTTATTTTTCTTTTTCTAAATTAATTTTTTTTAACTTATACAATAATTATTTAAAAGAAAAAAATTTAAAAAACGGTTGGTCTTGTGGGCCAACCCCACAACTCCCCGCTGTTTCCAAGCTCAAAGAGCTTATAAAGGTTATTATTTGTAAATTCTTGAGCTCTCTGAGCTTTGGACCTGAAAAAATATATATTGCTGAAAAAAAGTAATTTTTGTTCGACAATATCTTTGGAACAAATCGACCGATTTTCATATTATTTGCGACAATTGAAAGTAGGTTTTGAGACTTAGCTTTGATTAAATTTTGAACTAAATCAGTCGAGTGGCTCAAGAGTTTATAACAAAAACCTAAAATAAAATTTTTTTTATTTTCGTTTTTTAAATAAATTGGAAACTTCTCGACCGATCGACATCAAAATCTACTCAACTTTAATTGATGAGCTTTTTCGATTGCCGCAACGAACGTTCCAATCGCTTCATTTGTTTCAGATATCGTACGACAAAAATCAGTTTACACACACACACACACATACACACAGAGGTCCATCTGAGAGTAACACTAGTAGATGCCAGAATAACTTGCCAGGATGTCATAACATCGACATCTGATAAACTCGATTATCGAAAATTGGACTGGAATCAATAACTTCCTTTTTATTTGGAAATTTTCAATTGTCATAGTGGGAAGTTCAAAATTATGAAAATTCATTAAGAATTTTAAATACTGGAAGAAAAAAAATTATGCTAAAAATTTTAAGAGTTTGTCAAACATTGTAGACTTTTCAACCGGAACGATAATTTATTAAAAAATGGTTAACATTCATATTAAAATTTTAAACATATGAGAATTCTAATTAATTAATGCATTAATACAAAAAGTTTATAATTTGGTATATTTAGATTGCCAAGTGTCGCTTATTTAATTGGTGAATATTATCAATCAATGAGCTTCTATAAAGGCAGGGGGGGGGGGGGGCTCTTAAGAAAAAAGGGCTCATATTCTCAGTGGTTCTCACTTATTTTATTTTCTTTTAACCCCTTACCATGTTTGTGGTCTTAATATATCGCGTCTGTTGAAAATTAAAAATCATTAAATCTGGGGCAAAATGGGCCCCCCAAAAACAGTTTTGATATATGATTTTTTTTACCGCTTTTACATTTTTGAGTCTTTTGCCATGTATACATAATCAATTTGCTCCAAAAATAAAAAATTAAAACTTGGGACAAAATGAGCCCTTTAAAAAATCTACTAAAATTCGAATATATTTTTTTATTTCATCTTAATAGTATGTTACACATCAAGGGAGGAAAGTAGGACATTCTAAACTGAGTGTATAATTACCTACCCGAGTCGAAGGCAAAGGCCGCAAACACTCGGATTGGGATTTCCTATTTTCCTTCGTGATATGTGTACGATTTTTCACCAGATCTACACCTGCAAGTTTAAAATTTTGCCTCTGTTTATCATTTGTTCTCTCGTAAAAGAAAAGAACGACTTTCTTCCCTTTAAACAGGGCAAGAATTTAAACTTTTGGTGTAGGTATAGTAAAAACGCTGATTAATAAATTTCTCTAAAATATTGACTTTTCGCGCTTAATTATTTTAATGTTTTGTATACTGATAAATTGAACGGACTATGGCATAAGCTTGGAGAGCTCAATTGAAAGACCACTTGGCGCGCCGTTGACATGGTCTCGGTTCAACTTCCGATTATTTTTAAGCTTTGAAAAAAAAATTAATTCTCAAATTCAAGTTCAGAAAATTTTTATATTCAGACGTGTTAAAAACAAACCACAATCTCACACACTTTGTAAAGGTTCATTGTTCATAAATCATTTAAACTAAATAAAAATTTTTGGGAGCCCATTTTGCCCCCCCCCCCTCCCATTCCCTACTCATAAGTTATAAATTTTTACTTGAAAGTAATAATAATCTTGTAATATTAAGCTGGACTTATTGTTTAAAAACTATCATTTTTAAAAGAATCAGTAGTGCTAATTATAAATTAAAAAAAAATTAATAAGCTTGTTTGCACTAAAAATATAACAATACTAATTACTGACAGTAAATTCCACTTCTTAGTACTTAATATGAATTTTTAATATTCTTGTTTTCTGTACATTCAATCTCTACTATTATAACTGGCTGTATTTACTTATGAATAGCAATCATCTATTATTTATATTCGTATTTACCATTTTGCTAAATTATTATTCATAATTTCCTTAGTAATAACAAATTTTCATCGAAATCGATAATTTAAAAAGTATATTTTAAATTTATAGCTGATATTTTTCATTTATGTACCGAAAGATCAAAACGTTTTTCGCGTGACGAAAATGAAAAAAATTATTGTGATTTGACTGCTTAAGGGTGAGTTAAGGGGTAGTTTCGGAGGTTCGGGGCGGCCTAAGACTTTCGGCTGACATACCAGCATCACGGCTGCTCAATTTTAAAACACATTAAGAGACAAAATTTTCAAAATCGATTTTTTAGTATTTTTAGTTCCAGTGGAGTCTTGTGAATATGATTCAGTTCATATTTAAAAAATTTTATTTTGTCCAATCTTTTTTTCATTAAGCGAAAAACTTTCCGATCATCAAGAACATTTTCATTTGTTGTACTGAAAAAAGTACTGTAATGTTTGTGAAATTAATCACTTATTAGAATTTTTTAAATTTACGAAACAGTTTTGGAGACTCACTATTTGATTTTTAAGCAGCCTTGTAATTTAACTTTCCGAATGCTAGAAATAAATATAAGACCTATAGGTTTTATAGCATATTCATGAAGGCGACAAATATATATAGATACTTATTTATAAGTTATTGGTAGACTTTAAAAGTTGCTTTACTTTTTTTTTCAGTCACTCAATAAATGATTGAAAAGAAGTTCGATGTCGAACGAAAAACAAAGTATCTACAGAAAAAAAAAAACGTACATAGAAAACTTTATTTTCGATCATTTTTCTTGCTAAATTTAAAAAAATGTCTGATCTTATAAAAGCCATTCGGATGGTCACGAGAAACAGTACGAAATCTGTCGAGGATTTGATCAAACGTTTGCATCTATACATCACTTGTATCTTTTCAACTGCACAATGCTGCGCATGTCGATCAGACAATATGACGTGAACTGTGGTAGACCAATATCCTGCGGGTTCTTCTATTCACAATCATCTATTTTTTATTTTGTTGATAAATGTACGGATTCACTTGAGAATTTTATTAAAAATTGAACATGACGGTTCAATAAATACTAGTCGACGTAATATGTGCTTAAAGGTTTATTTATATATAAATATATAAAATTATTTATGAACTATTATCTTCACGGAGGAAATTTTATTATACTATTTACGATACTAAATTTTTAATTTCACCTATTTTAAAAGGAAGCAAAATTTTTCAGTAGTAACACAATTAGTTTTACCATTGAGAATAATAACAGTAACAATTGATGGTGGTGACAATTACTATCGAAGATGCTAATTGTAACTATTAAAGATTATAATTGTTACAATTGAAGATGGTAACTGTTACCATTCAAGGTTGTAAAAATTCTGAAACAAATTTGTATAATTTAAATCCTTTATTCGTATTCATATTTTAGCTATGATCATTTTTTCCTTTAAATAATGCAAATAAGTAACAATACAATGGCTTAAGTCCAAATAGGGTAGAAGTACCATTTGTGGCCACTGCTCCATTTTTGGACATTTGAATACTTTATTTTAAATAATAAAAACGCATTAAAAAAAAATTCAATTGTAATAGTGTGGTAAAAGTATCTTCAAACACATTTAAAAAATTAATTATGCCATTGCGTATTTTACAAATTATTTTATTCAAAATTTCTAAAGTGGCCAAAAACGGTACTTCTGTCCCATAGTAAAACTTTAAAAATATTGGAGCTATTATCGATAACTTTAAATGATTGGGTATGATCATCAAAATTGCAATCATCCAAGTATTGAGTGAAATTCATCACATATACAGACAGGAAATCACATGTAGACAAGCTTCATGGTTCCCCGCCTTTTTTATCCGCGATAATTTCTCGCATCAAAATTTGTCAGCAAAGATATCTCAGTACGAAATTTCTCATAACATAATTTACTCGAACAAAAATTAATTATGCAATACACCTTGACACCTATACAAAAACATCTACATCATGATCATGATTATCATCATCATTTGATGTCTCTTACACGCACCCAAGGCAAGGAAAAACAATAAGAGGGAATAACGCATACTATTAAAGCGTTATATTAAAGCAATTATTATGTATGATGTATGTCGTACAATATACATTTTCGATTTTCCAACTGGGGTGCTTCGCCTCTCAATCCCCATCGCCCCTGGACCCCTCAAAAAATTTCGCCTTTCTCCACTCTACCGTATTTCTATTAACAGGATAAATTTTCGCATGAGAAAATATTTTTATCATGAAAAATTATGGCAGGGATAAAATATTCCACGAGAAATTATTGCATGATAAAAAAGAGACGGTCACCAAGCTTCAGACTGTGACGCCGATTTTTAAATTCTTTATTAGTTTAGATAGTAATTATTACTTGGGCTAATGTTAACTAGTACCGTCAGGTAATTAAGAATTATGATGTTGATAATAGTTATAATTAGTTAAGATAGTAAAATTTATAACTTGTGATTACCATCAACAATTCTAGATTTTGCCATATTGTTGGTAAATACTAAAATTCAAATTTATTATAATAAATTTATTGCCGTATAATCCATGCGTGTACTGTAAAAATCGAGAGTAGATCCGCGGATTTTATTTAAGTCCGAATTCATTTCGTCACTTGCTCTCTAAGCCTGAAATAGTGAATTATCACTAATTCACAATGTATATTTACTATTTGTCATAGCTCAAAGTCGACCACTTGGAATTAGTGCATATACACTCATTTACCCAGTGAAATGATGCACTTATGAAAATAGTGAAATTCACTGTAGTTATTAGTTGTAAATAGTTCTAATGATAATTACTTATTAAAAAGTAATGTTTTAAATCTACTATGTAAAAAGTAAAATTTTCACTATTTATACATAAAATTCACTTTTTTCCAGTGAATTAGTTAATCACTGGGAAAAACAGTGAAAATTTAACTATTTCAAGTTTAGAGAGTGGAGTTCCGGAGTTCAAAAAAAATCACCGCATAGGGAGTAAATAGGGATTTTTTTCGAGCGGTGATTTCGGAATGACGCAGATTTTATTTCACTATGGTCCGCAGTTTTGACATTTAAATAAATTTAGAGTTGATAAAAATATCTGTTTTATGAATAATATATAATTACTTTAATACTTCTTTGTAGTGAATTTCATTGCGAAGGGAAGTGAATAAATAAAAAATTATCCATTTTACATTTACTCCGGATTCATTCCGCAAATTTTTCACAGTGTATGTAGCAGGTTATTTAGAATTCTAAACAAAACTATAACTTTTATCCATTCCAAAGAGTTTCCTCCAAGTAATTAGAATTACTTTGACATTTCCGAGGATCTGCAGTGAAAGATATGTTGATAGACTTCTTCGGAAGTATAAAAGAGAAAATAGAGTAACAGATAGTGAAGAAGAACTGAAGCGTTTGAAAGCTTGACAACTTTTATTTAAAAAGCTAATTAAGCTATTCAATTAACATACTACTTTACTTTACTTCCTTAATTGCTGCAGTACAATCATGAGATGAAACAAATGAGAAAAAAAAATTTTTTTCAGGCATCTTCAAACTTTAAATTTACCAAGGAAATTATACACAAAATTGATTTGTGTTTTTATGCAAAATGTGAAAAGGGAATAATTATAAACTTATAATTGAGCTATTCACAGTACCCTACAAATGAATAAATATAACTGAAATAAATTAGTAAATAATCACTTGGAAAATTGAAATGATATTATTTGTACATCAGAATGAGCAGATGAAAGAGTGAGAGAAAAAGAGAAAAAGAGAGAGAAAGAGGAATAAAGAAAGAAATATGAAGAGAAATATTCATTATTCATGCGAAATAAGCTCTTTTCTTGCTTCACCAAAAAAGAAAAAAAAAATTATTGGAACAGAATATTTTTTTTATTAATGTAAGAATGAAAAATTACACCACAATTTGCATTTAAACAAATTAACATTTTAATTGTGTTATGATAATAATGAAATTTAATCAGTGACATACACTGTAAAAAATCACCGGGGTAAGTTCAAGCGGTGTAGGTGTTAAAATCGGCGGTGTGAAATCTCAACACCGAAAGCGGTGTGAAAATAACGCCGCCGCCGGTGTAAATATTCTAGACCGGTGTTAAAATATTTTTCGGCGTTGAAAATATTTTACTTTGTGAATATTTTTACTTACTCGATCACTACAGTTAAACAGAGTTTCTATAAATAAATTAAATTATTAGTGATTAAAATGGTGGAAGTAAAAGTACATAGCAAAATTAAAATTTCCTCTAGATAATAGTCATTAAATTTTTATATTTTTTTACATATATGTAATACATTTTTTTTCTAATTCTACACGTGAAATTTTTTTTTTGCACCGATTTAACACCGCTAAATTACATCTTCTACACCAGTGTTATTCCATTTTAACACTGCGCGGTGTTAAATTGAGTTCATTTTTAACATCGCTCTTTTTACAGTGTACAATCGCAAAAATCTTTTTACTTATTTTTATTTGTCAACCTCGAATACTAAATATATGTAAAAATTATTACCGATAACTACAATTGTTATTACTTCTTTTTCAAGTAATGCATCAGATAAAATGGAGGATTGGGCTCGAAGGGAGAATAATTGGTGAAGATTAATATATCAGCGTGATAAGTTTAGACAAAGATACCTCAGAAAAGTCTGATGGCGGCTTGCCAGACTAGATCCGCGTTCAAACGAGCTTTGAGCTTCTCCAGCACTGTGAGCCCCTCGAGTTCTTTACTTTTCTTTTATAGAAGAGTAAATGGACGAGACCCTGACGTTCAAAGAGTTCAAATTTAAATTCCACTGGCACTCGTCTATTCGTCTTCTCTGTGCTTCATCAGTAGTCTTTCACTTCTTTGCTCACACGTTTCTTTTAAATGGACGTCACAGATGGCAAAGCTATATTTTTCGTTTGGATGATGTAAACTCACTTGCCAACTCATTTCAGTTCGAACACTTTACTTGGCATTCGACATGTTTGCGCAGTGGCCCGTCCAAATCTGGCTGTCCAGTTCTCCGCTGCTTTTCCTACTAACATCTGTTGACATTTTTATTTTTATCACTGTTAGGTGTTGTAGCGACAGTAAGTGTATACTTATGTATATATATGTATATATTTATGTATCTCAATTGATGGTTTTTAAATTTTATCTGACACATTAAGATTATTTGAGATTTTATTGTAGTTGTCAATATTATAACTTCAATAGTTGCGTGGAATCATATTTTTTCCTCGCCTTCTACTTTGGTAGGCAATTACACGCACGGGTTGAAATGTCCTACTTTTCTTCGTTGGTGTGTAATATACTATTTATATCTTGAATTCTCAACTTTCAAATTTCCTGATAGTGAGTAACTTATTTTTATAGTTAGATGATAGTCATTGGCGCAATTCTGCAGGGAACTGAAAGAAAAAATATAAAATGTCCTATGGGAAAGGCATAATACTTGGGACAAATGGGAATGAACACTTGGGGAGCTATTTCAAGTCAGCAGTGAGCAAACGACGTAAATCGATAGGAAATACTCTGAATTTTATTCGGTTGCGTGTAAAACTGTCGAGTCATTATCCTATGCCTGAGTGTTGAATACTTTGTATCGACGAAACTACATCAAAATTTTAAAATTAACTTTTTACTGGCGTGTAATTTAGAAATAAAAATGTTTTGATTTAATCAAATACTTTTTTAACTTTTCTTTATGAAAGTTGAAATTTATAAAAAAAAAAAGTAAGTTTTCGATTTTAGCCCAATTTTGCAAATTTCGAATTTCGATATGTTGACGTTTTAAATTTTTTACTCTGAAAATAAAAAGAAAACGTTGCCAACAATGCCATCTAATTGCAAAAAAATTAATCGATCCAGACGTCGTCAAGGCAACTTTTAAAAAATTTTTGATAGAAAGTAGAATAGAAGTACCGGTTTTGGCCACTTAGACATTTTAAATAAAATAATTTGTAAAATACACAATGACATAATTAATTTTTTATATATGTTCGAAAATACCTTTATCACACTATTACAATGGAATTTTATTTTATACTTTTTCATTAATTTAAATAAAGTATTAAATGTCCAAAAATGGAGCAGTGTCGCAGTAGCCACAAATGGTACTGTTACCCTACATATTTTTTTCGATATGAAGAAGTTTGTTTACCTAGAAGTTTTAAATATTTTAATTTGATTAAGAAATTTTGTTAAATAAAAAAATACTCACTGTGATATTTATGATCAACATCAGATCGAAGCAATTTCAATTGATTTTGTGTTTATGCTTTATTTAAAGTAATTTACTTATTAAACTAGATAAATTTTCCTTTTTCATTGAAAATTATATGAAGGTAAAATAATTAAATTACTCCGTTGATTTGAATATTGATAAATTGACTCAACTCGGCAAAATTTTCGATGAACCACTGAAATATTAATGAGTGAATATCGAAATACGTTAGAATCAAAGACATTTAGTTCTTTTAACGACGAAAAAGACTTAATTTCGGCGTCGGGGTTACTTTCAGGAAATCTCCACGTTTTGTCAGCTATATCTAAATGCCTGTCGCTGTTAAACTAACGACGGCTTCGTTGATAAAGCTAACTTTTTTTCTCAGTGTAAAAACCATTTGGCTTATGGCTTTTTTCAAGATATGCCCAGATAAGATCAGGTCACGAAATTCAACATCTGACTAGACATAATTTGATCTGTTCATATCTCGTCAGATCTAATTTTTTTTTTATGGGATCCCTTATGTCATTTATTATATTTATTTATCAGTACATATATATTTTATTTAAATATTTTTTTGATCTACATATTTTACTATCATATTACAGTTCAATTAGTAAGTGGAAGTTCTGTAACTTTTGAAACAAAGAGCTTAAAATTCCTGAAATCAAAGTTACAGAATTCATGGCAATAATGGACCTCTCTCACTTTTTTGTAAAAAATGGGTCGGGGGGAGGGGAAGTTAGAGAAATTTCACTGTATTTAAATTTTCTAAATATCTATGAAGCCACAAAATTTTATCAAAAAATTGCACACTTCAGACACGAAACGTCGAAGGTGCTCTACTGTCGACAAGCCGAGATCGCCCGATGCACTCATGTGAAATTGATTCTGTTATTCATATAACGTAATAAATGCATTGAAGTCGGGAATTTATAAGAACTAAAAATTTTAATGAATATGATAAATATATTTTTAGATTGATTCACTTTAATATATATGTAGAAAAACGCGATTAAATGTGTGCTTACAGTCACATCCGCTGGTCTATACGTCTGTTTGTTACCACACGCAAAAAAATAAATAGTAAATTTTATTCGGATTTTCATTTATTTTTATTGTTTGAACAATAAACCCGCATCGAAGAATGTAATTCATAGATGATATAATATTGAAAGCGAAAAAGTATGAGAGTGATTCTCTAAAATATATTGATATGAAAAAAAAGTAGTCACTTTTGGTCTTTAAATTTTATTGTTTGAAATGATAAAATATGTCGTCTTGTCATGTAGGTATAGTCGCATCAGTAATACTTTAGGTTAATTATTTCACATACGTGGAAGCCCACGAACACAAGTAAAATTTTATTGTTTCAAACTATAAAAACTGATGAGCTTCAGATTCACTTTCATGCAATTTGAAGAAAGTAATAATTATATAATTATTATAACGTTGTATATAAAATCAATTGCTTGACACTGAAAATTTTATTCATCATACTGAATGTGTTTTTTACTTTTAAACTATAAACTTTAATGTTCCAAACAGCGAATGTTGAAGCTGAAACGTTAAATTATTTATAATTCATTTTTTTTATCTACCAAACCAGTAATTTCTATTACTTGTAACATGATTTATTTGCATATAAGCTTTAAAATTTAATATTTATATTAAGATTATTATAATTTATTATATGAAACCACGAAATTACTGTTTGAAATGAAATTCAATTGTGACCACATTCTAAATTTTTAGTTGTCAATTATTAATTTAAAACTTTTTTTTTTTGCGTACACCATACAGTTCGTCAGACGCAATTAATAATCTCAAACTTATATTTATAAGTTTCCGGTCATCCTTAAGACGATCCCTTTCAAAATTCGTTAACGAAATTCCTATCATTCGGAAGATATTAAGAAAATTCATCGACTTCATTGAATTCATTCGAGATTTCTGTGTAAATGTATTGCCCATATGTCTGTCTCTTTGTTTTTTATCTGGACAGTTGGATACCTTTCACTCTCTTTTACACATTTTTAGCATATACTCTTATTTCTTTGTCAATATTACTCTTTACAGCGCCACGGTGTAAAATGGAAGACAGAAAAATTAAAAAAGAGTTCAACTGTCGATAACATAGATTTTGTAATGTACTGTGAATTCTAAAAAATAATTTTTTTTTTTTTTTACTAAAATAATAATTGGAGTATAAGGTGAGAAATCCGGCACCCGATCAAGCAACTAGTACCTGATTACTCATGTATTTGTATATCTATATTTACTAAATTTAACAAAATATAGATATACAGATATATGGAGTGATCGAGTACTAGTTCCTTGCTTGTGTTCTAGGTCTTTTACTTTATTATATCATTTGACTGTATGAAAGTAACACCAAAATAAAATAATAAGTAAGCTATAATTTTATTTTAACGTAAGTATTTGAGGTGCGCACATTTGGATTTTCGAAATTTTTTTTTAATGTTTAAAAAAATTATAAGTTAAAAAAAATTTCAGAGGAATTAATTGATTTTCTTATATTAACTTTCCGCTTGAATTGATTAACAAATGCAATCTCCCGTATATGTAATATTTTTTACGGTTGCCAACTCTATTGTCCTGGCTTATTTCAATATGTCTGTAGGCGATAGTAATTTACATGGTACTGGTTTTTTTACACGTTTGATTGACCTATATGCTATAAAAAATAATTGTTTATTGAAATGTAAAGTTTCATAGAAAGAAATTTTTTCATCTGATGCATTCAGTTCAATATTTAATATTATTAATATAACATAATCTAGACCTTTTTTTGAGATTTAAAGTTTCAAAAAAGGAAATTATTATTCATGGTAGGGGACATATCAACCTTTTTTTTTATTTTATTAAACTAATAACATTCACATCCAGTTATTGGCAATTCAATAAAAAGAAAATAAATGCTATATTCAAAATGTGTTGCGTAAAAAAATTTTACCGAACAAGTTGTTAAACGTTTTTTTTTTTTTTTTTATTACAATTTTCTGAAGTCACCGTTGAATGACTAAATCGACAAAACGAGATGTTATAAAAGACAGCATAGTACTTGGGTATAAAAATAATCGTTGAAAATAAGTATAAAATAATGGATGAAAAATAGAAAATATAAACAGGATAAAATGAAATTATGAGTAAATAATAACAGAATGAAATATTGTAAAAGAAAAAAAAAGCGGACTGTTTTGTGGGTTTAGAATGGGGTGAGAATCGCTCAGAATATTTTCTTTAGGTTCATCGTTTCTCAAATGCGTCGGAAAAGTTCTATGATGGGCGGAGGAAAGACATTTTTCTAATCTCTTCCTCTCATAGCGTAGGGAAACAGGTCTCCGGAAACTTTTGGGAAAGTTACTTTCGCGTGCACTTCTGGTCTAACTATTCAGTTCTTTTTTATTTTATTTTATTTTTTTTTCCACATTCTCGTCGCAGAAACGGAAGAGAAAGAGGGGCACTGCTACAACCTATTCCTGGGTGGAAACGGACAGAGGAAAATATATTATTTACGCTGTCCCTGTAGAGTCGCTAGATTCCCACGGAAAAAACTTTCAATATTTTTGTGAGCGCGATTATCGGGGAATTTTTATCGGTAAAAATAATTTCTTTTTACTGGCGTGTGAAGTTTTTCCAATATCGGCAGCTGCACATCTGAACTAAATAATTTAAAAGTTTCTCGATTGTCAAATATATTCAGCATTATTCTACACTGTTTAAAAATCTGGTATGTTTTTTTTTGCAAATGTATACTCAGATTTTTCATACTTTATAAATAAGATATCTTACCTTGAAATAAATATAGTTACAAACAAGTTCTTTTTATTATTCTTACGAAGTATAACATTTATATTTTGTGTAGCATAATAAAGAATGTCTCGATTTATATGAATATTAACACCGTGAAAAATCGGAATAGAATTTTAAGTGATTTTTCATTCCAAATTGACTTTACTCAGAGGTGTTAAAGAAAGTCATTCTGTGGTTGGAAGCATCTAATGGATGGTGATGCGCGTTTCGTGAAGAGAGCGATATGTATAGCTCTAGTAACGATCTGGCTAGGTACCGAAACGATCCACTCTAGTCTCATTTACAATATAATCATTGCCAATACCATACGGATCGCTAACCCAACTAACCTCCGAATACACGTAAAAAAAAAAATACTTGTAACCAGCACGATATGATTTTCTGACTGTCACGACACTCGTTTACCCATTTGGAGGTTAGTTAGGTTAGCGTTACGTTCAGTGGTAGCAGCGATCTGTATAGCTCTAGTAGCAATGGGGGTTACTACGGTAGCTATCCAAATTGCTGCTATAACTATACAGATCGCTTCCTTTACGAAACCCGCATCACGATAATTTAGAGTTTACCTGAAGATCGGAACATTTTTCGCAGAACGAAAATAAAAAAAAAAAAATACAAAATGAAAAGTGAAAAATCTATGACATCTAGATTTCTGAAATGTTTCGCACAAAGAAATTTTGTGTATTTGTTATAAATTTGTTGGTTAATTTTTAACTTTCCGCTAAAAAAATTGAAAATTTTCGAAAATTCGGGAAGTGATTGATTTCAGTCTGATTTTTGAAAATCGAATTTTTAACAGATCTTGACGTTTTGAGGTTCAGGAAGCTATTCTGACTAAATTCAAGATTCCAGAGAGGAAAGTACCACGGGCACAGACTTGACCCAACTTCGTAGAACTTTGGACCAGACTTGTAAGCCAGTCTTGGCCCAGTTTTGGTAAAAGTCTAGAATGATAGTCTCGGGCCAAGCCTGGTTACCAGACCTGGCCCATGCCTAGTTACCAGACCTGGCCCATGCGTAGTTGTCAGTTCTGACCCATGCATGGTTGCCAGTCCTAGCCCAGGCTTCGTTGCCAGACTTGGTCCATAAATCGAGGAAACGAATAAATTTAATGTAAAAAAAATTTTATTATTATTAACCACTTAGAGTTCATGATCATTAACGTTCAAACTATCTAAGAGAGGTAAATGATGTGAAGAAAACTCGGTGAAAATTCTGCTGGGCTCTGGGCGCGAACTGCCGTCCTTCCGATTGCTGGGTCCGAATGGTAGCTACTGGATGAACCTATTAATGTTGAACTGATACATTTATATGATTTACTTATTAAACCATAGGTACTTTTATTTTTTGTTTTTTCCGTGTACTGAGTCAATAGAGAATTTTTCAGTGGTCATACTAATTAAATCTAAACTTACTTAATTTCAGTCGATTATTCCGCAAACTTTTACTAGTATTTCACTCAACGGAATGTTTTTTTTTTCATAAAAAATATACATCAAACACTCCCTCGGAGTAAAGTGTACTCCGAGGGAATTAAAAATAATAAAAATCATCCACTCCGAATTCACTGCGGATTTAACCTGTGTTAACTCCAAAAATTTTCTAGTGTATAAGCCCGTAATTGCTTGTTCATAATCAAAAACAGATAAGAGATTTTTTTTTTGCTTTTTGGCGAATAAAGTTATTTTTGAAGTTAAATTCATTGTACAAAAAAGATTCATTCATTATCAGGGAAAGCAATGATTTTAAAACAGCAGTAATTTGTAGATTTTGTATGAATAAGTATAACAGACAGTGCACAGAAATTTGCGGTCCGTACACCGCTATACGAGTAAAGTAAATAATAGCCCATTACTAAACGTATGCAATAGTTATTGTGAAAAATTCTCAAAGCATACGCTCCACTATTCAATTAAACTATCAATGAGGCTGATGGGGTTGAAGTGAAATTATATTGAAATCAAACATGAGTTAGATAAAATGAGGCTAGGGTAGTTAATTTCAGGTTCAGAACAGGTTGCGGTAGTTTAATTGAGGCTCAGCCGGGTTTCATAGGCTTTAATGCGACTGAATTTTTTGACTGTAGTATACTTATATAGGTCAGCTTGACGCATAAGACTTTTCTAGAAATTTTAGTTTGAACGATGTATAGAGTAGCTATTGTCTATTGTAGTATCTATGCCTCGAAATTTCTTCATAAGAAAGCAAGATAACTAAATATTCGTTGCTTTTTTGACGTTTTGTTTCATCATATGAAGTAATTACTTAAGCATCCTGGATGGAGCATATTTTAGATGTTTATGTACTCATTTCCATATTCTATATTACACATTTAGGATATCTATGACAAAACTATACTTCGATGATGAGTTATATCCACTGTCGTTCATATGACATTCAATATTTTTTGTAACACATTTAAATTGTGACGTCAGCAGTGTATAAAATGTAATTTTCAGTTGCATGCACTATAGCTTGCGTGCAAAAAATATCGAAGTAACTCATTGGGTCATCTTGTGACAAAATTTTTCATCATATTTGAATGGCATTCTATCACTTACGGTCGGTAACCTGCCGCCTATTGGCACACATTGACGTCGCTTTCAAGTCTTTCTTAAAAAAATTAATGCATATTATTAGTTTATATATCAAGTACAACCTCGCCTCTGGCTCAGTAGTCAACCGTCACAACTCGCGTCTTATACACAATCGCACTCGATATATAAACTACTATTATAGAACTCAACATAATTTTTTCAAATATTTAAAAAATTCAATCTGTATTTAAGGGTCAGTAGTACTAAGCGAAATTTTGAATTTTACTTTTCTAAAAACGTCTTCAATAACGATGTCACACAGCTCGAATCATGAAAATCGTCCGAAGAAGTACGTCTTACAGATTTTTTCGGAAGCTATGAAAATTTCTGCAATAACAATTTATTAATATATTAAAATAAATGTGAAATTTAAAAATTTGGTTAGTACGGCCCAGCCTTACTCGGGGAAGAAGGTTTAGATCTGACCACATATAATTATATCTGATCAGATCTGACAAAGTAGATCTGGCCAGATCTTTAAATTGTCTCTATCTGGCGAGATCTGATCAGATATAATTATATGTGGTCAGACCTACATCTTTTGCCTCGGAGATCCCTGTTAAAAGAAATATTAAATTGCGAAAAAAAAAATAAGATAATTTCAATTCAATCCGCAATGAAATCTGATATATTGAGAACGTTACTTAGAGGAATTTTAAATGATTATAATTAATGAAAAAATCCCGGTGACTGCTGGGCTCGAACCTGCATCCTTCCGATTCAAGGTCTTTGATGCTATCCACTGTGCTGATCCACGTATGTGATCGCGTGGGTGTCAATAACAAGATATGAACAATTTTCAATAATAACACAATGTATACATGATTATATCTGAACAGATATAATAAGATCTGAATATGTTGTTGTATTCAGTTCGGATGTAGTTATATCTGATCAGATCCCACGAGATACACGCAGATCTGACCAAATGTAAACAATTTTTTACAAAAATAAGACGTATACATGATTATATCCGAGCAGATATAATGAGATCTGATTGTGTCAAATGTTGTATCTAGTTCAGATGTAGTTATATCTGATGAGATCTTACAAGATATACGCAGATCTGACCAGATATAAACAATTTTCTTTAAAAATAAGACGTATACATGGTTATATCTGAGCAGATATGATGAGATCTGATTATGTCAAATGTTGTATTTAGTTCAGATGTAGTTATATCTGATTAGATCTGACCGGATATAAACGGTGGTTGGCAAGATACAATGAGATCTGATCATGTCTAAATATTAGATCTGATCAGATCTCAATAGATCTGCCAAAATATAATTTGATCTTATCAGAAATAATTATATCTGGTCAGATCTTAATCATTTTCCCCGGGTAATTGCACTTAATTCATATTCATTAGTGAATTTAAAGAATAATTAAAAAAATTTTGTATAACTTCATATCTATGATTTCATATATAATCGGTCATCAGAAAGTATCAAGTAAAATAATATTTTATTTAAATATATGATGGATTCAATTTTCAATTGTATTTGACATTTTATTGATCTGAATAAATTTTCGTGACATCAACAAGACACCAAGCGTTATTGAATCAACTATACCATCACATAAAATATTATTTTACTTGACTCTTTCATGATTCCAATTATTCTGTACTTATAAATAGAAACCTATGTATATAATCTTGAGAGTACTTATCAGAACTTATCTGTCAACAGATCTTTTCTTACAAATTAATCTATTTTTGCACGATTTCTTTTTTTTTCTTTGTAAATTAATCACAAATAAAATAACTTTTGAAACAATAAGTATCTAAAAACTATTAAAATAAATAAGAATATACTTTCGATCGCGAAACACTGTTGAACAAATTAAATCCAGTAATCACAGCCAAAACACATTAGAATTAATTTATCGTATATTACCATGCTAATTTATTGAGTTAAAAACACATTATACGAAAATAATCCTTACCATGAGTAACTGAAAATAATCTCGTATAATATGCTAGAGTACATTCTCCAATTACAAAATATTATTCTCTTCATTATTTTTATTACAATTACTACTGTTAGAAAAAGTATTTCTTCGAAAAAATTAAAAATATTTCCATCTCTTACAATATGTAACTTTATTCTATTAATTTTTCATAATTATTATTAGCTATTAATTAAAATTTTTTGATTAACATGAATCAGATATTGCTAATACTTGGACTTAAAGCTATTAGAATTAGAATTCTTTAAAAAAAAATTGATTACCGTACATATGAATCAAATGCCTGCTTAAGGAATTTACTTCGTAAAAATCAGCGAGACCGTTGTTGCTAAGTACAAATCTCAATTAGCATTACTCCCAAATACTTAAATATGATCTTAGTAGATTCATAATTATCGGTGAACTCATAATTGACTCGTGCACGTATGAGACAATAGCTTTTTATCTTGCTTAGAAATCGCAAACTTGGCGCGAGACGCTACTGCAGCTTTTGACATAAGTTGGAAAAAATATATATTCTTATTCAATTTTTCATGTTTAATTTATATTTATGGTATACTGAGATTATTTTATCTATCCATGATTTTATTG
This sequence comes from Microplitis deprimator, assembly GCA_964016945.1. Classification (NCBI taxonomy): domain Eukaryota; kingdom Metazoa; phylum Arthropoda; class Insecta; order Hymenoptera; family Braconidae; genus Microplitis; species Microplitis deprimator. The sequence continues at coordinate 16,548,025 of OZ024707.1, forward strand.
AACTTGCTGAAAGTGAATAAATCGATTTAAGCTACTGTAGAAATTGCACTATTGAATGAGATGAATAAAATGACAAATAAAAGGTACAAGAATGATGATGAAGTTAAATTCAAATGGATGTAATTAATAGATTATTAAATAAGGAGTTATGATATAAGGCTCTAATATTGTTGACTATTCATGGAAAAATGATTTTTTTGTTAATAATTATTTTGCTGCTGACTTTTCAGAAAATAGAGTTAAAACTAATAAAGTATTGATAACTGCATCAATAGTTTAAAAAGTTCTTTGTTATAGTTTTCTCATGTTATTCAATACTTGTTACCAACGTAGCTAAAATTTGCTTTTAGATTGTTCATATTTCGCTGTTATTATTATTATAATATTAAATTTGGTAAAACAGATTTCAGAAGTGCCTCGTGTTCATTATACATTCTATTCTATCAAATAAGATGCTAGGTCTGCACTTCTTAACGTATTTCCGTTAAATTCTATTCATGCATTTTCTATACTGTTCATTCCTATGAAAATAACGTGACTTGCTTCAACGATACTTTTAAAATACTTTATGTTTTTTCAAGATATTGATTTATAGTATATCATTTTTTCTTAAAAAAACTATTTGAACTTTCTTTTTTAAGCTCCAGGTTTTATTATATTTTTCATTTTATATTCATCCTTATAAATTTATTTTTGAAATGCACCAATTATCCTTATCGAGGTAAAAAAAAAAAAAACTCTCAGACCTGATGGTTTTATTTTTATTGAACACGAAAAAGTAAAAATAGAAAAAAAAAAAAAAATAGTGAGAATGCACTACGAAAATGTGGCACATCTCAATGAAGATGTTCTGGAAGGCTTGTCAGTAAAAAAACATCGAGAATGGTCCGTGGAAAAACCTTCCAATAGTGTGCAACGAAGCTCGACAGTGAAAGGGACACATTGGCAGCAGACAAACGAAAGCAAAGAGGGTCCAAGGGCGTCAACTGGGTTTTTTAAAAGGGTGAGAAAGTAATGGAGCATGAGTGAGAAGAAAATAGCAGAACGAAAAAGATTCTAAATGGAGATGTCTTGTATGCAGAGTCGTTTCTTCAAAACGACAGTGATGTAAAAGTGACGTACCTGACTTCGTAGACTAAAAGATAAAAGTTGCTGGAAGAGAAAAAACTGATATAAATCTTTTTTTCCTCCAATCCACAGCCTTTATCATTTTTCAACTGAACGCTATAAAAATTTGAAATTTAAAAAAAAGCAACCCCGAAATCCTCGAAATTATTTCTTATTTATCTTAGAGAATATCTGAGTATGTGTATGCGCATATATAAATTATTCGTATATTTTGAATAAATTAATGGATGTAAATGATATGCAAATAAATCGAATAAATTTATAGAAACTTGAATATAAATAAATTTTTAACGCAATAGCTAAATTGGATTTGGCGTTTATTTTTTTTTTCTTCATTGTAAAAATGGCAGCGATTGAAACAAATGTGTTTACGAATACTGAAGGAAATTATGAGTCTAGTGGAAACTATCGTTGTGATTTCTAAAAAGGAACTGATAAAAGTCACTATTTTGCGATAAATATTCATCTATCGCTAGTAAAAATGTATCACTATTTCAATTAATGTTATAGGGGGGACCGGGGTTGGTTGTCTCACGGCTTGGTTGTCACAGTGGTCATTTGTGGTGATCGGTTCATCGATCGGCGGCGTAGAATCACGAAGGTATCACCTCCCTTTCGACGCTGATTCTCTGACACCGATCAATGTTCGTATTCCATTCGTTAAGTTGTCTATTATGACTTCTGTGACAACCAACCCCGGTGTCCCCTACTTCTCACTAATAAATAGTAACTATAGTCACTATTTCAAGTTAAGAAAGTAGTTTGATTAGTAAAAAGTACATGAGAAGTGTATGAAACCACAATAGCTCTATATATCTCATTGATTAAATACAGCGTAAAATATACAAAATTTACATGACAATATACATTTAAATAAGACGCCGATAGCTAAAAAAATCACACATCCGCACATTAGTGGGCCACAAAAATTTAATTGTTAGAAATAGATGTTTTGAGAACTCGTCAGACGGACATGTCATATATCTTGCCTAGGACATCAGTGGAACAACCGTTCAAAATTTTCTGCATTGAAACGGGCGTTTTAAAGAGTACTTGTGAGAGGTGTGACTTGAAGTGCCACCTGCCAGCTTATCTGCTAACTGCCACATACACAGACAAATCTCATGATTTTGAGTTAAATATTTGCATCGTTATAATCACAGAAAAAGAATTTTTGTCACGATCTCGTTTAGCTATTCGAAGGTTAGTGAGAGTAACTACTGACGATACGTAAACTGCTGACAGAAACAGGATCGTGAATGGGACTAGAATAGATCCTTATAATACGGTAGCAAAGCAGATCGTTACGAATCGTTCTTTTCACAGTACGCACATTACGATCCATTAAATTGTTCCAATCACGATACTTTTTTTCCGTGATAGTTGCTGGGTAATATCATTCCAATAAAAACTAAATTTGTTCTTTTTTGTGTGACTTACATGTACGCTGTTAATTAGATTGGTCATTAGATAAAATTTCAACACATTAAGAATAATTTAATATTTTATTATGTAAATCAATTTATGCAAAATAGAATTTCGCAAATAGTTCAACATTTATTGGAAAATTCCAATAATAGTAGCTATACTCATATATAAATTATACACGACTTTCTTTATAATGGATGGAGATGTTTATACATTTGTTATTTGTACATAAACGGTAACCTTGATAGAATATGGTTTTTGTATTCCGTATATTTATCTTGATACTATTCTAGTGTGTTTCTTATCAAGAATTCTTACCCCAAGTATACTTTACTTTATTCTAACGAGAATCTTGACATGGACCTCGTCGAGAATGGTTTATTAAAGCATACCATTCTTATATCCTACTAAAATTCCAACGGTGCCTTGAGACAAAATTTAATCCAAAGTTAACTACATCTATCGTTTATCTATTTATTTATTCAAATTCGGTTTTCTCATTCCAACAAATATTCACAACGTCCAATTTACTTAAAGTACAGTTGGAGTGATAGTACATATGAGTTATTGTAATAAAATGGGAGGAACAATAATTTGTTTCAATTTTTATTTTTCATTTCTCATTTAACTCCTCAGTAATGGAGAAAATTCAATTTTCTATAACTTCTATACTACTCTAATAGTGAGAAAGTGTACATATTTATTTAGAGTAGTGTGTGGAAGGGCAAGGACCTTCTTTCAAGATCGTAACTGAAAATGATGTTCCAATAAGTTTCACAATCAAAAATTTTGAAGACATTGAAATAGTATTTCACTATTAATATCTAATAAATTTTACTCGTTAGTTGTGAGTAAAACGGAGCAAATACGAATAAATTACTCATCTGTTTCTAGATATTGTTCAGTTATGGAGTAACAAATACTCAATTTCGATAATTTTTAACTAGAAACGAGTAAAAAATTAAACAAAGGGTACTAGTTTTTATTACTTCTGTATTTCTATCGTTTTTGGCTCAGGTTTACTCTCAATTGTAGAGTGAATTTTACCAAAAATTACATCTGTGCAGATTTGGCAGATAGTGGGAGAAAGCTTTTTCCAAATTTACATACAAATCCTTCTATAAATTTTCTGTAAGTAATTTAATTGACGTTGGAGTACTTACATACCTACTATCATCTTTTAATCCTACGTCTACACGGTTTTGTTCGTTGCTTTCGTTATACAGGGTAATCCAAAATTAGTTTTACATCGGTAAGATTTAGATTAAGAGAAAAATTCTGAGCGTTAAGATGCTAAACACTATTTCTTAATTTTGAATATTGTAGGTGATATTAAATATTCAAAGTGGTAAATCAGAAATGAGCTTTAGAAGTTAAAAAAAATATAAAAGAATAAATAATAAGTCCAGCATCGTTGTGCGTAGCCAAATTTACGTCGAATGGTTTTATATAAAATTTATGTCAAATATAATTATAATTCGTCATTTATTTTGAAACATTCGAATTAGCGCATGGTTAATATAACCATCCATACAAATTTTGTTTACGTGTTTCATTCCAAAGATGGCGTTTTTATGATATATTTAATGAAATCATATTTTTATAGATTATTGAGTAACTGAAAAGTTTAGGTCTTATAATCAGTATCTCACGTGGGTGATCAACGACTTCCTGTATGCAAAGAAAAAAACTGCATAATAATATTCCATAAATATAAATTTTTTAATTTGTATAGCACCTAGATTTCGATATCTGCACACCAAAGATCATGTTACTAGTGTTTTTGTGAATTACTTTGGAGACATAGTAATTAATTTTTGTTGAGTATAGCCAACAGCTCTAAAATCACGACTACACAGAAAAATTATTATTGTTGAAAATGCTATTGTGTCATAGTAGTGCCGGACCATGTTGGCCACCTAACGGAAATCGAAATAAACACATCCAAAAATGACTATGACCGTTGTAAAACTTACAATGGTTACAGTGATTTGTGATATAATCGTTGTCTATTTTACTATGGTTATAGTAATTTTTGCATGTGTTTATTTCTATTCCCGCCAGATGGCCAATATGGTCCGGCATTACTATGACACCATAGCATTCCAAACAAGAATAATTTCTCCGTGTAAATATAAGACAAAATCAATGAAAATAACCAATACAAAATTCAAGCCTAGATACTCTTTAAGTCTGAAATAGTGAATTATCACTAATTCACAGAGTGTATTCACTATTTGTCACAGCTAAAATTCGACCACTTGGAATTAGTGCATATACACTCATTTACCCAGTGAAATGATGCACTTATGAAAATAGTGAAATTCACTGTAGTTATTAGTTGTAAATAGTTCTAATGATAATTACTTACTAAAAAGTAATGTTTTAAATCTACTATGTAAAAAGTAAAATTTTCAGTATTTATACATAAAATTCACTTTTTTCCAGTGAATTAGTTGATCACTAGGAAAAACAGTGAAAATTTAACTATTTCAAGTTTAGAGAGTAACATTTGAGAAGAAAATATAACCCTATAGGGTTAAGATATCTTCTGATTCGAATAGATCTTCTTTCATGAGAAAATCAAAGTGGTTCATTAAGATAAAATTGGTATGAATTTGAAACTAAAAGGTTAAAGTGCTTAAGCTATTCGAGAAAATTAGAAATATAGTCTAGATAAATTATTTCGATAACCATAATAAGGATGATTTAAATTAATTAGCTGATAGAGGATTATCAATAATCACTTGATAAGTTATAATTGTGTGCATGAAATTAACAAACATTACACCGAATAATATACTAAATACTATGATAGCTAATAAGGAGAAAATTGAATTATGCATGCTGATTACTATTTAAATGTAAAAAGACTATGAGCAAAATTGAATTACGTAAATATCTGTTGACAGAGCTTTTTATTCAAGAATGAAGATAAAAATGTAGAATTTATTACTTTTTTATGATGTCTCGAAAGTGAAATTACCAATCAAACTTGATAAACAAATTCAGGGCAATAACAACATAAATAATTTAGTTTAAATTTATTGTTAATTTTATTACTATACATTAAATCGGGTAGAAGTGCCATTGATGGCCACTGCTTTATAGCTGGACATTTCATACTCTATTTTAATTAATGAAAAAGTATAAAAGAAAACTTACATTGTAATAGTGTGATGAAAGTATCTTTGAATACTCTTAAAAATTAACTGTCATTGCGTAATTGATAAACTGTTTTATTTAAATTTTTGGGATGTCCAAACCTGGCCCTAAAATGGCGAAAAATGGTACTTCTACCCTATTTGGAAAAAGTAAAAAAAAATTTTTAAGTTTAATTCTTGAACTGATAATTAAAAATTGGTAATTATTGAATTATGGATTTAAGTTTGCAGACTAAATATAACTCTAAGAAACGTATTTAATAATTAATCTGAATGGCAAATAACTTTTATTATATTGACATATTTAACACTTAACTTTATGGAATTTCTATTACTACATTGGAAAGTGACAAGGGTTTGATAAATGAGTAAATAGTGTATGCAAATACTTACCAAATTTAAAGACTAAAATCTGAATTTATAATGGATGTTTTACTTCATTAAATATTAATTGATTCTTAGAAAGTTTTGAAAAGTTTTAAGAGAATCTTTAATTGAATAATCAATGAACTTTAAAAGTTTGAGTGATAATATTTTACTGATATCAATAGGATAAGTATAGGAAAAACATCAATCTAGCCCGAGAAAAAATGATCATATTTAACTATGTATAATTGGGTACGAGCATATAGAGTTGTATATATAATTGTATCTTAATTCCTGTATAATTATATATAATTATATCTAATCAGGTCTAGTTATCTATATTTCTATCCAAAATTTATGTATTATCTCGAAGAAAATGATTAAGATCTGACCAGATATAATTATATCTGATCAGATAAAATTATATCTTGGCAGATCTATTTATATCTGATCAGATCTAATGTTTAGACATGATCAGATATCGTTGTATCTGGCCAACCACCGCTTATATCCGGTCAGATCTAATCAGATATAATTAGATCTGGGCTACATACAATGTCAGACATGATTACATCTAGTCAGATCTACGCATATCTCGTAAGATCTGACCAGAGATAACTATATATGAACTAAATACAACATTTTTAATAATCAGATCTCATTATATCTGCTCAGATATAATCATGTATACGTCTTATTTTTATAGAAAATCGTTTATATCTGGTCAGATCTGAGTGTATCTCGTGAGATCTGATCAGATATAACTACATCTGAACTAAATACAACACTTAACATAATCAGATCTTATTATATCTGCTCAGATATAATCAGTTATACATTGTATTATTAATGAAAATTGTTCATATATAGTTATTTACACTCACGCGATTACATACGAGGGTCAGCACAGTGGATAGCATCAAAGAATTTGAATCGGAAGGATGCAGGTTCGAGCCCAGCAGTCACCGGGATTTTTTCATTAATCATAATCATTTATATTTGCTCTAAGTAACGTTCCTAATATATCAGATTTCATTTCGGATTGAATGGAAATTATCTTATTTTTTTTTTTTTTTCGTAATTCAATATTTTTTTAAATAGGGATCCCTGGGGAAAAAGGTTTAGATCTGACCACACATAATTATATCTGATCAGATCTGGCCAGATCTTGTCAGATAAAGACAATTTAAAGATCTGGCCAGATCTACTTTATCAGATCAGATCAGATATAATTATGTGGTCAGATCTAAACCTTTTTCCCCGGAATATCAACAATTATATCAAACTATATATAGTTATATATGATTATATCTAATTTTATGTATCTAACTATAATTATCATCTACATGTATGCATGACAATATAACCTAAGCACGAATCATCTTATTTATTTATATATAATTGGGTATGATAATACACAGTTGTATATAATTATATCTAATTATAAATAATGAGACGACTCTTAAAATCAAGGAAGAAACATGTGGGAAACGGTTAACCCTGCGGTCAAGCCCCAAGACTTTTTGTTATTTTCGAGCTTCTTGAGCTCAAAAACAGTACCACACATACATTTTAGAGATCTTCAAGTTCGAAAAAAGTTATGTCTTGCCTTGATCTACACGGAGAGAAATTTATGGTAACAATTACAATATATTATGGGAATGGTTCCCATAACGCATGGTCACTATTTCTGCAGTTATAAGTACATCGCTAATTCAACCAGTGATATGCTTATAGCGGATTTACAGTGAATTTCACTAATTCATTTTTAGAGAGTATCAAACACCAAATCATACAAAATTTTAATTGTATCGGACTTCTCAGGATAAAAATAATTGTATGAAAAATAAAATTTTGAATACATACGAAATAGTAATAACTGTTAACTATTTTGAATATGACGTTGCTTCGGAATTGTTAGATTGTTAAAATACGGTAGAAAAACAGTGCACATATAAGATATTTTGATCGTATACTGAAATCATGCAAGTTTTATGAATTTTCGATTTCATACAGTATTATCTGATGTAGAATAAATTGAAAAAAGATAAAAATGAGATTGTTTTTATTAAAATAAATGGCTCCTTGATTATGACTTTGCCAACATTTTTGAAAACTTTTTCTTTTAGATCTAGTATGTATTATCTAATAATACATAAAAAAAAAATTTTTTTTTAAATATAGCAAGAGCTTGTTACTCTGTGTATGCCAATTTGTTGAAATCTTACCAGATACGATATTCTGTGTTGAGCTTATATAATCTTTTTTAATGCATCGTTTGAAAATCAGTCACGTAAATTATAAGATTACACAAGAGTACCATCAAATTCCTCCGTAAATTTTGTACTTCTCATATCATATGCAGGGTTCATGATAGTTCATTCCGTCATGTCATCTGAGAGAAAACAGAGATTTCTAAGATATAAGATATACGATTTAGAATATATTAATTTCATATAAGATAGTCATGAAATTGTGAAGACTCAAATTGAACTTGCAGTTTATAACCTACACTGAATGTCATATTAGTTTTGTCTCTTAAATCACTATGTAATACATGACTCTCACAAATGAAATTAAAATCTGTACAAAAAATAATTATTCTTGCATTATTTATATTCTTATCATTCGAATGCGAAGATTTTCATTTTTCAATGATTATTTTTAATTGTAAAATTCTGATTAATTGCCGAAAGTAGCGCATCACGTGATTGATTAAAGATGGACGAACATATTCACGTGACATTTAGAAGTATACTTTTGAATTTCAATAAAATTTTATGATCATGAAAGGGTACAAAGATAGATTTTTCCAAAAAATAATAAAATGAAATTTACATTCATTTGTTAATTTGAAGGTTAATTTTGAAGATGCAGTAGCAGTTCGTACACAGAAAAAAACAATTTCTTGTTGTAACAAAAAATTTGCTTTATAAATTGGAAACAAAAATTTTCTTGAAATTATAAGAAATTTTTTGGCGGAAGAAATTTGTTTTCACTTCATAAAATTGTTCCCTGTTCCAAGAAAAGTTTTTTTTGCCCCAATAAAATTTGTGTTCTCAATTTAAAGCTCAGAAAACTTTTTCCGCCAAGAAATCCTTCTTGTCTGTACTTGCAAATAAAAAAACTATTGAAAAGAGCCAAATACTATAATGATTAGTAAATTTTATTGAATTCTAAAAATTGTATTTTTTGTTTTCATGAAAATGTGTCTTAATTAGTCGGGTAAATTAAAAAAAACTACTATTGGTTTAAAAGGTCATACATATATACATATGAAGTGCTCTGTGGCATCGATAGCGCCCACAATTTCTAATGGATCTTAATGAGACTTGACACACTTATTCTTTGAATAATTATCTTGATAGAGTTCAAAGATGAGCGAAATCGATAGAGTATTTCAGAAATGGTGACAATTTAAAATTTTAAATCGATACGAAAAACTCTACTTCTATGCACGGAAACAAGAACCGTCGCTACAACAAGAATAGGCCTTGTAGCATGAGTTTGTTGCTGCAGTAGGAAAGTTCTGTACCAGCAACAGAACTAGTTCTGTAGCTGTAACAGAACTAAGTCTTGAAGCTGCGACAAGGCCATGTCCTGTTGCAGTGACAGTTCTGTTTGTTCCATGTGGCTTTTTTTTTCAAATAACTTTTAAATAGAAATTTTTATGATTTTTTAGGGTCTAGATTATGTATATAAAGGTATTGAAGCCGATGATACAACCTTTATTTTTTTTTTTAACTTTTCATAATAATTTTTGTCAATTTAATTGAGGTTCAAAGTATTTTAGAAAGAAATCTTCTATTATAGCTGCTAAATGGCACTCATACGTACAACTTTATGTTAGTATATGACTGATTCATTAGCAAGAAGCTAAATATAAGAGACCAATTAACCATACAATAAAAATATTATTATTCTACCCATTTCTTTTTGATGATTCAAATTATTTTTGTACTCGAATATAAACGTATATTGTATCTTTAAAATTATTCTTGAAATTTACTAATAGACGTGAACTTTGCATTATTTTATGGATGGAGGAAACATATTTTTGTACGATTCATATTTTTTCGTAAATAAGTCAAGTGATGACGTTGTATATAAAAATTTAATCACGTAAAAATTAAAAAATCTGTAGCTGAAATAATTGGATAAAAAATTATTTAGAAGTCACTGTGAGTGTAAATAAGACAAAAAATCTATTTTCACGATTATTTTTTGCTCCATCTTAAAAATTTAAATCACTTCGTCTTGTGCATTCTTCTTAAAAGCATAAGGTATCTATAAATAACTAGTGATATCTCTAGATAATAAATAGAATCTTATATTACCTTACTTCGATCCAATACCTGAACTGTTCTAATTCTGTGACACTATAAATTCTGTCGCAATAGCTTCAAGCGTTAAAACGATTTTCAATGCGATTTACTTGCCATCGAACAACGGATCAGTCTACTCTTTGACCCAGCTATAATCGCATTCGAAGGGATAGATAGACATAATTAAACGGCTCGTATATGTATATACGTATATATCGGGGAAATAAATTTGAGTTCCAAATAGAGGAATCCGGGGCAAAAAAAAAACAATTGTTTACACAGGAAAATTATTTACCTTCCCACTAAAAATTGACGATTTTCGAAAAATTCGAAAAGTTATTGCTTTCACCCCGATTTTCGAAAATCGAGTTTTCATCAGATGTCGACGTTTTGAGGCCCTAAAAAGGTATTCTGACTATTTTCAGAATGATGTCCGTGTGTGTCCGCGTGTGCGCGTGTGTTTGTGTGTGTTGTGTGTGTGTGTGTGTGTTGTGTGTTTCCTGAAAATTTCAGATCGATCGATTAAATATACTCGGAGCTCGAAAATGTATTCAAACTCATATTTTCAAGCTCTTTGATTTCGAAGACAGTGACAAGTTTTGGGGCTGGCCCGCAGCCAACCGATTCCCAGATTTTTTTAATTTTAAAATGCCTAGTGATAATTTGTAGGAAAAGATAGAGTAATATGATTAGCTCCAAAAGTAGAACCAATTTAAAATTGTCACGAAAAAAAGTTTTTTTTTTTTTCAAGTGTGTCATTTGAATTATTTCATTGAAAACTGGAGAAAATTAAATCTGATGTAAAATAAGCCACTATGAAAAAACAAAAAAAAAAATAGTTTACTTTAATTTTTTATACGTCGGACATAACAATCAGAGCTCAGGTCGATAATTAAATTACTGAATTAGTAAAGATTTAATAATGGCTTAGTTTATCTCAAACTTGAGTTTTTCTAGTTTTTATCAAAATAAATTATGTAAGAATCAAAAAAAAAAAAAAAAAAAAAATATTCCGCCTTTCTTTTCTTAGATGTCGTTTTTTTTTTTTTAATTCTATTGTCAAACTAGTGCTGCTTTCAGTAGTTAGCGGAGAAAAAAAAATAATACCAATAAAAATGTTAACGCCGAGTGAATTTGTCGAAAAAATAATTTCGATCGTGAGGCACACAGCGCGTTTGCGCGTGAGGTATGCAAAAACAAAAGTTTCCGTTTTCAAAAATGGTGTCTAATTTCGCTCCTAGTGGTGTCAAGTTCCCCTATAGTAGGGGAGACCGGGTATGGTTGTTTCATGGGTTGGTTGTCACAGCGGTGATTTGTGGCGATCAGCATCGAAGAATCGCGAAGTCATCACCTCTCTTTCGACACCGATCAATGTTCGTATTTTGTTCGTTAAGTTGTCTGTTATGATCGCTGTGACAACTAACCCGCGAGACAACCATACCCCGTCTTTCCTATTGGTTATCATTTTTTTAAAACTTTTATAATGAAAAAAATCTAAAATTTTACGGAAGTAAAGATTTACACTAAAACTTATTTTAATCCTTATATCTCAACATTTAATTTTTATCAGTATATGTAAAATAACCTATTAAATTTTTCGGGAATCACACATACACATAGACATGTGTATAGATTTAAAAATAGTCAAAAACTATCTTAGATTTCGAAATTTCGACATTTATCAAAAAGCCAAGTTCCGAAAATCAGACTGACGCGAATAACATTATTTTCTTTTAATTTCTAATTTGCATAGCGAAAAGTTATGAAGTCAATAATCAAGAACGGAACTGTATTAAAGTTATATTTATTTTACAGTGGTAGGAAATATAATATTCGATATGTTAGATGCAAATGATTAAGCAATTTGCGTAATTAAAGAGATGATAGTTTACACAGTGTGCATGTGTATGGTGAACTTGTAAGTTTGTTTAGAGCAGATGTTATATATATACAGTATAGTTTTAGCAAATAATCAACTTTTAACTTTAAAACCTAACAGTCTTCGCTGAACTTTAGTAAAACATATTTTCTAAAGTATACTAAAATTTATGTAAATATTATAATTATAACAGAATCCCGGGTGAAAATATTTCAAACTGAAAAAAAAAAAATTTTTTTTCTCGGCCGAAACTCATTAGGCCTAAAAAGGCCGAAAAAAGGCCAACAGTGAAGCTTAAAAATGGCTGACGTCAGAGACGAGGATTAGATTATATTATATATTTTTTATGTATTTTTAATATGTATTTTTTATAAATTTTTTTCATGAAGGATATTTAGACATTTATATTGACTACGGAATAATTACGAGCTGCCTTTATATATTCATAAGAAATAACTGTTTAAAATTATAATCAGTTAATAATGAAAAATTCTGCTTGTATAAAGTTAAAGAAATCGATTTTTCATTTTCGCTCATTAATTGATTTTCACTCAGCCACGAACTGTCATATAACTTACATCAATGATACAACGAAAGAAAATTTTATATTTTACCAAAATGTAAACTATTCCGATAAAAATTATGTGACTCTAACTATTAAATAATTAAATGTTTTCACTATGTCTTGTATAAAATTATAACTTAATGAGTTACTAAAACATTTCATAAATTGAAAACATAATTTTTCACAAAATTTTGAAATACATTTTTAAGTACCACAACTTGAAAATTTTTCATGTTCTATTTTGAGTTACATGAAATTTTTTTTAGTACCATAATTTTATTTAATAAAAGATACTATAGCCAAAAACAGGCTGATTCAACTGTCGGCCTTATTTCGGCCAAAGATTTTTACTCGCGATAATTTTATTTGAAAAAAAAATATTCTGGCCGAAAAGAGGCCGATTCAACTGTCGGCCAAATATCGGCTGAATTTCGGCCTCTTTAAGAAGAATAAAAATTCTTCGGCCATTTTTCGGCCAAATTTCGGCCTCTTTCAATAAAATTTTATAGTTTCGGCCTTTTTTCGGCCAAATTAAGCTGTTTCGGCCTATTTTCGGCCAAATATTTTCACCTGGGATAAAATAAAAAATCTCTAATGGTGATGCAAAATAGTGAAATTTAGTTAGTGAAATGCTTAGCAAGAATATTAAAGAATTCAAAATAATTGTCTCACGTACACATATGTATGAATATTCACATACTTACTATTTGTGAAGTGACTTCTTCAGCAAGATACATATCCCACTTCATTAAGCCTGTTCTTACTTTCTCTTCCACATTATTCGAACATCTATTTCTCTTCTTTGTCCTTTGTCATTTCCATTTCTCATCTTCGGTTCGACGCGAGTTAGATTCTCGGTATATTTCACTCTTCTCCTTCATGCCAGATGCCTTAACAATAGAAAAGCTAGAGGGAGAAATTTACAGCCGACGTCATATTAATTTGATCGTTATTTTCTACTCTTTGTGCTAACCAATTAATCGATGTATCCGTTACATCACATCAATGACTTTACGAAAATTGCAATTTATAAAGCAAAATTAAAAAATTACAAAAATTTTTGTATCCCTTTTTATTATCGGTTTTCTCTAAGAGTGAGCGAATTGAAGACTATTCTTTAAGAATAGTCTTCAATTTGAACCTAATCGAGTAACTTAAATCCTTCAAATAATTCGTGAATTTTCGAATTATTCATAAATTTTCATATTATTCGATTCGAATTCGGAAATTCAGTTCAAACTTCGAATACAAAACTTTTGTGTAACTTATGGTTATGAGTGATTAATAAAAATTTACTACACTGTAAAAAATAACCGGGGTAAGTCCAAGCGGTGTAGGTGTTAAAATTTGCGGTGTTTAATTTCAACACCGAAAGCGGTGTGAAAATAACGCTGTTGCCGGTGCAAATATTCTTTACCGGTGCAAATATTCTTTACCGGTGTTAAATCAAATTTCCCGATGTTAAAATATTTTTCTTCGGGGATATTTTTTCACTTACTCGATCATTACAGTTAAACAGTGTGCGTGTGTATGTGCGTGCATGTGTGTTTGAGTGTGTGCATGTGTATGAGTATGTGTGCATCAGCGTGTATGCTCGTGTGTTTGATTATGTGTGTGCATGTGTATGTATAAAGATATTTTTTGCGTTTTATAAGCTTTTAAAAGTTAATACTCCAAGTGGACACAGTTTACCCCGCTTTTACACCGGTTACTCCGCATTTACACCAGTTTAACACCGGTATTTTAAAACCGCCGAATTACCTCCTACACCGATGTAATTTCATTTTAACACCGCACGAAATTGAAATGAGTCCATTTTTAACACCGCTCTTTGTGCAGTGTACAATTTTAAAACTGACCAATAATTCGAATATTTTGAATTATCTGCAAATTAAAATTTCAGATAGAATATTACTAGTCGAATCTTCACGTATATTCCGTCAGTTCGAATTATTTGCATACCTCTAATTTTTTTTAGTGTACACTTTAAATTGAATATCTTCTACTCTTACATTTTTTCATGTTACGCTGTCGTTGAACTGTAATTATAAATTTATTTGATACACTACCATAGTATAGCTAACATCCTAGAAAAATCATTCTCATTTGTAAATTTTATCCAATATTTAGATCCGCGCATTTAAATATTTATAAAAAAAAGGAACATTTATTTATTAATTCCAAAAATGTGGGTTGCTCTGATCGAATACTTGTATATTCGTACACAGTGAAAAATTTGTGTTGCAAATGAACCACACCGTTTTTTTTTTTTTTGTTATTATTGTTTTCAACACAATTATCACCACATTCATGTTGACATGCAATCTCATGTTTAATTTGCGATCGGTAATGTTATTTTTTTTTATTACTCGCATTTAAAATTAAAAAAATCCAACAGTGCACACCTCAATCGCTCGAGTAATTAATTTTATTAAAATTAAAAGTGAAATCATATTTATAAGTAATTATTTTATTAATTAATAAACATGAATACTAACCTGATAAAAAGTCTGATTCATATTTTATTTTATTTTAAAATAAGGTATTAACTGAAGGTAGCGCATGTCGACAATCTGCAGTCATTTCTCGTTAAATTTAAGGTAGTACTATCGATACCACAAGTGTCAAATATCTGCTTTGTCTAATTTGACTTCCGTAGTATTTATATTTGGCAACGCCGCGTAAAAGCAAATGAGATAGAAGTATGCTTACAGTAACTCTGTTTCACTCAAAATGTGAGATCATGCGCAAAATCTATTGCGCAAACATCTATTATACAAGTTATTGGCTTCACATGTTTGTTTACTAAAATGTCTGATTCAAAATTATTAAATAATACAAAAAAAAATATTTCATTGGAAAGAAAAGAGAGTTATAGAAAAAAAGTATTTAAAAAATCTGAAACAAGTAGCATTAGCAAATAAACTAAATGAGAAACATGGAAAGTTCACGGCTCCTAACCCTACAACCAACGCCAATAATTTTAGATAAAATTTTCATTTACTTTGAAACTAAAAAAAAAAATATTTAAAACATATGTTTAATATTAAAGTTCATTCATGTGATATTATATATTTTGTAACATATTGATTTATTTAATAATGTAACTGTATTAATAAAAAATATGTCTATGACCGTGATACCCCACATACCACATTCGATGGATTTTAAATTTTGCGTATTTCATAAAATTTTTGACGGCGTTGCCACATGTAAGTAACATACCAAATGTTTCTTAATTATTTACTGAATACTCTTATCACAAACTCTGAAGCTCAGATTTTGACTAACCAAAATATTCTAAGCATTTTTTCCTTTCCGTTGATACCACTTTCATTGAAATATGAACGTCACAAATATGACAAATATCATAATAATGAAATGAATTAAACTATGATATGTGACTACCTAACCTCCATTTGTAGTAATTTAAATGACATTATATAATACTTATAATAGTACTGCTATTTTCATCTACTAAACGGTCAGAGTAAAAAATCTGTAGTATCAACAATCATATTATTGGTCCTGGTATTTACACTAAATGCAATTATTACCGATAGTGTGGTTATTAGTGAAGCGAGTCTGAACGGTTAGGTCATTTTTTACCGTCACGCCATGGTGTCAAGATTGTCAGCGGACTATTCATTAAACTGCGGACCGTCATAATTGTGGCGACATCTTACAAACGCCTCTATAACTTTTGTATAAATTAAAATTTTGAAACCGCTATTTTCTTAAAAATAACACGAGATAAGTGTACAGAGGGAAAAATACATTTTTCAATCATTTTGAAAGAAAGATTGCGTCCAATTATAGAGCTGGTTGTGACTGACATAATCCTTGACTGAACAATGTTTGTGACCAAATATTTAATGACGGTCACAAATCATCTAACTAGATGTTGCTGACCGAATTTGTGACAAAATTTCGCATTTGAACAGGCTCTTCATTTAGGATCGCTGGTCACAAGACCGTCAGCGGACCGTATTGTGACCAAAATTCAAAATGACGGTCATTTCGCATCACTAGTGATTATTTTAACTATCCAATGAAATAAATTTTACCATGTTCGGTGTTAAACAATTACTAGTCTACGAAGTTGTGTCTTGTATTTTTTCTACGACCCCTGGCGGTCACTTATAACGAGCTGGGACTGTATTTTGAAAATAAAAATAATTGTGGTTATAAAATTATTTAACTGGATTTGAAAAACTTGATTGTAGAAATGAATAAATGGACAAAGGCCAATAACGTTTACTTTGTTTAATATTATCAGTTAAAAATAAAAAAAAACTGGAATTGACTCATAGTGTGACCAATGAAACGTTACACAAGTAACTTTTCGAAATTGTTATCGAGTATTTTTTTATTGTCTAATGAATCGAACAAGCTAAAAATAGATACTGACTTATTTCAGACTGAGTAAATATCGCCAAAGTGGAAAGGATAAACTAAAAACTGTTACATATTGTTGATACTAGAAAATTGTTGAATCTTGGCACGGATTTCTGACTTAGATTCGTGCTAGACCGGTATGTTTGGATCTTTATAGCCTTGTGCGTCATACTTTTTCCGTATATCTCTTTTTATACCAGAAAATACACTTGTTTCTATCAACTAATGCATACATATATTTCTGTGTATGTTACAAAATATAGAAAAAAATTTATATATAAATACTCACTTTTTCAAGAGAAATAGTCGGTAATACTTTTCTATGTTTATATTTCTTTATATATTTTCGTCGCACAATAATATCGAAAAAGTAGAAGTACAATTTTGAAAATGACTTTGTATTCATGTAGGAAATGGTTCTAAGAGATGACAAAATAAGGATAAAGCTAAAAAATATTCTTAACGTGAAGTGAATCCTTTGTCAGTTGTATTATATCTCTTTAGTTCTTTGAAAGCTGAAAAGGTAAACTCGTAAAGGGTAAGAGAAATGACATAGTACAGTTACGAGGTACAAGGAAATGACAAAGGGACCTGTGATAATCCTCGGTTTCTTCATTAAAATTACAACAACTCGGGCGCAATAAGCTAGCAAACTCCGGAGAATATATGCGGGTTAGGTAGTTCAAGTATACGATAGTAGAAAGACCAGAAACAAGAATCATAATTATTCAACTTACTGGTGGAAATTGCCTTTGAAAAAATTTTCTACTTGAAAATTTATATAATTTATCCAGTTTATGATTTCTATTACCATGGAAAATATGTTTCTTACCTGTTTTATAAGTTCTTCATTGTCAAAAGTAATTATGTTGTTATTAAATATAATCAACTTTTTCCGCTTGCTATTTCAACGTCTCGATACAGTTGTTAGCGTAAAGATAATAAAATATAAATATCTTTGTAGAAGGATAGAACTATGAAGAGAAAGCACAATTAAGGAACTTCAAAGTTTATTACATCTAATCTTATTGCCAGCTGAAGACAATTTACTACACAGCTACAAGAATTTGTTGATGGAATGTAATAGATGTAATCTAACTGTTTAGACATTTGAGAAACTTAGCAGAATACATATCACATAACAGACGAATTAGTATTACTGTGAATAGATGAACTAGTTTCATAAGCGCAAAACTGAAACATTTAATTCTTGCTTATAGTTATCCAACTTCAGAAAGTTTTTAACCCTCATGGTGAAAATGAAAAATTTTCAAAAAAAGGGAAGTAATTAATTTCAGTTCTATTTTTTAAAATCGAGTTTTTAACATACAGTCAAAAATTTTTCTTATTTGTCTAAAGAAAAAAGTCTGTGTTAAATATTTAACATTTTTGTGTGTTAATTTAATATACTGCTTTTGTGTTGTTTGATCAGTTTATTATTAGCTCAAATAATGTTGGTAGGAATAAAAGTAACATTTGATCAGTGTTACTGTCCAAACAAGCAATACAAAGAATGTGTTAAATTGACCGTAGTCACTTATGGAATACTTTTGAAATAACACAAATTAAAATGTTACATAAACACTTTACGTGTGTTGCAAATTACATTTGAATGTGTAAAAGTTTTAGAACCGCACTGCAAAAAATTTTTGGACTCGGTGTATTGTAAATGACTCGGTGTAAAAATTTTGGTGTGAAAAATACACCAAATATCGTGTTAAATTTAGGCGGTGCAAATCAAAAATTTTCACACTGTCAAGCGTGTAAATGCGTAACTTATGATAATTTTGAATTAAGAAAAAAATTCATAAAAATATTTAAGTGTTCAAAATACTATTCAATATCCAAACAAACTTAATATGCGTATTGATTAAGTAGTTAAAAATATTTAATAATCATTTGCTGCTCATTTATCAAAATTATAACGAGCAACACGGAATCCCTAGTAAAAATAAACGAGGGCTGCCTCGTTTTAAACTAGGCGCTAGCTAGCGAAATCGAGGCAGTTCTAGAGATTGTGCGCCACCTATAATTAAGAAATTGGCATAACATACGCCTATGTATTGTCTATGTCAATGTATATTTATGTTTACATAAAATACTGATTAACCTCTAATTCATTATTAAACATTTCTAAGTGGTGTAATAAAATATAATAAGAACTACATAGTTAAATAAATTTCACATATATGAGTTTATTTATAATTTATTATTATTATAATATAGTAGTTTAATAAATAACATAGTTTGAAAATTAATATTTGAAATGAAGAAAAGACTTGACACAATTGTAGAACTCCGATTGTGGGCAATTAAAACAAATATTGCGAATAATTGATAATTTTATTTTAAAAAAAGTTGATTAAATTTAATTAAATAAAAGGTGATCATTACTAAATGATAATATAATAATTAGTACTAGCTATAAGTAAAAATAGTAAATTTTATCAAATTTAAAAAACATTTAATTTTTTCAAAGTATTTTAGTAGTTTTGTTAAAAATTACAAATTTTATAATGAAAAATAATTTATTGAATTAAATAAATATATATAGCTATAAGTAAAAATAAGAATCTTCATTAATATTTTAAAATTACTTGATGTGTTCAAAGTATTTCAGTATACGTTTGTCAAAATTGATAAATTTTACAATAAAAAATAATTTATTTAATTACATTAAATAACAATGATAATTACTAAGTTATAAAAGTTTGTAGTAGTTATAAGTAAAAATAAAAATGCTCATTTAAATTTAAAATTATTTGATTTGTTTCAAGTATTTGACTACGTTCGTAAAAATTATAAATTTTATTATAAAAAATAGTTTATTGAATTTTTACTTTGCAATTTGAATTTATTAATTTATTAAATAGTATTTTTATAATATAAATTTATGTTAATTTCATCAAGTAGTTAGTGTTGATTGGTTTAAATTATTTATATTAATCTTAAGCATTAATAAATTTATCATTATCAAGTTATTTATTTGATTTTATAGTTATAATAATTATTTTAAATATTCAAATATATAACCTAAAATATTGAAACCGCCAATGACTTTTAAAAGGCCGCCATGTTGGATTTAGATAATCTCTAGCGAAACTGGCCAGTCGCTAGCCAGTGCCTCGTTTTTATGCTAGCTAGCGCCTTGTTTTACTCTAGCGAAACTGGCGAGGCGCTAGCCACCGCCTCGTTTTCATTTTTACTAGGGATGGTGTATAAAAAGTATATTACACCGTGTTAAAATTACAAATATGGATAATTTACACCCAGGATTTTTTACACCGTCATTTCACACTACACGGCCGTGTAAAGTTCTTGGGGGCTATTTTCACACCAAAATTTTTACACATATGAATAATGTTAAAAACAAAAATTTGTGTAAAATGTTGTTCTAACACATAATTTTGTGTTAATTTTTACATTTTTTTTATACTGTGCAGATTTTTTAATTTCAAAGCCGTACGAGCTGTTCTGGTTGTTTTTATGATGATATCTAAGTGTACACTGAAATCATTCTGTGGAAAAAAAACCTTCCTATTTACTTTGTACGTGGCGTGATTATTTTACAAACTCTAGAACTCCGAGGTAGAGTGAATTCGAATTGAATAAAATCCGTATTTACTGCAGATTTTTAACAGTGTAGTTGTTAATTTTTTAAACAAATATTTCACATATTAGATAAGCATATTATTGCATTAGTTAATTTCAATCGGTCAGTTCGGAAATGAACTTTTTTGTTCACTTTTCAATTAATTTAGTCTACTCAAAAGCCAATCGAAATAGAGGTTTTAAATTTTCCGGATTCTAGTATTCTAATAGTACCTACATTAGAGTATATTATCAGAAATGCAAGAGCTTTGAAACTGCTGAATGAATTTGAATGTGGTTTCTTTGATGCTTTACTGTAATAAGCTCCCTGAGATTTAATCCCTGATTTATGATGCTACCACTTTTCGAAGCAATGTAATTAAGCTTTTAACATAATATGGCTACTCAGTGGACAAAGAAGCACTGCAGTGGATTTTTTTTTCGCTAATGATTAATGTTATTAAAAATGTATAAGTCTTTATAAATTATGTATGTTTATAACTCAGTACTACGCTCGGAGAAATGTGAATAGTCACCGTCAACATCTGAACAGTTGACATGTAACGTTAAACGCTCATCTAACCACCTCAACTAAACGCTTTAGTTGAGGAGCTTTATTTACTACATCTCGAAATTTCTCTGAGTATCTGAATATTGTGAAAATATTTGATATAACTAAGTCCATTTAATATCAATTTGAGTCTTTTTGTTGAATGCATTATAACATTTTTCCATCACTAATAAAGAAAAAAGGTTTTTTTGAATAATTTCTTAAAAAAAAAAAAAAAAGAAAGACAACAATCTCCAGTGCATATAACTGCTACAGTAGCGTAATAAATTCTTTTGCTTTGCCAAAATTTATATTGTTCACTTGGATTATAACAAAGTGCGCAAATTTGTTTCTTGAAGCATGTCAAGTTTATTTGTGGATAGAGTACATTTTCGTTCATGCTTGAGATTCGGTGCTCGTTGCACGACCAAGCGGGTACTTTCATCCGAAACTAGTTGGTCCCAGCGGCTACGAGGGTTCTGAGGCTTGTCACTGTGAAAGTGGGAAGAACTTTAGTTTACTCCATTACTGAGTACTAGTACAACTACTAGTCTTCATGATAGGTGCCGACTGCAGAGTATCACGCGAAACAGATAAAGTCTCTCCCTCTCTCTCTCTCCCTTTTTCGTGATAGAGTGAGGGTATTTCCCAACATTGTGAAAGGTCGTATGCGGGATGTACTTACAGCGAAAACGGAGAAACAAGATCCAACTACGATGCACCAATTGTCTACAAATTTGTTGGAAACTTCATTCTACTTGGTCTTTAATATTACCAGAAACCTATTTAATTGATCATCGTTCACTCAAAGTTTCACAAACATCTTAATGGGAATTGTTATAATTAAAAAAAAAAAAAATGAAATAATTGTACACTTCTTAGTTAGTTTGTGAGTATTTTCTGTTTATGGCTGGGCTTTAATTTCGCGTAATATTTAACAGTATAATACTGACAATAGTAAACTAGTTTTTTTTATCTCATATTAAGTGATCAGAAAAACAACTTTTTCAAATAATACCATTGGTAAGTCTTTTGAAAGTTGGCTATTACTGCTCGTTGCAATAAAAAAGTTTTCGAATACTAGTTACTTGGGCTTCCTTATGTATTAAATAATAAAAGAGCAAGTTTTTAATTATTGGATGAAAATCTGAAAACCACTTGGCTTCTTCGGCTAAGTTTTGGAATTTTCCATTGTCTGAGCTCTACTATTTTTTTTTTTTTTTGAGAATATGATCATGAGCTCATCGAGTTTGTCATGGAGAGCCTTATCTTAATTAATTAATTAAGACTGGCCACAATTAAATGAGGACTGACACATATGTAGAGAAATTAAAAGTAGCTCTACTCACCTTGTCCAGCTAGCTCAGTGAACTAAGAACGAGGTGATTCCCTTCACTGGGTCATGCAATGACTTAAAACTAGAGAAAGAGATAAAGATATTATTGAATGGAGAAATTATTCTTGTTTGAAATGCTATGGTGTCACAGTAAAGAAGGATCATGTTGGCCACCTGGCGGGAATGGAAATAAACACATGCAAAAATTAATATGACCATAGTAAAATTGACAGCGATTATTATCATAAATTATTGTAACCATTGTAGATTTTACTATGGTCATTGTAATTTTTGGATGTGTTTATTTCAGTTTCCACCAGGTGGCTAACATGGTCCTGCTTTACTATGACACCATACGGAAAAAAAATTTTTGGAACCACAAGGTAAGATAACTTACGGTAACAAATTTCTGCCTTAATATACAGATAACGAAACATTCGTTATGATTACAATGTTTTTGTAATGCTAGAAAATTGCTTGTTGCGCCTAGCAATGGTTTGTAACTGCAACAAAACTGTTGTGTTACAGTAAAAAAAATTAATTTGTTAAAATAACAAAGTAAATTTATAAAATTGACAAAATTTTTGTATTCTCAAGCTAAGATTACTTGGGGTAACAAATAGCAGCTTTGAATGCCTGTATGTATTTTCATAACGAATCGAGTTCTTAATTCCGACACAATTTAAGGAGATCGGTAAGGTTAATTAAATAAATTATTAATTAATATCGGTTTTATAAAGTATGAAGTCACTTTACAAACTTTAATAAAAAATTGAATACTCTTTAGAAAATGGTGAAGATACGCTGGCAAGATAATAATTAAGGTGAAGTTTATATTACTCAAATAATTGACAAGTTACTAACAGTAAGAACAATCCGAATGAACTCTAAATTACAAATAGAATATAATCGTGTCTAACTCTACTAAATGATAATACGACTTCGTTAACTTCCAGTATATAATGTTACGATCAAAAACCGACAAACAATATCACGAATAAACTCCAACTTACGCTAACATCCACCCTTGTCTTCTAGAACCACCTTCCAAACAGTAAACTCTGATCCTTCCTCCAGCACTTTCTTCTTTCGAATCCACCAGATAATTATAATATCAATTAGCTTAATTAATTACTCAATTAATAAACTTTATAAACTTCCTCCCAACCGTGGGTTTATAAGCTCTTAGCACAACATGAAATATATTGAAGATATGTGGCTACGTAGTAAGTAGATGTTGAGTAGCAGTAGAAGCACTTCGCCTATGGTGGTTGCTCCGAACCAAGAGAGTAAGTGATATGGCCATCTGAGCCTAGTCTTCTCAACTGACAGGCTGACCAACTGTCTAAAATTACAAGTGCCGAAGAACTAGACGGTAGCGACCCCTGGACTAATGCGTTTTCTTTAATTTTATCAGCAGTTGAGGAAGGAGATTAGGCTTGATGCGCGTCGGTATAATTTTTTATTTGATTTCAACATAACGAAATTCTACCTCATTACAAACTCAAGCGATTCTTTGAGAAACTAGTATATTCATTTCAGATTTATAAAATTCAGAAATAAGATATAAATGAAAATTTACAATCGAATTCCATTAACTCGGACAGTTAGTCTATGGAGGAGTGAAAATTTCCTGGAATTCCGACTTATCGAATGCCCCTTCTCGTTCAAAGTGTAAACTACAGCGCATGCGCTCTTCCATCTACATGAATTACGCATACATAAATATTCACGGACACATACATATGTATTGCTTAGGTAAGAGACAGCGTAGCTCGGAGTGGGGGTCAAGATTGAGGGGAAGTTCCGAGTTGATGGAGTCCGACTGTAATTGATTTTTTCGACGTTCATTGAAAATAAACCAATTTTTACGATTTAAGTGGCAATCAAAGGAGCGTAAAAATTTTGATCTCATTGAACTTTGACGTCATTCGGGTTATGAGTTATTTAACAAGCAATCAGATATACTGCTATTTTTAACTTTTTTTTCGTCAAAAAAATCTTATGGAATAATTACATTTACAATTTAAAATGATTTACGTAGATTTCGATAAAATTTATCGAATTTCAGGGCTGCTTAAATATAGAAATTAATCAGACAAGTAGCTCTTAAACTATAAAAATAAAGTTTATTGTAATTTTTTATTCCGTAAATAATTCAAAACGTAATTGATAAGTATTTCAAAAATTAAAAAAATCTAAATTTTTCATTTTTTCGATTGACATAAAAACCATTCAAATCAATTGATTTGTCAAAGAAATATGGAATTTTTATATACGGACATGAAACATTCGATCACTCTAAAAATAGTCAGAAATACTTATGACTTCAAAACGTTGATATCTTTTAAAAAAATTAAATTCTCAGTCAGATTGAAATCAATACTCCTTTTCTTATAAAATGTTAATATTTACAGTTTGGAAACATAAAATATTTTTTATTTCTATCAAAAAATATTAAACTTTTAGCTATGAAACGAACAATTATCATATGTTAACAAATGCAAAATGTGATTTTATGTCCATAATAATTTGTATATATAAAATTAATAACTACATTATTTTGGTCATATCCTCACTTTGATTTGTTAGCCAGTATCAAATTCGATACTGTACAGAAAATACGTGAGAGAATTCCGTGTGAAATAGCCAGGAGGGGCTACAATATCTTTCACATTATTGTATACTGCCCGTCATTGAGCACTTCAAAGGGAATACCCACTGGTTTATATTGAGATCGAGTTGACCAAGAGTTTGTGAGCTTTACATATATACCCGAAGAATTTTTCTCTCAAACCTTCAAGTGTCCTGAAAGCTATTGTGCCGGTAATTCGATGTACTAGAGAACCAACAAGAGAACATTAACAATCACGATGAAAAGATTGTCAAAGGAGAACCAAAGGTATACAGAAGGCAAAAGTAAAAAGGATCGATGCGATCGTATTTTTAAACAATATATATATTGGGGTTGAATAGTCCGAACTTACGAATTATTCGCATTGAATTGAATCAAACTATTCGACTCGATCCTCGAATCGATTAATTCAAAAATTAGTAGATTTCTGAATTCGAAACTTTTTTTTTTAAACGACTCAAAATTGTCATATTTTTTCCAATAATTCATATTTTTGTTAGAGAAATTGAATATTTGAAAACTGATTAGAATTTTTAAATTCGAATCGAATAGTGCGAAGATTACAAATAATTAGAAAAGTTTCGAATAATTTTAAAGTTGACGAATAATTCGAAAAGTTTTAAATTATTCAAAAATTCGATTCGAAGTTCGAATCTAATAGCTCTATTCGATTTGATTCGAACACGATTCGGATGCCCCTAATATATATTCTGCAGTGTAAAAAAAAACAGGTTTAAGTCTACGCTATTCCAGTGTTAAGTTTATCGGTGTTAAATTCATCTTCGAAAACGGTGTTAAAATAACACTCATAGCAGTGTTAAAATTTTGCTCTGTCTTAAATGGTGTTAGAAAAAACAATAGTTTTATTTTCGAAGTATCGGAAGTCAAATTGTATTTCAAATACAAAAAAAATTTCCCGGTTAGCTAACACCGCTAAGATACCACCACTACGCCGGTGTGAGGTCACTTGAACACCGTACCAGTGTCAAAATAAGATTATTTTAACACAATTTTTTTACAGTTTTGACTATCAATATGCTTGATTAATCTCAAAAGTATCAAATTTCTGACTAGATGTATTTCTTATGAGTTAATCTTTCGCGTACGTTTAAAAAAAACAATAATTATCACTCTTAAATGCATGTGAAGAGGGAATAAACTAGGAAAAAAAATAAAACGATAAATAAGTAATCTAATGTTGCAAGTTATGTATTTACAATTTGGTTGATATCACTTAATGAAGCTCTCTTTCATATGGGTATACGAATAAACAGTTAATTTTAATAATGTCATCACGAGTGTGCATAATGATGAGTGATTTGAGGGGGCATGTATGCACGAGCTGCTCGATGAAGCCTTGTAATCGTGTTCGTGCTCATAATATGGAAATTCGTGGTCATCGATAAATTATCATAAACCGTTGGTGGTTCGCGGATAATCACCGCGAATATTGAAGGTCTAATTGTATACAATGCTAATAATTTCGATTAAAAAAAAAATCAAAATTTAATAATATCGAATTTAAAATCTGTTATAAATAGCGTATTTCTTTAATTAATTTTATTTTTTATCATTCATTAAGTCGAACTACGGTAGAAAATTAATTAAAAGTAAATTCTACTACACTTTAATTTTTTAATTTCTATTATAGAGATAATAATGTGCGAGTAAAATATCAACGTGTAGTCGGTAACTATTTCTTGAAATGGATTATTATGTGTTGATCTACACGGAGAAAAATGAATGGTATTTTCTTCGATGTAACATGGAAATTATTACCATATAGCATGATGCCGCAGATTTTTTAGACGCATTATTTACTTGACATACACGATCTTAAAATTTTTGGACTCAGTGTAATGTAAATGAGTTGCTATGAAAATTACACCAAATATCGCGTTAAGTTTAGGTGGTGTGAATTAAAAATTTTGAAACCGTCAAGCGTGTAAATGTGTAATATTTATGATAATTTTGCGTTAAGAAAAATAATCATAAAAATATTAAAATTTTCAAAATACTATTCAATATTTGAATAAAATAAATACAGTTATTGATTAAGGCAGTATTCTACTTTGAGCCCTAAAAAAAAATGGCTATTTTTTATGAGTTTTAATAAGAGTATGAATAAAGATATACATGTAGGGTTTATTGGGCTTAATAAATACACTATTGAAATACATTAAAAAAAATTTTATTATATATTTTATACACTTTCAACATACTAAACATCATTCGAATACAACGCCTCGGTTAGAAGGTTGGTCTGAGCTTGGTGTTGAGATTTCAAAAATGGACAACCTGGAACAGAAATTTTCTGAATTTTTAGATTCAATATATTACTAGCAATCGGTTGAGCTAGAATTAAGTGGTTAAAAATGTTCAATGAGCATTTGTTGCTTATTAATCAAAATTATAACAAGTAACACGGAATGATGTAAAAAAAAGTAGATTACACCATGTGAACACTACACGAAAGGATAATTTACACCGAGGATTTTTCGGATCGTTATTTCACACTACACGGCTGTGTAAAGTTCTCGAGGGCCATTTTTACACCAAAATTTTTTATAGTGTGATAGCACGCGACATGCTAGCATGATAATGATTCCTATGCAACATTGGAATTATTACAATATTAATGAAGCTGCTTCCAATCAAATGTCGTAAAATAATTATTAAAATAAGGATTCATAATTAAAAAATTATCTACTTTAATTAAAAGTACATGAATATTTAACTGATTGACAAAATTAATAACTACAAAAATTTACTAATTTTGATGTGGAAAAGTTTTATTATTAAAATATTTTATTTAAAATTATTAAACAAATCTAACGACATTTCTAATTGTTTTGTAAAAAACAATTTCATTTAATATTTTATTTAATAGGTTAATTTTTTTTTTTTATAAGCCACAGTCGAATATCATTTGTCATAATCATAGTTATGTCATAGCTTCTATACTGGCCGTATATACATATCATCGCTTAATATTTAAACCGTTTCGACTCCTATGCAGCATTTCTATGCAGACTCAGTACCAGTCTTCGTATGGCTTTGATTCCTATACTACGGAATAATATTCACCAGTAGCATGGTATGGTTACTA
The DNA here is from genome assembly GCA_964016945.1 of Microplitis deprimator. Lineage (NCBI taxonomy): Eukaryota > Metazoa > Arthropoda > Insecta > Hymenoptera > Braconidae > Microplitis > Microplitis deprimator. The sequence goes on from OZ024707.1 coordinate 16,576,499, forward strand.
TATATGTAACATGGTAAATTTTACTTAAAAAATGATAATCATTCCCATTTTACATAGTATCGATTCCCATTTCGTGAAAAATAAGAATTCTTTTCTCTCCGTGTACTTTTTGCCAAATACCAATATTAAAATTTATTTTTTTTTATTCATGAGACTAGTGTCTCATCTCGGTGGAATATGTATCAGTCATTTTGACGGAAAGTCTACGGAAACTCAGTATTCTAATGAAATCAGGCTCAAATTCAGACACTTTTGGACATATTTGGCCAAATAAACAGGTTGATATCCTATGAAAACTTGTTGGTAACTAATTCACATAATACTAAATTTCAGTAAATACTAATATGATTTATTTAAAGCCGTAAAATGGGCGGTGGCGTCTGAAGATTCGCCTACATTTTAAAAGTCCATATTCATGTTTGTAAACTTTGACCATTTGAAATCAGTTATTTGTTAGTTTTCAGTTAATAATCTATCGGTCATCAGTCAACAAGGTGACAACATATAAGTTAAACATTTCCTTATTTTAATAGAGGTAAAAATCTTGTACACTCCAATGATATATTGTGTGATAATGAGTAAAACAAGACGACTTAAGACGAGAATATACTTTATGAAGTGGTGTCTGAACTAAAGGCAAAGACTAACATCACCCGAAGTTCCAAATCGTGTCTTATTCTGTGCCTCACACTATATTTTTTTATAATTAGACCTACTAAAGCTTAGATCTTCAATGTCTGAATCCATTCTAAATGAGACTAATTGCACATGTATGCATTCAACTGTCAACTTGGTTAGTTAAAATAACGTATGACTATTCTGGGGTTTACAATGAATGAATACGATTCTAATATAGTTGAAATGAATGGAAGTCATAAACTAATTTAGAGGGTATAAAGTAGATCTTTTCTTCCCTAGGGAAAAGCAGATAATTTCCAACGTGCTAAATATCATTGGCTTGAAGTTAGCTTGTTTCGATTTACTGAACTTACATTGAAACTCGGAGTTTCAAACCAATGCTATTTAGCGGGTCGAAAATCGTTGTTTGCAATGTTTATATCTGTATTAATATTTAATTCACATGAATCGTTTATTTGAGAAACCCCATTAATCAAGAAAACGAAATTTTTCAGGGAACATAAAAAACATTTTTTTGGAAAAACTTGTCATTAAAATAATAAATAAATAATTGAAGACAATAATGTTAGCGTCTCTGAAAAAGATTCGAACAAGAAAAATTCCATTTTTTAATTAAAACTACTTAAAAAAAATATTTAAAGTTGATTGACTTATGGAGTTTCTCAAACAAACGGGATAAAAAGTTATAAAATCATTGTTTTTTTAATTTTTTCGACTCAAATAATTTATTAGACTGATAAAATGAAATATATAATATGTATTTAAACTCTAAAACTCAGAAATTACAAAAAATAATAATTAATTTGAGCATTTTAATTAGAAATATCATTTTTTCTTTTTTTTTTTTTCCAAAAAAAGTGCGAATTTTAAATAAAAAAGAAAAAATTATTTCTATAAAACGAAAACCGCATATGTTTATTTGAGAAACCCCATAAGTCATTGACTTACGGGGTTTCTCAATAAAATGAAATTTCTGTCACCCCGTTAATTGTTTTTTAAACGCTGATTTGATGCATATTTTTATTAATTTCTAGGGGGGGGGGGGGCATCCAACGAACCCAAAAATGAAAAAAATCAAATTTCGAAAAAAACATGACTTACGGGGTTTCTCAAATAAACGATTCACATAGTTTGCTATTGAATTGAGAGTAGCTTCAAAGTATGAAATAGTAAGATAAAAAAATGATGTTCTAGGTATCTGATAAGTGAAAAAGAAATTGTAAGCTGAGGATTTATATTACTCACTAATATATTACGATGAGGTTCAAATTGTATTTTCTTTACTTTATGCTGCATTACTAATTATTTTATAATGTACATATTATTACCATTTGGTCTGTACACTGATAGAAGGATTTCTTTAGATTTAATAAGATTTGTTAATATTTAACATATGGTTTATTAATGAACAGGCTCAAATAAATATTTATTAACAGTCAACAAATTATTATATTAGAGAGTATTTCCTTGCACCAAAAAAATATTTATTAATATATAATAAATGATTTATTAATATTTAATAATTCATTTATTGGACACAATTTGACGTATTTGAAGATATAACCTAATTCTCTCAAAATGTAAATAATAAAAATATTTAAAAAAATTTATTTTAAGTAGGAAGATGAAAAATATATTAAAATAAAAAAATTATTTTTATTAAATGATTAACAAACAATTATTTAAAATAATTTTCATATTTTATATAAAATATGGCCGTGTGGCAACATTTACTACTATCCAGTTAGTCTCTTGCTAATATATACAACTGCATATGATTATATGCAGCCATCTATCGATAATATTCGCCAAAGAATTATTTGTTAACTATTAATAAATATTTATTTGTCTCAAAGAAGCTTCTCACAAGAGTTTCAATAAATCTACTTAATTACTCGCAAATAAATCCTTCTATCAGTGTACCTTAGCGTAAATAAATAATCAATCTTTCTGTCTTTTTCTCTGGCCCTAACGTGAAAATAGTCAGAAACGATTTCTTAGACTTTAAATTAAGCTGACTTCTGTCGAAAAATTAGGTTTTATAATCAGATTAAAACCAATAACTTTCTTATTAAAAAATTATTTGTTTTCATTGTAGAAAGTTGAAAAAAAAACTGTAACCACAAGTGCTACATATTGAAAATTTCTCCAGAATTAATTTGAATGTTTATATTGTTTATAAAAGTTCAGTTTGTCCCATTGGGGTCTCAATAGACCCCTGGTGGGTCCTGGTAGTCGTCTAAACTTCGATTCAATAGTTGAACTATAGAAATAAAATTTATTATTAATTCTTATTTTTCAATTCCTTTTTATAGATGATATTATATTAATAAAATATTTATATCGAAGTATGAAGAAGTATTGGAAATATAAAAATTACTATCACAAAACGGTAAGCTATTTATTTTAAGAAGGTTTTTCTTCTTGACTTTATTCATGCAAGGAGTTATAGTCGCGCTTAAGTCAGCCAAGAGATCTTAGTAATGACTTTAAAATAGAAAACTTGCGTGAAAAATTTAAAACTTACGATCAGAGTTCTATTCAATTACTATTACTGTCTTATAAAATCGAAAACTTTTTTTATTCAATAATAATTTTTCGTTACGAGTAAATATTGCTAGACAGGTCTTAAATTCTTTTTCTTCTTTCATAGAGTTCTCACACAAAATAGAAACATATCTGAAATCATACATACAATTACTCAGTAACAACCAATAAATGAACTTAACCTATCTTTTTCCAGCCTCCTTTCAATTACCATTTTTTTTAATTTGTTGCCTGTATTTTATATTTTACTAAATATTCTAATTTAGCTTAATTAATTACAAGGCAGCTAAGGGGCCGCTTGTAAAATACATCACGCAAAATTTTACTTTTTCAGACCCCCCTCCACTCTTCGTCACGATATGTCACATTTTCTGCGACCCCCTATCAATATTGTGTTACAAATGATAGATCCACCTCCCCCTTACATTATATATATATCAATTTATACTACCCAAATTTCTATATTTCAAAAAAATTTTATTATTTGCAATAATAAAACTTTAATAAATTTCTTTGATAATAAATATACAAAGGAACTGATTCCGACGGACCGCAACGCTAGTGCTGACGTCAAAAATGAAATAACAAAAAAATTGAACGACGAAATCCGTGTAGAAATAAAAATGTTCGAAAAATATACGAAAAATGTTTGAAGCTCGAACATCGACACGTGATACAATTTCGTATATTTTTCGAACATTTTTTGAACATTCAATGATTTGATTTTCTTCGTTTGGAAAATTTTTTACAAAAAAATTTTTTTTTTTTTTTTTTTTTAACTTAGTTTTTCAAATTTTCAGATTCTTTCAATCTAGAGGAGTAAGAAAATTTTTATAATTTTCAATTTCTGAGACGTTGATATTATTTTGTTTTACAATCTACGAAAATTTTTCTAACAAATTTTTAACGATTTTTTGATATTTTTCGAACACATTACGTACATAAAATTTCTTGAATTTTGAGTTTATTTTTCTCAAAATACTAAGAAAACTTTTCGAACATTTTTCGATCACATCCCATATTCAAAAAATGTTCGAAAAGTTTCCTTAGTATTTTGAGAAACATAGACTCAAAATGTGCAAACATATTTATGAACGACCCCTAAAATAAAATAAAATCTGTTGCTCTGTCAAAATTATAATGCACATTGTAAATTCTGTTCGATGTATTTGAAAAATTTCTATGTTATCGGTAACTTCCAGCACAATTTCGTGCTGTCCTCAGGCTACTATTACTATATCAATTTTCCAACAAATTTTTTATGTAAATATACTGTAAATTCTCTGAGTATATTGAATTTTATTGCTCCGTAGCAAAATACTAGAATTTAAGAATTACCACTGAATCCATTGATATCAAATATGTGTAAAAGTAAAAATTACTATTCTCTTGTGTTGAAAACCTAAAAAACAAAGTGAACGTTGTACGTGTATTATTAACCTGAATAAAAAGGACATGGATGAAAGTATCTCTAAAATTATAATGTACTAGTATCATAACGTAATAGCATGTTGCTGTTAGAGTATTCATACCTAGAAGTTGTTGTGTGATGGTATCTTAAATATTATAGACACTTACTCATATAGAAGATAAAAGACTTTTTAAAAAATAATGACGATAGTGTACGTGGCAAGTACTGCAGTTGAATAAATTAATGAAGGAAATAAAATTTTAAATGCAGCATAGAAATGAATCACTTTATTTCGCAAGAAAATACTTAACATTTAGTACATTCAAAAAAATTTTTAACGAATTGAGAAGTCTTATAGTGCATAGTATTACAAAGGGGTTCGATTGTAAATCTATAAATGTATATAATAGCACTTATAAGAAAAGCTAAAGAGATTATGTAATGACTAATGAGCCTATAGAAGAAATGTCCTGTCATCATTTTGGAGAAGTCTAATAACTGACATTGACAGTCAGATAAAAAGTTAGTAACTTGGATTTTATCAATTTATTTTTTTTATTTTTAACTATTTTATTACTTATAATTAAATTTTGATGAAGATTTAAGACTTTCGTAATTTAACTGTCGCAATAATATCAATTTATTCTGAGATTATATTTAAAGTATTTGTCATCATCAGAGATTGTATTATACTGAGAAGAAGATTTATTTAAAATAAAAAAGGCCATTCGGCATCCGAAATGGAAGTAGATGTCTCATTATTTCTTTATTTTAAGGTATCAAAATGAAATTGAACTAAAAATTAATTTTCATTTTAAATGTTTGATGAATTCCGCGATCGAAAACCACCGAAGATAAAATAATGGAATTCTAACCATAACACAGAAATCAATCATGTCACTTTTAACCTTTATTAAAATAGAGAAATTATCGGAAAACATAAAGTAAAAGAAAGAAAATATACCTTATTTTATCAGCTATGTCGCCCTTTTCACCCGATAAGGCTACATGTTTCCGTTGAAAAGTTATTTAAGAAGTCGAAGTTACGTTTTTCGTAAATTTGAAAATTTTAAATCGCCACCATTTTCAAACTTGTTTTGCTCATCTTTGAACTCAACCGCGACAGTCATTCATAGAATGCGTGCCAAGCTTCTTCAAGATCCCTTTAGAGTTCTAGGCCCTATTGTCGCAACAAGGCATGTTATATTACATAAATATATAAACTTTTGAACCAATAGTATTTTTGAAACCTACCCTGCTTTGAAAATTCCACTATGATGACAAATGCAATAGATAGCTTTCTATGAAATCTACTAATAAACACGCAGTTGGATTTTCAAAACGCGAGTAGTTTTATGTTTAATCTTAGATCAGATTTATTAGTATTTAATAAACAAATATTTGCTGTCGATATTTGAGAGTGAATTTATTGTATAAAGTCGATTTAATCTTTTGTGAACGGTAGATAAGTAATTATAGTTAGTTTATACTTTGTACGTGGACATACTATACGAAGAGAAAATTATGGTAATTGTTACTTGTATGTTTATGAAATATCATTCCATACCGGTATTGGTTAGTGTCAGTGGGTCCGAGGTTATTTTGTCGTCGAAAACACTACCGCCACAGGATCGTGTATTCTCAAACAAGCTAGGGTTTCTTTTGAACTTTCGGATCCTACATCCAAGTAATTGAAGAGAAGTTTTCAGGAATGAGGACCACTTTTGCGTGTTTTAACGACACATTTTATTGAATAATGATTTGTGATAATTCGTCACTTCTTCAGGTTTTCAAATACAAAAATAGTCTAGTCGCGTTATGAACCCGCTTTTACAGGAGTCTAGGGAAATATAATTCTCAGAATTCCTGCACCCCCACTTTTGCTTAGCAGGCGCCCACCGTAACTCACACTTTCCCTACTTTGGAAGCGTGTGAGTGTGTACATGATTATTTTCATAGTCATGGAGGAGGAATGTCTTTAATGAAATATAAGTCAACGCACTCATAACGCGACTTGACTGTATCGCAAACATATATTTGAGTCTATGAACAAGTAAAAAATTGTCCCGAAACGTTGTTCAATAAAATGTGTCGCTAAAACAAGCAAAAATGGTCTTTGTTCCTCAAAACTTCTATTCAAGTGAACTCAGGTTTTTTTTATATTTACTTTTTTCCAATCAGCTAAAATACCAAATGAAGATTATCTGGAATAACAAAAACATTTCTATAAGAATAACAAATTAACATTTGAAAAAATATGCAAAGCATGCTCAGGATTCGAGTGCTGCAAATGACAGCCTGTAATGACCTTTAGGAATAAAATGTATTAATTGGTTTTAATATTTTCGTCTCAATGAAAATTAACTAACTGTATGCTCCCAGAATCTATGTTTTTGAACATTTAAATCATTAGCAATCAATCTGTTAATGATTTTCAATTTATAATTAAAATATTTCCTCATAATCTATTATGCGCTAACATAATTGGCGATTATTAATTTATTTTCATGAGTAATTTAAATATATTATTATGTATTATGATGAAATCGATAATTAATTTATCGATTTAACGATACACTGTAAAAAATAACCGGGGTAAGTCCAAGCGGCGTAGGTGTTAAAATTCCCCGGTGTTAAAATAACGCCGCTGCTGGTGTAGATGTTCTTTACCGGTGTTAAAATATTTTACTTTGTGAATATTTTTACTTACTCGATCACTATACTTGTTAATAAATGATATTTTTTATTAATTTTCACAAAGAACTGACATTTTTTGTGTTTTATAATCTTTAAAGTTAATACTCCAAGCGGACGCAGTTTACCCCGCTTTTACACCGATATTACTCCGCTTTTACACCGGTTACCCTGCTTTTACACCGGTATTTTAACACTGCCGAATTACGCCTCCTACACTGGTGTAATTTCGTTTTAACACCGGGCAGAGTTAAAATGAGTCCATTTTTAACACCGCTCTTTTTACAGTGTAATTCTTTGTCAAAAATAATAATTACTCTCGTATATAACTAAATGGCATGCTATTGTACTTACGGTTCGATAGCTCAGCAAGTAGAATAGTTGCTCAGTGGCCTCAAGATTCCGTCCTCAAGATCCACCGAAAAAAAAAAAATATCCACTTAATTTGATTAACACTAACAGCGGATATTGTTCGGATTACCAGTGAATTTTATTGGATTGATCGGTAATTTTATTTCACTTAGCAAGCATTGAATTCCACCGGTTACATAGCTATCATTCCAGGAAATCAAAAGTGATTTTTCCTGATTTGATTAGGGCTAGGATTTTATTAATTCATCTAGTGATAAAATTTACTACATTTAATTAGTGAGTATTGACTGACTCCTAATGGGATACTTATAGTTGGTGGAAATAGTAAATATCCATTGTGGCTCAGTGATAAAAACACTTTTTCGTTTTTAAAGAGAATGTGATATATTTGAATTTTATTTTTATAATTGGGTTTCATAACAATCGTAACCATTAAAATATGAAGAAATATTCTACCAGTTTTCAATGGTGTGTGATGTCGTATGAAGTAATTATGGCATCCGTCTACTTCACATTGAATCTAGATTCCTATATTTGTTATATTTGATGGTAGCACAAAAGCTAAAAAAGGAAAACGAGTAATGATTTCGACGCTGCTATCGATAATACTTGACGACTTTAAGTGTTCAGTAGTTTCAAATATTCATTTTAATGACTTTTCCAGAGAAAAATAGACTCTTCCATTGTATGAAGAGATCGAATGCCCGATTTTATGTCTCATTCTAAGATTCGGAAAAAACTCATCATTTTCTGAAAAAAATCTGTCAAGAAAATACATTTATTATTTCTATAAACAGACAATTGAATGAAAGTATAAACACTTACTATTTCAAGTTTTATAAATCTTTTAAAATTTTCATTAATGTTACAGAACAATTTTATTTCAGAAGTAACATAAAAATAAAATTCAATTACTTTAGTCAATCGAACTGATTGCATGTTTCATTATAAAAGTTTTTATAGTTATCGACGAATCAAGCGGAATGCCATTAGAGGAAAAATTGAGTCACAATGAGATATAATTACAACGGGACAATGGTACGGAATAAGAAAAGCTTCTCTATTATGAAGAAAATTTTGTGATAGTAAGAAAACTGTGATTCTTTTTTACATCAAGAACATTTCACAATCATTCCTTGATTGAAAAAAAAAAAAAGAAACACTTTTTTGAATTTTTTAATTCATTGAATAAACATGATAAGAATTTATAAAGCCGATAAAAATAGAAAAGTAAATCTTAATTATTTACGAAAAGAATAAGCTGTCAATAGTTAGAAGTTTTAACTAGTGTTCAATTGACTTTAAAACATTTTAATTAGTAGTACTTAACTTTAAATATATATAAGTTACAGTTAAATATTATTATGCTAAAACACATTTTTTTACATATATACATAGTTAATAATATACTTAAAAAAAAAAATTAATACCCCGAGCATGAAACTATTATCATAACATTATGAAACTTGATCATATAGATCTAAGTAGAAACAGGGAGATATACGTACGAAGCACAAGAGTACGTTAGAGTGTACTTTCCAAATTAATGTGACTAAAGTTAGCTTACATAGTTGGTTAGAAGAACAATGTTCTGCGTACACATTCTAGAGAATGTAATAAGCCAATGGGATCGGACATAGACTGATATGAATAGAGTAAGAAAGCTTAATATTATTATTATTATTAAATTATTATTATTATTATTATTATTATTAATATAATAGGGATGTGCGAATAGTTCGAAGTATCGAATCAGACTATTCGATTTGAATCATTAGAAGTTTTCGAATTATTCGTAAATTTTCGAATAATTTGAAACTTTCCGAATTTTTCATAAAATCTCGAATCATTGGAAAATTTACAATTAATTCAAACATTTTCTTTTGAATGACTTAAAATTGTAATAATTTTTCGAATAATTCAAATTTTTGTCAAAGATAAATAGAGCCCAGACACGAATATACAAAAAAATTATTTTTGGTTACTTTAGAAACTCAGCTCTCCATGAAATAAAAATTTAATATTTTAAAGCTGACTAAAATTTTCTCGATTCGAATCAAATAATTTTAAAAGTTACACGTAATTAAAAAACTTTCGAATAATTTGCAGTTACAAATAATTCAAATAATACGAGAAGATTCGAATAATTGGAATCGTTTTGAATCATTCGAAAAATTCCGAATTATTCGATTCGAAAATCGAATTCGAGTAGATATATTGGATTTGAACCCGATTCATACACCCTTAATTCTCATTATCATCATTGTTATTATTATTATTTATAGTGATTAATTTTTTTTATTAACTATGCTTTATAGTTTACAGTTACAATTTTTCATACACGTAGTCAATGTTAAATTAATTTTTTCCGAAAATAAATGGTACATAAATTAAAAGTTAAAAGATGAAAAAAAAAAAAAAAAGTAAAATTTTTTAATTTCAATTGTGTAATTATTCGAGGCTACCTGAGTTATAAAATATTACTATTCTGCTCCCGACTAATTGAATTTGGTCGCTTCTTTGTTTCATGGTTATTTCAGTCGATAATGTAAAAAAATATTACAGGGATTTCAAGAATAGTATGCAACTGCTAGATTATATGGTTTTGTAATAATTGAAGCACTGAGAAATTAAAACTGTTAACTAAAATTTAATTTCGGTTCTTTATAAATGAGATAAATATTTAATTATAAAAAAAATGTACATTTTCACTCTGATGAGTTTTAATTTTAAAAATATATTATTTATTTTAATTATAACTAAAAATTATTTATCTCAACATGATTTTTTTAAGTTTTTCGTAATTGAGGTTATGAATTTTTTATTCTTGTTGGTGTGAAAGAACATCGCAGCCGGTTAAAACATCCAAGTTTACTTGATTTCTCACGTTGTGATTTCTACGAATCATTTTATTTTTTTCTTCCTCTTTTTTACTATTTTTCTTCATTCGCTTGCATACCTCAACGTTTACAGTGCTCTCGCCACGACTAAACGCTTGAGGGTTGAGAGAGGTGTGTATTCTCACATTAAACATTCAAAGTAGCAATAAAAAGGAAAATGCATTCACATTCTGCATTGCGACTGCGGTTCGCAGGAAAACATAAATAATTCAACAGTTTTTATGTTGTAGGTGGACTTTAAAAATGAGACATTGCAAGTGAGAAAGAGTGATACGCAAACATGAATAGATATGTTATCTGATGAATTTTGTTAAACTTAACTCCGAAACGATTATTCGAGAGTAAACTCGTAAAAAGAAAGTTTAACTTTTTCAACCATTAAGTCTCGAGGAAAAAGAAGCGAGATTTGCTTTTGCAATAATATCAATTAGTTACAATGTTAATAAATATAAAAAATCTCCAAGAATTATAAAGTTTTTAGAACGTACATTTTTCGAAATGTTTCGGATTATATCAAAATCATGATGAAACTTGTAAAAAGTTTTGAAAATTTTTAAGTTTTCACCTCATACGCTCATTTCGTAAACCAAATCCGATTATTTGATGATAACTTACAGCTACTTCGTCTTGTGAAATATGATAAATCCTTCATTTTTTACAGCGATTAGATAATGGAATCATTTTGTCACCGAGCTGTACAAATATGCTGACATATATTTAGTTTAGAAAAACGGGTTTTGATTATTTTCTTGAGCATGATATAAATGCATGATTATTTATTGTAACTGATGAGGTACCCGCGGGTAATAAGGCCTAAGTGACAGAAATGATATTTAAAGTAACCGCCTCCGCTAAAGGCTACTTTAGTGGAAGGGTCTTGCATAGAGATGTTACGACAAGTTTATAGAGTCCCAATACAACGTTCCCTGTCTTCTATATTTCATCATCCGTCATATGATGTCTTCGCGTAGAAGAAATCATAAAAAACAATCTAGTCTTCTGATTCTTAAAAAGGATACTGATAGTTTTAAGTGCTATTGAACAAAACAATCTAGTCTTCTGTCTTTAAAAAAGTATTGTTGCTAAATTTAAGTGGTGATTCATCTCTAATACCAATTTTATTAAGTATAATTGAACTATTCCAGTTTGTTTAACCCGTAGGCCATATTACCCTACCGTAGTAAAATAAGGCCTATTCGTATGGTTTTTGTAAAAGTTTAATTTTTTGTTTGTTTGTGGTATAAATTATCAGTACTTCATTATATTTTATGGCTAATGTATTGAAATAGAGATTTATGATACATTTCGATAATTAAATGCAATATTTTCGATTCTATTCTAAATCTCCCTTAGCTAGGCCTTATTACCCGCCGGTACCTTATTCATAATATAAATTGATGAGTTCGATAATTGAGTATTAGATATTATAATTATAGAAGGGAACACAGGATATTTATGAATACTATTACTATTACTATTATTTAATATTAGTATCAAAAATTTATGTAATAGAAACGTTTAAAAAAATGTATATTACATTATATATTTTAGATTTTGATGGCCGCAAAAAGTTTCGACTTCATGGCCAATGAATATTATTATCTATCTATAACATAAAATCAAGCGTTTCGATAAATTAACTGTTTTCAACAGATTTTACATTTCATAGAAACCTAACTTTTGTATTTGTCCTCATGGTGGATTTTTCAAATAATTTTGCCACAGTCTATCATAACTCGTCGAGTAAGTTCCAAAAATACAATTTGTCCGAAAGTTTATACTTATTGCTTACTATTATTAAAACTTTTAACGGTCCAATCATAAATATATTATGAGAAATCTACTTCTATTTCGGCTGCCCGATGGTCTTTTTTTATTGGACATTCTAAATACGAAGCAACAAAGCGGTTCTCTATACTTCAACTTGTCTTTAAAATTAAAATAATATTATAAATAAATGGATAAAATACATTCATTCAAAGAAGGATCTAGTATAAATATAAAAACTATGCAATATTGAATGAATTTACTTTGGTATTCATATTCGGATGAAACTACATTTGTGTATATATACATTTAGTATAAATGATCGGAAGGATGATTGTATTCTGAGATTCATCCATTACCCAACGGAATACTTAAAACCGTTTTCGGATATCTTCTGGTATAAATACAGACTGTGGCTAAGATGAAGGTACTTGAAGAACAGTGATAACGTAACCATGGACTTCGTCGACGATTCGATTCAGTCGAGAATTGCCATCGAGGGAAGTCGGAATTTCGACAAAGTTTTAACGGGGTGCGTTGTTGGAGAAAATAGTTTCGACTGAAACTCAGCCACTGGAATCCGAGTAATAACGGAGAAGGCGTTATTAATTTTCTACTCGCCTATATTTGTTTTTGGAGAATAAAAGTTCGTAATTACGCATCGGATGTCGGCAGAGATAACCAACAAAGCTAATATTCGCTTTATTCCATTTCATGTCTTAAGTTAAAAAAAAAAAATTTTATACTGCAGTTTCTGTTCAGTTCTTCGTTATGTTTGAATTCATTTGCACACCTAAATCGTGGAAGCGCTGAAAGTGCTCTATGAACGTTTTTTTTCGACGATTTTATGCACTCAAAAATATTTCTACACTCTTTTAATTACACTAAAATAAGTCTTGTATACTAGCATAGAGAAAATTTATTAAGGAACAATTTGAATCTAATGTTAAGTCGATTCGTTATTTTATTAGTTAGAAATAAATTATTTTGACACAAGAAACCAGTGCTGTCAATTAGCATGTATGAAACTTCGTAAACACTATAACTCTCGATAGACACAATTAATTGACCTAACTTTTTTTTTAATATCATTATTTTTTTTTTTCACAAAAACCCTTTTGAAAATCATTATCTAAATCGTTTTAGATTGATTGTAATTAATTAAAAACGTAAAACTGATTATTCACGAAAAATTAAGTTGTCATTTTTATTTTTACTGTTATTATTATTTTCTTCATTCTTTCTTCATCAACTACTGGCAGCAGCACTAGTGTAACAGTATAGGTTTGAAAAAAAAAGAGCGAAAACTAAGACAAAAAGGCGGGATATTTAAAAAAAATAATAATAAAATATTAAACTGAAAAGAAAAAAAGAAAAAAATAATTGAAAATTTATAACGAATGAAAATTCATAATAAAAAAATAATATTATAAAATAAAAGTAATGATTAAAAATAAAATGAGCGATTGAGGTGTGTACTTTTGGATTTTCCAACATTTCTTTTTTTTTTTTTTTTTTTTTTTAAGTATACTTCAAAAAATTTTAACTTTCCATTATGAAAATTGAAAATTTTTTAAAATAGTAACCTTGAGTTTCAGTCCAATCGTCAAAACTTGAATTTTCAACCGATGTTGATATTTTGAGGTCTGAAAAATCGTTTTTGACCATCTTTAAATGATCGTAAGATTATGTGTGTATGTGTGTGTGTTGTCCGGTATCTCTGGAATTAATCAATTAATTTGAATCAGCTGCGGTAATCGTAAAGGCGATCATCAGAATTAAATTAAAAATAACAATTAGTAATTAAGCTAATCGAGAGGGAACGATTTACTACACCTTCAAAAATTTTTTTTGACTAATATAAAACCAAAAATATTTGTCAAGAGAAAGAACCACATTCTTACTGATGAAAAGATATAAAAAAAAAAAATTATCTTTTTTTGGAGGGAGGCCTCTCTGCCCCACAAAAAAAAATTTTTTTTTTTAGAATTTTGGCAAAATGTCCACAAATTTGTTCGAAATAGGACAAAAGTAACGTGATCTGATGGTTGAAAGCCACAAAAACTAATAATTGGCTTAGGGATGCCACTCTGCCCCACCCTCCCTTGTAATTATTTTTCTTTTAGTCAAATTTTGTTTAACGATGTTTTCTGAGCTAATTAAACAATTTAAATTTTCTTTGAACTAATCTCTTTGAGCTAAAAGTTTTAAAACTGCCCGCGGTGTCAACTGTGATTCAGATTTTCAAATTTACTTTGTTTTAAAAATAAGTTATTCCACTTCTATTATATATTAATTAGCAATTATAAGTATATGTCATCAATGAATTGCTAACTTAATTTTTTTTAATTCCAATTATTAAAAGCAACTTTTACTATACCAAACTTTTCAAAGTATCTCTAACTTGTGAAATGATTATTGTTACCAGGCATATGAGGTTTTATGTTTAAAGAGCGCAAAGCACTTTTTTCTTTCAAAACATTTTTATAGTAAGCAAAAAGATCTTATAAAAGTGGCCATTATCGTATATTTGGCGAGTAACCAAGTAAGAAGTAGATATAGATAAGAAAAGAACACTTTTAAAATAATGTGTTAATTTTAGAACTTTTTTGTTTCTTAAATTTTTAAACTGATCTAGAAAAATAATAAAGCTCAAAAAAAAATTTTATTATGACTGATTACTGTTAGAACACAGCAATATCGATTGACGAATAAGAAATTAGCACATGCCATCACTGATTCGTGTTTTCTCTGTGACGGTTAATGTACCGAACATCAGCATATATGCTGTTGTGCAGTATATATATTCTAGTGGTGTGCTAACAAAAATAATTGATGTGCTAACAGTAATTAATTAGTCATGAGCGCACAGTAGGGAATAATGGAGTGGTTCCGATCATGGGCTAATTCCGTTCGTAGCGATTAGAATACTTTGAGAATAGGAAATCGTAGTTTTTCTAGATCGACAGATAGGTTAGTGTTAACTAAGTATCGGACAAATAATTAATGTCATATATATTATTCATAAACAAAAAAAAATAATTATTTAATATGTCTACTGTTTTGAATGTAGATTATTTTTAGAAAAAAAATAATTTTCACATTGCATTAAATAATTCAAAATTATAAAGATCTTTTTTATCAATATGTTAGGCATTTCAGCTTGTAGGAAATGGTAAATTTAATCTATTGATAATTATAGTATATTGTGTGACAAGGGATGAAACAAAATAATTTTAGACCAGGGTGAAGTTGACTGAACGTATTTTATCCTGAGTTGGGGTCCATTTTGCCCCAGGTGTCATGCATAGGGCTAAAAATGCGCAAATATATCGGATTAATAGTAATTAAACAAAAAAAAAAAAAATTTTTTTTTTTGATCGAAATTTCACGGGGGCCTTTTTGCCCCAGGGGGCCTCTTTGCCCTGGTCTCCCTTACTCACAATATTTTTCATGATTACCTGCATTGGACTTAGAAGCTTCAGTGTCAGCAGTCAGTCAGAAAAGAGTTCATTTAAGACCAATGTGTACTCAACTATTAGCGTAAGCCTAAATTGTGAGTTGATATTTATAATTAAGCAGAAATTTTAAATATTATTTATAATTGACACTAATTTTTATAAAACTTGATCACAAAATCAGAACTGTCATTTACGTAAATAAAATTAATGACCTGAAATTACTATTAAAGTGATGATAAGTATCAATAATTTAAATGCAAAAGCCTTCAGTCAACAGGCAGAAATAGTATTGGGTTGTTCCCAAGGGATGAAACAAGTTTGTTTCTGCCAGCTCACTGAAGGCATTCACAATTTACGCGTTTGCTAATATTCATTCGCGGCATTGGACTGAGTTCGATGACAACTGATTCTCGAAAAGTGATCTCACAGACAACTGACCCCATAGGCAACTTGGGATCAATATAAGATATTTGTTTAATTATAATATATTTCATGTCATATTAATTATAGATCTTCAAATAAATTTTGTTTTATTATTATTCTGAAAATAATTAACCAATTGTCGATGGGATTAATTTGTAGAGATCACATGCCGTGGTATAAAATTCTTGGGATCAGTTGACGGCACCCAAAATTTTTAAATTAAATTGACATTCATAAAATGTCGATTTCAATTTTATTTTTCAAATAACTCTTCCGTGATGGAGTTTCGAAAGAAAAATCGATTGAATTTTCAACATAAATTTTGTGACAATTTTAAAGTAACACAATTAATGTTGATAATACAATAACACAATGAGATGTGTTGATTTAACAAAAAGTTGAATATGAACCTTTTCTTAACACAGATGCACAATATTTTTTACTGCAGAGTTACTGTATGTATCTATTCTGACTATACTACTTTTTAGCATACGACTACTGTAAGACGCATTCAACATTCGCAATTTGCTGAAATGTTATCACGTACAATTCATCAAAATTATTATATGTGATGAGTAATAGTTAACACTCAAATCATTGATGGTAGTACGTAACTTAATTCAATGCATGTAATAGAGTGCTACAAAATGCTGAGTATTGTTCAGTACCTGAACTATTGCTAGAAGCACTTTAACCTATAATGTGCCACGCTGTTCACTTATTTGTCACACGATAATTGTTGAATTACATTGTAATCAGTCGTGTGAAAATTTTCATGCCAATTCTATATTATGGTTATAATCAATTATAATTTTCGCTTCACATGATTATTTATATTCCCGTTTATTTTTCAGAATATTCAATCAACCGAAACTCTTCTCCATATTTGCACACTGTTGTATTCGTATTTCAAACCCTAGTAAATAAAATTGCTCTCTAAAACTTATTATATATATCTGAATTGCTATATAGTAGTTTTCTTTGAATCCAAACTGATTTTTATCCTTAGCACAATTTGAGAATAATTTTTCAGCAACTTAGAGACACTTTAATTGCTGTTTTTTTCACCAAAACCGAGAAAGAAAAATTTTTAAATATACAAATTTTTGTACGCTTCATTTTCATTGGCCATCATATTTATGTCAGCTAGAAAGTGTTTATTCAACAACGTAATTATTAAGTAGCAATAATTATATGATATTAACAGTAGCATCCATGGGAAAGAAAAAAATTCCAAAACTTTCAGAATAAAATACTTAATTATACAGTATGTTAATATGAGAAGAGAAAGTTTTTCGTATTGGATGATTTAATAAAATAAAAATAAAATTTCTACAGTTTACGGAAAAAAAATTAATGAACACTATTGAAAATTCATTAGTGTTGATAAGTGTTTTATTAGTGATCATTATAGTGACCATTAGTACTCTGACTAGAAAAACTTACAATACTATTGGATGTGATTTGAGTTGAATAGTGTTGTATTAGTGTTCATTAGTCGGAGTACTAATGGATCTTGAAACGCTATTCGAAGTGATTACTTTTGAATAATGTTCTATTACACTGAAAAAAATAATCGGTAGCTACTACCGATTATTTTTCGGTAGCCGCTACCGATTATTTCAGTACCAGTTACTGATTGGAATCGGTACCAGCTACAGAAAATAAATCGGTAGCTGCTACCGAAAATTAGGTAACTGGTACTGAAAAATAATCGGTAGTGGCTACCGAAGGCCAGTAGGTAGCTGCTACCGATTATTTTTTTCAGTGTAGTGTTCATTAGTACTCTGGCTAATTAATCTTGCAACATTGTTGGAAATGATTAGTGTTGGATTTGTGATCATTAGTACTCCAAATGCTAAGTCTGGCAGCACTATTGGAAGTGATAATCCGTCGATTTTTTTTTTCTCATTTTATAATCCCTTAAATATTCTTCTCATATCATATATAGTTGTTAATTGTAAAATGTATGTATTTCTAGTATCCCATGTGTAAAATAATAATATTCCATTTCTAAAAATAATCATGAAATGATGACGACAAACTTTTCGTTTAGAGGTCCCCCATACTGATTTCTACGGTTAAGCGGTTATCCTTCTAAGTAATAAACAAGCTCGGTGCTATACTTGATTTGGATGATTGCCGAAGCCACATGTAGACCGCACAGCACTTTCGGTTTAATTATGGTACATGTATATACGTTTGATCTACTTTTGAATCAGTTTCAATTTTCACATAATTAGTTTTCATAAAAATTCATACTTTATGTAAAAATTTACTCTCGAAAAATGAAATAGTATTTTATAACTGTCACAATATATATTTACTATTTCTACCAACTATAAGTATCCCATTAGGAATTAGTCAATATTCACTGATTGAATTTCTTAAATTTTGTCACTACATAAATTAGTAAAATCCTATTACTCATCGAATCAGGAAGAATCACTTTGTATTTCCTGGAATGATAGCTAAGTAACCGGTGAAATTCAATGCTTGCTTAGTGAAATAAAATTACTGATAGATCCAATAAAATTCACTGGTAATATAAACAACATCCGCTGTTAGTATTAGTGAAATAGGATGGATATTTTTTTTTTTTTTTTTTGGTCTTGAAGACGGAAACTTAAGGCCACTGATTAACTGTTCTATTTGCTGAGCTGTTGAACCATTACAATAGCATGTCATTTAGTTACATCCGAGAGTAATTATTATTTTTGACAAAGAATTATCATTTAATCGATAAATTAACTGTTATAATACATAATAATATTTTTAAATCACTCATGAAAATAAATTAATAATCGCAAATTATTTTAGTGCATAATGGATTATGAAGAAATATTTTAATTATGAATTGGAAATAATCAATAAATTGAATGTTAATGATTTAAATGTTTAATAACACAGATTCTGGGAGCATACAGTGAGTTAATTTTCATTGAAACGAGTATAAAAATAGTTTTTACTAATTCGAGTAAAAAAATGCCTCTCCGAATCAGTGGAAATTTCACTTATTTATTTTTAGAGTATACGCTGAGAAAAAAAAAATGATAACTATCACCATCTTGTTATAGGAAATGATTACCATCTGTATGTGATAATCATTATCATGCTTTTATATTAACTATTTGTTTCTCGTATAGTAATAATTACTATTTCCGATAGTAATGGTTACCATCTAGATAGTAATAATTACCATCTAGATAAGAATGCTTGCCATCTTCAATAGGAAAAGTTAATATAAAAAGAATGAGAATCTTTCAAATGTATAAAGATGGAAATAATTACTTCGTTGAAATAGAAGATATTACCACTTTTTTGCAGCGCGTAAGGTTAATCTATAAAGTTTAACAAACCGATATTAGTGGTGACTAATACGTACGATGAACAATGTCAGTGACATTAGTCGAAAAATTAACCTGATTTGATTAACTGTGGTTGCATAATTAAATCTTGAAGTTTCAAAGCTAAGAGTATAAAGTTATTATTTCATTACAGAAATAATGTGTCACCCAATAAAAAATTTACTTCAACGTTAGTGATTGGTACATTTTATGAAGCGTCGTCTGAAATTTCAGGTTATGTCACGGTGAAATCTCTTCTACACTTGTATTTTATGTTAGTGACACGATACTAGATTAATTAGCACGACTAACATACAATATGTGACTTTATGGTTTTAAAATGTCAACGTATTAAAGTGTGAAACATTAACTAGACACACAGTAAATATAATGACGGTTTTTGCTTATTATTTAAGAAGTTGTAAATGCTTCAGCAAATTATCTATTTGTGGACTCATAAAATTTTCATCTGAAATTTTCTTTTCTATAAAAAAATAGTAAATGCCACTTTATCATAACAAGTTATAATTTAATTCTGAGCGATCCGGCACATACAGTCTGTTACGATAATTTTCTTTGTGAAACTCGAGTCAGTTGAATTCTTTTTTTTTTTTTTTTTTATTTTATATCGGTTACTGTATTTCATCAGTCATTTTATACTCCTATTGAATGTCATGTACATCAAAACTTTAAAAATTTTTCTGATTCTATACTGGAAGCATTAATCAATGATTAATTTTGTCTTGGCATGAAATAGATCAATTCGTAAAATCAATTCAATGAACTAGCGTAATAATGCTGATACCACTTTACCAAATGTTACACAAGGATTCTATCTGTGATTTATGAAGGCGAAGTTGAATAAATCAATTTCTTTTAGAGACAGTTTGAGCAATGTTACCTTAAATATATTATCTTTTTTAAAGAAACTTTGATATATAAATTAGTAAAAGTCTACTTTTTTTACCTTTAACATATAAACAGTAAATCTAAAATTTAGTTAGTATTCACCTAGTACCGAAATATCATCAGTGACAAATAACTATCGAGACAACTATTTGTTGTATCCTATTTATAAGATCACAAAAATGTATATTCTTGATAATTATCGAGAATATATATTTTTTTCTCAAGATATAGTTCTCAGCAATAGTCATTTTTTCTCGTTGTATATGAAGTGTTGATCTAGATACCAACATATAGATCAAGAAAAAGTATCATCGTGATCTTAAAAATTACACCCGATACAATACAACACTTTTTGTAGATATAAGTCGGAGGTTCTAAGTATTGAACGAGAATAAAGCGTTCCAGTCTGTTTCTGTGCTACGCTTGACTGAATGCAATAAAATAATACTCAGCTGAAAATGATAAGAAAAGACAAAATATATCGTACACTTTATTATTATTATCTATTTGTGCGTAAGGTTTTTGAGTGTAAATTGCTTCTGCAGTACAAAGAAACTGAAGGAAATTTTTAATATAGAGTTTACAAAAAAAAAAATGCTCACAATGAACTTGTGCGACGTAATCAAAGTAAACCTAGTTTTTAAAGAATAGAAGAAATTTTTTTTTAAATATATTCTCAATTCTCAATTTTTTATAGTTCGACCCCTCTGTCCACCCGTAAAATATTGTTCTAATTTCTTTGAATTAAATTTATCGGATCAGTTCGATACATTGAAACCATCTAGCAAGGATCTAAACTGTTATCATATTCTTCGTAAAAGTTGCATATAAATATACGTTTTATATCGTACACTGTATATTAGAAGGGTCGAGGAGTGAAATTTACGCTACGATTAGTATACCCGTGTAAAAAAAATTCGTTCCAAAAAGATTCCAAAAAAGTTCAACATGTGGAACTTCTACACTTGAAACAGATTAGAACTTTGAGTGGAACTTTTTTTGAATTTTGATAGTAAAAAAAAAAATTTATCCAGAATTTTATATGAGCGAAATTTGAGTCAAAAGAGAACGTTTTTAAAGCACATTTTTACTGAATTTTACCCTGATTCCGGAAAATTTCAAAAAACCTCTAATTTAGAACTTCTTATGATTCTTATGACGCCAATGGTTTCCAATAAGAACTTTTTTCGGAACCAGGGTAAAATGTAGTAAAATTACGTTTTCAAAAATATGTTTTAAAAAATAACTTTTTTGACTCAAATTTCGCTCATATAAACTATTTTTTTATTATCAAAATTACTAAAGTTCTGAAAAAGTTCTAATCTGTCTCAAGTTCAGAAGTTCCACATGTCGAACATTTTTAGAATATTTTTGGAACGATTTTTATTACACGGGTATTTCTTATGTCATTTCGGTAACTGTCATAATAGTATGGTCATCATTAACATAATATTATGGTAATCTTACCCATATCACTATGAAATCAAATCATGACCATACTATTACAGCAACTTTTACCATACATTGCGGGAATTATTATCATAATATATGGTAACGCTTATTGTTATAGTCTGGGAACGACTACCACAATATTATGGGAATATTTGGCATATGGGAATGTTCCTTATGATTAGAAGATTTTTTTCCATATAGACCTAGGAATCATTTCAATATCGATATCAGGCTTATTCCTATTTGCTGACGATAACTATTTCCATGATCATGTTAATCACTACTATAATTAATTTACCATGCGCCGTATTAACTGTTACTATCATAGTAAGAATTGTTCCTTGTTATGGAAACTTTTTTCTAGAAATAATGGTTGTAAATCTTATAATTTCTAGAAATTATTGCTATAAAGACATGGGATAATAATTTATAAACGTACTTGTGAGACGGTTACTATAATTCTTTCTCTATGTACAAGCATTTTCAACATTTACTTGATGTCTTCGTAAAATAAAAGTGTTTTTCAATTAACAAATTATCTACGTGATTTATTACTTATGTTCATAAATTAGTACACAATTATAATCATATAAATGGTTATTTAAAACTTAATACTGCATGTAATTTTTATAAAATAAATATTTACATATTTGCATATCTCACAATAACTAATTTATTAATTTTTAATGAAACTAAATAAACTAACAATACTAACAAAACTAACCCACCTTTTCATTTTTTCATTTTCAGATGTGCCAATAATCTTATTAAAAATGATTGTCATGGGCTAAAAAATTCATCAGTCTTCAATGATATGATTATAAGTAACGATCGCAGAATAACGAGAATAATGAAATAATTGATTTGATTGTTTACTGAATATTTGACGATTTAAATAAATACTTTTCACATATGGATGATATAAATTGTATGACGAATATGTTAATTGCCAAAAATGCGAAGAACAGGCAATGGTTTGAAACTGGACTTGACAGAACACACACCAGGTAGCTCATCATCGCGGTTACCTAATTTGGTGGAACATGCGGAGAGTAGCACTAGTCAGGCAATTACCGGTGTAGCCGGTGAAAATTTGAACAGTAAACTGCCAAACGTCGTTGAAGGCTCCATGGACTATGGTAACGAGCGAAGGTCCTCCCGTTACCTGGATTATGATCCTAAGTGCTTCCAAGATAATCAAACAGCTGGAGGTTACATTGACAGTGGCGGCGGAGGTGTGAATACCAATGATTTTGGGTATGGCGACAGAAGTTATTCAACTCGCAGCTACGATAGAAATTTATCAGATGCTGATTATGATAGAGACAATTTAGATCGATTCAACAATAGAATTTATACTGAAGAAAGTATACGTTATGACAGAGCACCAGACAGATCTTATCAGGAATCTGACCTGGATGCTTCGTACGAGAGAAAAGAAGCCCAAAAGCTCAGAATTTACAATCAAGATTCTCAAGATATTGGAAGAAGGTATTCTAGAGACTTGGGGAATTACGAATACACTTCTCGATATGCAGAAGAAACCCTTAAGCTTGAACCTAAAAAAGATCATTGTCATCTTCCTGATAAAATATATGAGCCAGTTAATAAAGGGTACAACAGTATGGGCAAAGGTGGCTATGAGTCAGGCGTAAAAACACGAGAATCATCTTACGAACTTGGTACTTGTGGTAATTCTGAAATTGTTGGTAGATTGAAATACGAGAGTAAATATGATTCAAGTGCAAAAGTTTATGGTACTCTACCCAGATACGAATCATCCGGTAAAACTTATGATAGTTACGACACAGCCGGAAGGTCTTATGAATCAAAGTACGATGATACAGCTTACGATTCCGGAACCAAGGGCTTTCAATCTTCAACGTCTAAGTATGAACTTAGCACTTCTAAAAGCTATATTCACGAAAGATCAAAGTACGAGCCTGTTGCTCGGTATCAGGACACATCAGCGAAATCCTATGATCAGACTTTGAAAATAAGTGAATTGGGCACTACATCGAATGCGTATCAAAGAAAACAGAATCCCGAGTCTGCCGCAACGTCGGCGTCTGAGAAAATCAATGGATATAAGAAAAATAACTTTGAAGCATACGGAGTATACTCTGATCCAGAGGATGATCACGGCTTTATTTCAGAAAAGAAAACAACTCCGTATACGTATAAAGGAGTTGTCGTAAACGCCACTGGAGAATCCACCGTAGTGGATCAAAAAAAGACAAAAGATCCTCAACAGACAACGGTAACCTCGAGTCCTTGGTGTAGACCGACTATTTTATTACTTCTTCTCGTTCTTCTGGTAGTAATTTTTGTTCTTATTGCTGGGATATTGCTCTATTTTAATTGTAAGTATACTATGATTTTTATTTGTTCATAAAATATTCTTTATTTTTCATTTTTTTTCACTCGATCTTAATATGCATTATTTGTAGTTAAATTTAAATTACAAAGGTATAAGTTGTCGATCATTAATCTTCTTGTAATGACTGCCGATAGTAATAACTCACGGTTGTGTATTTGACAAAGAATCATGAAATAGCAAAAAATTAAAAGATAAAAAAAATAAAGAAAGAAAGAGTCAAGAAGTTACCTCAATGTCGGTAGCACGTGCTGGTGATACGTTAGTGGGGCGTAACTGTCTCCCCTGCAGTTTTATGTGTCGAATTTGACATGCCTAGCACGTAGAGACTTGCCACTAGCGAAACTGTTTGGTCGGAATTACAATGTGTTCCGTAAAGAGAGCAATGAGGACGCAGTAGCCAAAACGATACTCTACAGATAAAGGAAAGAGCATTAGTAAAAAATAATAAAAAAGAAATTTAAAAACTGTCCTATTTTGTTTTGTCAAAGCCATGTCAATAAAATTTTACAGAGATCACTGCTTTATTTCCGAGATTTTATTGATCTTTTATTTGGAAAGAAGTATTTCAATGAATACTTTTAGTTTTACACGGAGAGAAATTTACAGTAACAATTACAATATTTTATGGGAACGACTCCCATGTCGTATGATAACAGATTTTTTTATAATGTCGATATAGAAATGGCACCTACACAAGTTATGGTAATCATTCATATTTATGTGGATTTCATTTTTATATGTCATTAAAATAGTTCCTGTGTCATTGTGATGATTATTCCCATACACTGTAAAAAGAGCGGTGTTAAAAATGGACTCATTTTAACTCCGCCCGGTGTTAAAATGAAATTACAACGGTGTAGGAGGAGTAATTCATCAGTGTTAAAAATACTGGTGTTAATGCAGGGTAATCGGTGTAAAAGCAGAGTAAAACCGGTGTAAAAGCGGAGTAATATCGGTGTAAAAGCGAAGTAATACCGGTGTAAAAAGAGGGTAAACTGCGTCCGCTTGGAGTATTAACTTTAAAGATTATAAAACACAAAAAATGTCAGTTCTTTATGAAAATTAATAAAAAATATCATTTATTTACAAGTATAGTGATCGAATAAGTAAAAATATTCACAAAGTAAAATATTTTAACACCGGTCTAGAATATTTACACCGGTGGTGGCGTTATTTTCACACCACTTTTGTTGTTGAAATTTAACACCGCTGATTTTAACACCTACACCACTAGGACTTACCCCGTTGATTTTTTACAGTGTACTACTATTGTAATAATTATCATAAAAGTTGTAAATTCCTCATATTATGGTAACCACTACCATACCATTATGATAATCATTACTATACTTTTACGGTAATCATAACCGTACTATTATGGTCATCATTAACGTAATAAGAACGATTACCATAATTTTCTCTCCGTGTATGCTCTATTATATATGATAGTCTTATGTATTGATTATCATCTAACTCTTGCATTTCGCATTCTGTGATCGACGTATTCATCCACGTACTTTATGGTCCATTGAATTCTATAACTGTAACTAACTTCCTTTGAGTTCTCGTTTGATCAGGTATTGCAAATAAAAAAAAAAATTTCACCAAGTTAATAAAAGAACATTATACATGTAAATATATATAATATATTCAAATATAACCCAATTTTTTTTATTTCCTTGTTATCATAAGTATATTGCATAACATGTCATATATTGAAAAATATATATACATATATTTTTAAAATTTTCCATGAGAGTATTTAAATAGCTACAAAAAGAGACGAATCTGAAGAGAAATTGGCAAATAAAAAGTTTATATGCATTAATAGTTTTTTATTGATAAATATTAAACGGTAATAATATGGATGACTAAATCCAATAGAACTCATATTTTGGACAAAAGCGTAACGAATGAAAATAAATTTTAAAAAAATTGATTTATTAAGACTTATGATTTTCATTTATCGATGAGCATATAAATGAACAGACCAATTATTAACTCGATAAAAAAAATTAACTTCGATATTTATTTTTGTACCAAAAATAAATCTTTATAATTTTAAAATTGACTGAATCGTTGATCAAAATTTATTTTTTCTAAAAATATGTATGATAGTCTATATTAATTTATAATAGATATGAAAACACAGTCGTTTTATCTTGAGCACAACAACTATAATTATTTTTGTGGGAATGTCGATATTAATAATATCGCTATTATTCATTACCCGAAGTCACTTTTAAATACTAAAGTTTAAGATCATGGAATTAATGATAGTATATATTTTGAACATAAATACAGGGTGATCCGAAATTGGTTTTACACCGGTGAGATTTAGATTGAGAGGATAGTTCTGAACATAAGATTCCTGAACAATATTTCTTAATTTTGAATACTGTGGTAGTTATTAAATATTCACAGTGGCCAATCAGAACCGAGCTTTAGAAATTGAAAAAAATAATAAATAAAAAGTTTGACAGCGTCGCACAGATGTATAAAATTTCAAAAAATACACTGAGCTAAAAATAGTATAGTGCGTGGAAACGGATGAATCAAGACAATTTCATGTACGGAGCCAGACAAAAGAGGTTAATTTCTAACCGATAGCGCGGCAAAAAAATTACGCTATATCTTACATGTGCAAATTTAACGAAAAAATCACGATTTTTTTTAATTTAACATTTATTAACACATTGAGAAGATTTCTTCTCGATGTTCTTCCTATTCTAATTTCCCTGTGAAAGTGGAACACTTTACGTAGTTATTCCCGTATGCCGCTCGACATGTTCTCTATACTTTCCTACTTCACAGCATTATTTAATTATTTCAAAAACATTGAGAACGATATGGTGAACAAAAGAAATCAATTAATTTATTTTATAGGAACTCATATTTTTTTTTAACTTTTCAAACACAACTGTCAGTTTGGTTGGTTATTAAAATAACATAGATATTTACACAAAAAAAAAAAAAAAAAACGATTGAACGCATTCTCATTGAGAATGTAACATAACCTAAGACGAGTGTTGATAATACAAGTATAAAGTATTGCTAGAGAGTAAGTCGCCGTCAGTTTTTACCCCTACTATTAAAATCAAATCTACCTCACGCTATTACTACACATTAACATCATAAACCGAAAATTTCCGACTATTCCCGACGGTGACTTATTTTCTGGGAGGACTTTAGTTGAGTCCGTAAAAGAATGATCTTTTCTACCACCATTCTGCTACAATTGTCATTACTGCGCATGCGCGTTAGTGCAAATTCAAGGATTGCATCATAGTCAAGTAGTAAAAGAAAGGTCCATTCTTTTGTAGACTTAACTATACATCGGATTTCTCGTTTTAATCACATGTGTTGACCAATATTTTTCATAACGACTGTGTTTAAAGTTCATTTGAGAGAATTTTAATGAATTAAAAAAACAAATTATTATTTTACTAAAAAATAAAAAATTTCGTATCAGAATATGTGTTGTGAAATAAACCTATTGTATGTTTTGTTTTTGAATCCAGTATCACATTATTTGATAATAAACAAAGTTATGTGTATACAGAGAGATGATTTTCTCTATCTCTTTCTGTCTAGAGTTACCAACGGTCGCTCTCAGATTTGTATATAATTCCTATAGCAAATTACTTTACAGTACAGTATAATCACGCTGGAAAGTGAAACAGCTGATTTTTCATTATCGTTCTATAGTTTCATCAATTATCGATAGAAAGAGCTATTTTGCTCACGTCACATGACACTCGAATATCGAAATTTGAACGCAGGAGTCATAAAAAAATAATTTCATCATTCTCAAACTTTTTCATCTTTAACGAAAGAAAAAACAAACTTTTCTAACACTAATCAAGCCTTTGAAAATATATGCGTGTTATTAAGTTATTTTTCTGTCCAATATCAGGAGAAAAATTTATTCTTTTCCTCTGGCTACTATTACGTAATATCTTTCGTTTCCAGTGTTATCTATAGTCAAGAAGGTTTAAATATTTTTTACTTCATTTAATTAATTTCTTTTATTTTTTTCATTTTTTATAGAAAGTTTTTTTTAAGCTAAAAATTATTCAAGGGAAGAAAGATAAGCCAGGTCTTAAAAGGTAGACTGAAGTAATTGTATTTTAAAAGTATTATATTCAGTCTCCTTTTCATCAGGAGTCATTCCGAATTTATTAATATTTTATTGGAAGACTTCAATTAACTAAAATAAAAGTTTGTACTGCAATATGTTAATTTGAAAAAACGTGATAAAACTGATCCAAACATGAAGAAGAACTAAGCTCAGAATTATTTCAATCAATAAAAAGTATACGTGTCACGTAAAACAAACTTTTTATTTATTGATGTAGTTTAGTAGAGCTTTAGTTTTACAAATAAATTTGAATCATACGAAATAATTAATATACTAAAAATAAATTTTCTACGTTTTTATTTATGTGTAAACATTATTCTATAAAATTAAACTATTATATGTAATAACGATTTTTCGAAAGTGGAATTTAGATTACTTATAAATTTATTGAAAAGTTTATTAGTAAACAAACTGAAATAAAAATTCTAGAAAAATAAACTGTACGTTTAGCCGTTTACCGAATGAGAAATATATATCAAAGTTTCACCAACATTTAGTTTCAGTTGAGTTTCATCGGTGATTACAGGTAATTTTATCGCGTCTTTTTTTTTTTTTTTCTTTTAAAGAATACTTTTAGTGAATGCAACTATTTTTTATCTTTTTTCTCAGAAAGTTCTTTACTTTCAACCAAAATCTACTATGATCGAAAAACGTTTCTAAGATTTTACTTAAAAGTATAAAGGAAGAGCACAGGACGAGAAAAAAATAAAAAAAGATGATGAACTGAAAGAAAGATAGAAGAGTAATAGGAAAAAGTGAGGTGAGGTGAGAGGAAAAAAAAAAAAAAATAAAAGCGAGAGTTTCTGGGATTTATCGGTGTTAGACTTATTAACTCTTAAGTAAAGTTAACATTAATCTTGGGTAAACTTCGACAGATGAGTGTGGCCAGTTTCAAATCTTACGATCGACATTTTAATCCACCTTTCTATTTTCTAACATTTCACTTTACTTTATTTTTATCATAAAAAATTCTTTTATACTAATGTTTTTTATACATCTAATGAATTATCTCGGTTGATTGGAAAACTTTATATTTCTATAATGTACTGAATTTAACACAGTTATTGCACAGCTCAAGCGCGAAGCGAAGAGGTTGGGCTTTACTGTTGACCTGTCAAAGTCACGCGATTCACTCACATTTTGAATCGTGTTTAATGTTTCAGTATCGCATTAACACGGCATAAAAAGCACATTAATATTAAGAACAAACTTTACTTAATAAATATGTTAATTGCTTTCTTTAAGTTGAGAAATGCATATCGTACTGTTGAGAAATATTCTGATTTAATTGAATAGATAATAGTATTTTACGGACCAAGGGAGGAAAGTGGGACACTCCAAGCCGCGTGTATAATTGTCTACCCGAGCCGAACGTGAGGGTGACAAACAAGCGGATTGAGATGTTAATGAAAAGTTTTTCAGTAACAAAATCCACTTAAGTCACTAAAATATTAAGAGTTAATAATTTATTTATATTATTCTGTTTGCTCATTTAAATGAGCTATTGAATCAAAAATCGAACTTTTGAAGTTATGAAGAAATGTTTACAAGCCGAAATAGATGAAGCCTGCCTTCTACATATTTATACATTTTTTGTTTACTGAGTGATACTACTTTACTGCTTTCGCATTCAATTGATCAAATAAATAAAAAAAATATCCGAATATTCAACATTCAGTATTGCACAGATTTTTTTTCATTAACTTAACTATTTTTGCAACTGGATAAGAGTTTGTGATATGTGTTTTTAGTTTTTCCAATTTTTTGTGCGATACAGACTATTCTTCATAGAATTCAATATCTGAACCAATAAAGTTGTCGATACTTTATGAGCTTTTTCTTTTCCAACGCCCTGATAAAAAATAATTTAGATTTTACCAACTGTAATTAGATTTATTACACACCTCAAGCACGAACGAGCTGTGTGTGCCTTACGATCGAAATTATTTTTTCAACTAATTACCTCACGTTAAATCATCTCTGCACTTTTTTTATTACAATAAAATGGATTAAATTGTAGGGGAGACCGGAGTGCTAAGGCCCCCTGGGGCACGGCGGTCCCCCTCAAAAATTTTGTAAAAATTTTTTTTTTCATTTTCGGTCAAATCATGATACCTCTGATGTTTTAAAGATATTTCAGGCTGATCTGCCATATTTGGGGCATAATGGCCCACATGAAAAAAAATTTGCTACAAAAAAAATTTTTTTTTTCTAAACCAAAATGAATTTGAAAAATTTATTGATTAAAGCTCTTTTAGGTCAATAGATTATATTTTGTGGTTAAAATCAAAAAATAAAAATTTCAATAAAACTGGTTATATCAGCTAAATAAAATTTTTCTTTAATTAATTTGAAGTCCATGCGATTATAAAGGTACGGAAATAGTCTATTTGTGCTTAAAATTTTTTTTCAATACTAAAAAAAAAAAAAAAAAAAAAAAAAAAAAAATTTTAAGCTTTTTTTGGAGAGGGGCCGTCGTGTCCCAGAAAAGAAAAATTTTTTTTTTTTTGTTTTGGTAAAATCTTAATGGATTTGCTTAAGAGAGAACCAAATTAGGTTGACCTATAGATTAAAAGCCATAACAAATAATTACCGGCTTAAGGGGGGCGTCGTGCCTCGGTCTCCCCTATACTAGTACGAAGATAATTTTTTTAGGAATAATTCCGACTCGGTATCAATTCGATTCTTTACTCCATTGATTTTAAATAAATTATTTTAATCCAAAAACCTAGTGCTGTAAAAATGAAAACTATTTCAAGTTACGAAAGATTTTTTTTTGTTTAAAGATGCTTTCCTACAATCAGTAGAAAAGATGACGCAAGTTGATCAGCCCAGACTGCGCAAGCAATTTGAAGTTTGCAGTAAAAAAAAAAAAATGTTTATTTTAAGTGATCGTTATCTGAATTATTTTATTGAAAGCTGAAAAAATCTAACTGAAGTAAAAAGGGCCACCATTGAAACTTGACTGATTTATAAATTTAATTATTAAAATGAGCTTTAATTGTCTAAATTAAAGACAAAGAATATAAACTAAGAACATTTTTTTTGCTATTAAAATTTTTAAATTGGCCACACTGCCCAGGCTGATCTAGAAACTGAATAGAAAAAAGAAATTTCTCAGCACAAAAAATTGACAGCATTATAAATTGAAAACAAAAATTTTCTTAGGACAAGTAAAAATTTCTTGCACCAAGAAATCTTTTTTTTCTGTATGAGCAGCTTTTATCAACAAAAAAAAAATTTACTTTAAATATGGTGTCTCGTTTTGCCCCACCTTCCCCAAATTGATCACCGTTAATTAAAAATTCGATTTATAGAGATCTTAATGATATAGGTATATGTAGATCTAATTTATTTTTTTCTCGGGTAGTTAAAAGAGTCTGGTCGGCTTGACATCTATTTCTATTGTTCGTTAAGTACAACAAAGAAATAAGAAAAAGTTTAAATGTAGGCGTAAGCAGAGTCGAGTTACGTACCTGCAAAAGGTGCGAAGAACTGGTGCTTGCAATTACAGCACTACCTGAGAATCCAATTTTACACAAGACTCATTTATATGGTATGCTTGGCTTCCTTCTCGTTTTCCTTGTCTGCCAATTTTTTTTTTTTTTTTATACGTTATTTTCTTCTGTTAAAGAAGAGATATTTACATAATTTGTCTTCACGAAAAATTTCATAATACTTGTGCTATATATCAAATATGTCCAAACATTGTATGACTATCGTTACTGTTTTTTGTTTTTTCTCTCCATTTTATAAATTGTGTGCATAAAATAAAAAAAACAGTTTCTAGTACGTCTTAAGCTTGAAAATTAATACTTGTAAGACGAATTTTCGTTGGAATAACAATTTTAAAAGAAATATGAGTTTGAATCAATAACATCGTAAATACTTCGGATTTTCAAAGCAGATGTTCCTAATAGGGAATATGTAAACAAATAATACATTTATCAAGTTTGTAGCACACCTCAATCCCGGATGTACTTATATTTTTATTTATTTATTTATTACACTGTAAAAAATCACCGGGGTAAGTCCAAGCAGTGTAGGTGTTAAAATCGGCGGTGTTAAATTTCAACACCGAAAGCGGTGTGAAAATAACGCCGCCGCCGGTGTAAATATTCTGTACCGGTGTTAAAAAAAATTCCCCAGTGTTAAAATAACGCTGCCGAAGGTGTAAATATTCTAAAATGGTGTTGAAAATATTTTACTTTGTGACTATTTTTACTTACTCGATCACTATACTTGTTAATAAATGATATTTTTTATTAATTTTCATAAAGAACTGACATTTTTTGTGTTTTATAATCTTTAAAGTTAATACTCCACGCGGGCGCAGTTTACCCCGCTTTTACACTGATATTACTCCGCTTTTACACCGGTTACCTCGCTTTTACACTGGTTTAGCACCGGTATTTTAACACCGCTGAATTACGCCTCCTACATCGGTGTAATTTCATTTTAACACCGGGCGGAGTTAAAATAAGTCCATAATCAACACCTCTCTTTTTACAGCGTAGAAGTCTTAGACTAAAGTTCCTCTTGACTAGAGATCAAGTGAAAAATTACGGAACAACATTCGAGTATACTAGGAATTACTATACACTGTAAAAAAAGCAGTGTTGAAATGATCTCTGACTGGTGTAACAGTGCTACTTAGCGGTGTTATTCAACAGGTGTTAAAAGGGCGTCACTTTTATTAAGCCGAACAAATTGCATTAATTTTTGATCACTTATCAACTTAAATATTTAAGAACAATTTATTAATTACTTTCAATATATTTCTGATGTTTTCCATGAGGTAATAACTGATTTAAAGATAATAAATTAATCATTGATAATTTTATTTTATTTTTCCCGATGATTTAGTTCGCAACGAGACTTGAATCATAAAAATCTGTTCCCCATATTTCATACAGTAACATGCCATAGTGGACGAATATTTTTTAGATTTCTCCATAAATTGTTAAATTTGCCGTATCATTAATTTTTGAAACAATAAAAAATTATCTTTTCGTATTTGTTATACAACTGGCTTCTGATACTTTAAAAATAAAACTAAGCTTTTTTAATACGGCTTATTAGTACTAGAAAATTTTTATCTCTCATATACAAAATCTCGCATGACAACAAACGTCTCACAATTTTGATCTCTTTAGATATTTATAAGGGATAGTAATAGATCAGATTATTGTAGATACAGCTACAAATACATTTAGCATCTGATTAAACATCTCTTTCATGTTCAAGCAAATGTGTATAATTTATAACATTTATTACAAAATTTCGCTAACGTTTCTGACGTCCTCATTTCTGGTGGCAGAGAGTTTCAGAAGTTACAGCCGCTTATAATAAATGACTCCTGATAAGCAGATGTACGTGAAAATATAGTGTGCTCTATTGTTTCATCAAAACGATTAGTGACGTCTGACCATTTCGCTGACATGAAACCGTATCTATATTTCATGTCATATACTTAAATGTTATGTAAGCTGATTAATTCAAAAACCAGACTAAGGAACAATTCTGATAGTATTTTAAGTTAATTTATGATAATGGTCAGTTCGAAAAGTTATCTTTTCGTACATTCATAATACATTTATTGCATGTACGACTGTACGTTGACATGATCACTGAAGAAAAGACGCAACGAATTCATTCAATTGTTTCTTTAAAAATGCTAAGTTTTATAGAATAGAACCCTATTGGATTTAACCATTTGCATCCTTTTCGTTCGCTCACAATAAAAACATAAAAGTCAAGCTGTCGGTGTATTATGTCAAAGCCATCGTCTAATTTCTCACTATTAGTTTTTTCTGTTTCGGCTTTTGACCAAAGATGTGCAACAGTATGTGTCGCAATTTTAAATAAAATATGACGGTTTCTAGAAAACAAAAGCGATCAATTACAAAATATGTACTTTTAAATTTGAAATAAATTAAATAGTGACTATTCACTGTTTAATAGTGAAAAGGATATCACTAATTCAAATAGTGGTATACTTTTCATTAGCAATAAGTGACTATTCACTGCCAAATAGTGATTGTCACGTGATTTTCACTAATTTTTTTTTTAAAGAGTAATGAAACATGATAGAAATACAGCATTAGTATTTGATATTCAAATTAATTAATGATTAATTTTATAATTTGTACACTCAGAGAATTTTATAGTATTTTTTACATCAAAAATTGATGTAAAAATTACTGTTATAGTACTGTTACTGTTACTGTTACTACATGAGGACAGTATGGAATTTATTGAACAAATTACCGGTAACGTAGAAATTTTTAAAATACATCGAGCAGAATTTACAAGGTGCATTATAATTTTGACAAAGCCACAGATTAAATTTTACCCAAGAAATTTGAATTTCTTAATCTGTTGATTTGCTAAGATTACAATACACCTTTGTAAATTCTGCTCGATGTATTTTAAAAATTTCTACGTTACCGGTAATTTGTTCAATAAATTCCAT
This sequence comes from Microplitis deprimator, assembly GCA_964016945.1. Lineage (NCBI taxonomy): Eukaryota > Metazoa > Arthropoda > Insecta > Hymenoptera > Braconidae > Microplitis > Microplitis deprimator. The sequence goes on from OZ024707.1 coordinate 16,611,417, forward strand.
ACTGTCCTCTTGTTACTATAACATAGTAATTTTTCTATAAATTTTTTATGCAAAAAATACCGTAAATTTCTCTGCGTGTATACACAAATTTCATAAAAGCTCTATGAAATTTATTAAATTGATTTGTTCTGTTCATAACAAAAAAGTTTTGATAAACAATCGTCTGCAAAATGTTACTTTGTAAAAAATCGGGAGTGAATTCAGTGTGGTTACGGAGTTTATAGAAGTCCGAGTTCACTCCGTCACTCGGAATTTCGACGTAAAAATAAATCACTTCGCGTACAGAATAAATAAGGAGTTTGTCTTTTCAGCAGAATGATTTCGGAATAATCTGGATTTTATTTCAATCCGCATTCACTCCGGATTTAATCCGCGTTCATACGTAACTTGTTTACAGTTTTAATTACAAGTCAATTGAATACAAAATTATTATATTGAAAGGTTTTTTAATTTTCACTATGATAATTTTTTCTTAAATTTCGTTTATTAATTTTTAGTATCACATAAGCGTTGGAAAGTGGCACTTTTGGATCTTCGAAACTTTGTTTTTCTTCCTTGGTTAGTATGAGTACAATATATCTGTCTGGATTTTTAATATGATCCATGGTTGGTTCAATTTTACAATAGCAGTTACCGTAGTACCGAGGTCAACAAGACCAGAAAGAGAAATTGTAAGCGGGTGTTTGGCAGACAAGCAGTTGGCAATAGTATGAGTGCCGTTGCAGGTTGAAAATGAGGATGAAATGGAGAATAGCACAGAAAACGTTCATAAAGGCAGATTCTCAAACACGTGCCTTACATACTAAATTTTCGCGTTCGATTAAACCCACGATCTGTTTTATAGTAAACCTAGCACTGGTGACGTTTACGTACGTGAACTGGAAAATCTTCAAGTATGGTTTAAAAGAACATCTCCTTATCTTTTATTTTCACATGAGCACTTGAGAATTTAAAAAAATATTTTTTATCTATCACAAAGAGGTCATTTTAATGTTGCTTTATAATTATCATTTTATAAAGCTGATTTTAAATGCGAATAACTTTTCGGTATTTATTCATGACAGATTTTTTTTATGATTTTTATAAATTATTTTCTCTGAATCGTCGAAAATGAAATATAAATATTTTATCAATCAACAAACGAACAGTGATTACAAATAAATTGTTTGATCACAATTCATATATTTTATTTATTTTATGCACCAAGATTTAACAGCACAGGTGTTGAATGATAATAAATGAAAAACTATTTTAATTGGTAAGTATAATTTTGAATTAGTTATGACTCCAACAAAAGAACCCGGACATAAACTCTAGTATTCCTTAGAAAAATACAAAATATGTGTTTTACCTAATAGAAAATATATTGACATTGTATAGAATACCTCAAGTGAAATTTTAAATTAGAAATATCATTAACAACTAATTTCATCTTGTCCATACTCTTTAAAAGTGAATTAGTGAAAATTAGTGAATATTCTCTATTTAGTAGAGAAAAGTGTACCCGGGTCAAAAAAAATAAGTTGGTTTTGACATTTTTGACTTGCTTTTGACTTGGTTAACTTGATTTTGGCTATACTTACTTTTTTTAACTTCAATATAACTTTTTTAACTTAAAAATGTAAGTCGAATTCAAGTCACGTTGACTTGGATTTGATTTAAATTCAAATCAACTAATTGTAAGTCAAATCTAAGACGTGACTTTGATTTGACTTGGTTGGCATAAATCGGTACTAAGTAAGACAACTTAGTCAAAACCAAATATGTTTTCATATCTTAAAATATGTTATTCATTTATTAAAAAAATAACTTAAACTTAACTTGCTTTTGTCTTGCTAGACTTGATTTATCCCTTAGCGGCCACATCTCAGCCAAGCCATATAGTGGCCACATGGGGTAACTCATTACCCCACGCTGAAAAACCTGGTCGTACAAGATATATGGGTGTTTTAAGACTTCTAACCGATTGTTTCATGTTTGTTGAAGAGTCCTTTAACATTTCTAATGATTTTCATCGGTCAATTTAAAGATGGCGATCTAAAAACTGGTCATATATGTGATTAGTTTTTCGGCTTCCTATGTAATAGAGTCACATCTCACACATGTCTACTACCGGCAAATGTCATTACTTGTATCAATTTCGAAGGTTTTAAACCTCTAATTATACTTTTTCTGAGCCTGGGGTAACTAGATAACCCGTGTGGCTGCTAAGGGTTATTTTCAATTTTTAAATTTACGCCAGAATTGTTATTTTTTTGACCCAGGTATCACTATTTTCAAAAAGTGATACGATTTGCACTATGAATTAGTGAATATTCACTATTTGCTAGTAAATTTTACTAATCCATTTTTCCAGAGAATATTCAATAATTAAAAACAATTAATTATAGCTTTTTAAGTCCGACTTATCGAATGCCCTTTCTCCGTCAAAGAGTAAACTACAGCGCATGCGCTATTACATCTACATGTTTGATGCATATATAAATATAACAGAAATATAGAAATTTATAGTATTGGGTGGGAGATAGCTTAGCTCGTAGTGGGGGTCAAGACTGAGGTGAAGCTCCTAGATAATGGAATTCGACTGTAATATCCAAATAATAACGATAAAATACTACAATACTTTATTATGGTTTATAAAAAGAATTTCTCTGTTAATGTCAGCAGTTTTTATATATTAATATTTTCACGAAAGGAGAAAATTAACGAAACAGTGGAAAATATTTTTAAGCATTACGGGAAATAATCCCATAACTATCCTCGTTTCTCTGATATGTATAGAAATAATTCCAATGTATATATATATAGGAATACATACATCATGAGAATGTTTCTTATGTTCATGGTTCTGTTCTCCATAATGTATAAAGACTGTTTCCATTTGTCTATAGGGACAATTTTTAAATTAGTATGGGATTAAATCCCACAAGCGCATAAAATCTGTTTCTATAATGTGTTCTCCGCGTAAGGTTATATACCATTGTATGTTTCTGGAAATTAATAGATTATTGGAATGTAAATAATATACACATAAAAAGTACAAAATAATGAAAGCATTATATTAATAAAAATTGTTCACTGTGTACATTATGATAAAAAACGTTTTAGCAATTTTCCAAACACAATATATTAGCATTAAAAGCTGGTGATTAAAAAAAGTATTCCGTTAATGTAAAATTGTGAAATAAACATGTGCACTTGTATGTTTATAAGTATTTTAAAAATATAAACATAGAATGTGTAAGGTCTGCGATACATTTGTGGTTTTATAAATATGAGAGGTTACTTTAAAAATGCGAACATGAAGTGAGAGATTGTAGGAATAAAAGAAACAACAAAAGGGTTTCTTTATGTAAGAGCACAAATTTACTGTCAAAAGTTTTCTCATTTTTCGTTCACTTTTTTAGTCTGAAGAAACTTTACTCGAAATGTATTGAAGAAAATCAATCACCCTCAAGCGATATAGTTCCCCTATTTTGATCGCTGTTTTTCTTGTTCGTTTTACTCTTTATCGGTTAAATAATGAATTACCTGTCAAATGTCACTTTATTTAACCTCATCACCTACAAAATTTAATGATAGTTGACATTAAGTCATATCTCATTTCACTTTTTTTTTTTTTTCTTAACGCAATCAAGCCAGTAACAGCAAACTTGCGACGATACTTTATGAACAGTTGAGCATGCTTACGAAGTACTTGTTGCAACTTCAGGTGAAGTCGACGTCCAGTCAAAGGGATCTTATCCATGAATGGCTCTGATAGTTTAGAGATAGTAACACTGACACAAGTAGATTATGGTGACATGTGTCAACTACATATGTTGACGCATATCCTAACATGACAGAGTATATCGAGGAGACGTCAGTATGTATGAGTTTAAACAGGAAAGCGTTCTTGCATACATATCGTTACTTTGGTAGCTCCAAGTGGCTTGAACGACTCGACCCTTCGGTCCAGACCTCAATTTTGAGGCCACACAAATGCATGCATACATGTAACATAAGCGGGAAAGCTCTTGTCCAGTCTCGTATACTCTCGGTTCGTTAACACGTCACGGTTTCAGGATGTTGCGCATGTTTATCTTTCAGCTACCGCTGTAGATGATACTATCATTCTACCTAATCTCAACGATTATTATTGCAGATACCAGCTGCAGTAGATTTACTTTACTTTATTTCTAATGCCTTCAGATGGAATCTATTTAGCCTGTTATTACGATGGTACTTAGTTTACTATATCAGTATGACCTTATTTCTTGTTACCGCTAGCTTTCAAGGTTCGTTATGAAAGCTTTCGATAGTCTTACGTATGACAGGCATCACGCCGATGCATTAACTACAGGAGCTTCAATTTTCTCGCTACTTAGGCATCGTAAGGCGACGAGAAATTCGCTTCAAGATAACTTTCCACATCATGAACATTATCAACTAATGCAATTTTAACGTAATGGGGTTCGTTATAGAAATTAGGAGAGTAACAAATTATATTCTTATTTTTTAGCATCATCAAATTAAAGTTAAAGGTGTCGATCGAATTATGTAGCGTAAATGTATTATTCATATTTTTTCCTGTATGATGTTTTTAAGAAAGGTTTATTTTTTAAAAAATAAACAAATTTAAGATTCCATCAATGATATGGTAACTTAAATTTTCGATGCTCTATTAATTCATAATTGAATTGAAAGAATTAGTATTCAAAAAATAAAGAATTACTTAGAAAACGGAGCCAATTGAGTACACGGTTAATTTAAGTGTTTCGTGCGAAATTAAAAAAATTCATATTGTCATGACATGGAAAAATGAGCAGTGGGAAAATTATAGATTTTAGTACAAAAACAGGCCCCTCGTATAGAAAAACTTCAAGTATTATAGTTTGTACTGTAATTACAATTATAGATACCAAATTTTAGTTTCTAATGTATTTTTAGTTAAATGAAACTTTATTATGAATGAATCGCTATTAAGGACTGAAAAAAGTCTTGTATGAAACTGTAATAATTACTATGGCTCAGTAATAATGTTATTTTTACAGTTTCGAAGTAGAAGGACTTTGCTTATATTTGAAACTGTAATTTTTTCTGTGGAACTATACGCTGTTAAAATAGAATACTGGTTAATGATTATGAATATTATTATTAATATGATCTTTAAAATGATATATACTGGAAAATCTCCATTTTACATTTTCCAGTTTATGTACGCTGTCAGTCAGAAAAGAGACGTAAAAAAAATCTGCAATACAATATTTTGTAACAGGGTGTAACAGGGTATTTTTCAACCTTGCCAAGTTTGGCCCCTTTATTAATTGATCTTAATAAGGGCGCCACTGGAAGATAAGACTCGGCCTTCCAGAACCGGATATGTTATTTTCAAAAATCAGGGTCGTTGAAATATTATAAGAGTGAGGAGATTGATGAGGAATGAAATTTAATCATACACAACGTTTACTGTAATTTTCAAATTTTATTTATCACTTGACAATTTTACCCACCGGGTTTTATTCCACTTATACTTTTATTAAAATTAAACTTTATACTCTTACAGCCTATGAGTCCCCTGGACTTTATTAATATAACTATTTGCCACTGGCCTGATCCCCTGGATCTTAAATTAATTGAGTCCCCTGGACTTTCTTGATAATTAAATTGGCCACCGGCCTGATCCCCTGGATCTTAAATAAAATGAGTCCCCTGGACTTTCTTAATAATTAAATTGGCCACCGGCCTGATCCCCTGGATCTTAAATAAAATGAGTCCCCTGGACTTTCTTAATAATTAAATTGGCCACCGGCCTGATCCCCTGGATCTTAATTGGATGAGTCCCCTGGACTTTATTATAATACTTATTTAGTCCCCTGGACTTTATAATTATTTGGCCACCGGCCTGATCCCCTGGATCTTAAATAAAATGAGTCCCCTGGACTTTCTTAATAATTAAATTGGCCACCGGCCTGATCCCCTGGATCAATTATTATAAAATAAAATTGGCAACTTGCCAGATCCCCTGGATCTTAAATTAAAACTTAATTCCCCTGGAATTATTTTATTTCACACACACACACACACACAATTTTATTTCCTTGACTGTCCACTGGACTCAATTCACACACACATTTTTATTTCCTTGCAACTTCAATTTACCGACTATAATTTTAACCTTTCATAATTTAATTACGACAATCTTGACAAATTTTCTAATTTTATTTTCCAAATATCAGTTTTGAGTGAGAAATTTTGTGATACTGAAAACTGACGCCGACGACTGACGCTATCTCTCTCTCTAGTTCACGCGTCTCTATCTTTCTCTCTCAGATTCGTGTACTCTAGGTCTTCGCGTTAATACATTTTTCCTTTAACAATTTATAATCGACTTATTACAAAACTTTACTTGATTAATTTATTTATTTTATCACTATTTCCATAGCACTTTTAATTTTCAGTCTAATAAATTTTGGTATCTTAAATGTTATCTTATTAACTAAAACTGAATTCATTTGTCATACAAAATTGTCTTAGTAAACTAAATTATGATTTATAATTTCTCTTCTGTTGCCGAGAAATTTTATTGCCTTAATTTATAATTAATAATTGATAAATTCTGGCCTCTGCCGAGAATTTAACCGACGCAATAATTATCTTATTTAATTGTAATAAATTCTGGCTTTCCTGCCGAGAATTTCTGTGACCAAACACGCAGTTAAATTTGATTTTATTTCTTTAAAATAAATTCTGGCTTCGAGAATTTACTCTATTGAAGACGCTAGGTTGTTAACACTTCTGATAACTTTATATTCGATATTAATTAATTTATTAATTCTGGCTTTCCTGCCGAGAATTAATTTACTCACTGCACTACTATGTTAGCACTAAACTTTGCACTTTTCACTGGATGTTGCCCTTGGCGTCTATCTGTGTTCCTGGGTCTTCACTGGGCTTCCGGCCTCCTGGAACAGGCTCACGGCAGATGGATGTCCGTTCGACTTGTCGGCTCAACCGACTCTCCCCGATTTTGCTACTATCATGTGGTTATATATTTTTAGCTCGGCCATTTTCGGTAACTTCCGGAAAATGGCCTCCCCACTTAATTAATTTTGGGACAGAAATCCGAGCTTCTTCAATTAGCGCACCCGGCGACAAGTCGAAAAACTCTAACGGGTACTCATTCGGGGTTACGGCTCGGTTAACTGACCAGCCGTGGAAAATCACGATTTTCCTTGATGATAAATTAAATTTTACCCCGTTACAAGGGTGCATTTGAAACAGAAGTTTAATTTATTCTTCTCTATAAATTTTGTAGAAAATGTACATTATTTATTGTTTTCACAAATAGTAATTTTTATAATGGAAATTTTAATATTAAGTAAAATCTTAATTTTTTTCAAGACATGAATCTATCGATTGATTATATTGTAATGAGATTATTAGAGTAAAGGAACAACTCTTGATTTAGATTGTAGAATTATTTTAAAATGATACTTAAAATTATTTTCTCATGATACAAGGATCGAAGCTTCCGGTGTCTCTACAGTCAGTCAAAATAAGCTAATTTCAGTTTAATATTAGCGTATGCGTAACTTGTGAATTCCTTCAGTCAGCGGGCAGGAAAAAACGTGTTTGGTCTCTTGGGAAGAAACAAATAATGTTTCTGCCCGCTGACTGAATTCTTTCGCAACTCCAACTCTGATATACTCCTCATTTCTTTAATAGTAATTTCAGACCATTCATTTTATTTACTTCAATGATAGTTCTGACTTTGTGATGAAGTTTCATAAAAATGAGTGTTAATAATGAATATTATTTGTAGCTTCTGCTTAATTATAAATTGCAAATCACAATTCACGCTTACAACTACACTATCGGTCTTAAATTAACTTGTTTCTGACTGGCTGCTGACACTAAAACTTTAAAGTCTAATGCAGGTAATCATGAGAAATTTAGTGTGTAACACAGGATGAAAAGTTTTGATTCATCCCTTGTCATACAGTATACTTATTTACTATTAATTATTGCAAAAAATTTTAATTGAACGAAAATTATTATGCGAGCCTTTTTATTTCACTATAGTGATAACTGTTATAATTGTTAGACATGGGTTTAGTTATGCAGATAATTATTAAATAAAAATTACTCTAAAATTTTAGTATTGTGATTTTATCTAGAAAATATCTAATTTTTTATCATGCAGATTATAGAATATAGTATCCAATAATATGTATATCAAGTACCATTCGTACTAAGTTCATATAATTAAAATTTTAATGCTGGTTGAATGTTTACACGCCTATACAGACTTTTTAAATGAGTTTTACTTAAAACATTACGGTACATTTCATCGAATTAGAGAATATTTGCCGATGATTTTTTAGATAAAATTTTAGTAGTGGAAAAGTATAAGCGCTCCTGTTCTATACAAAAAACTACCAGCCTAAAATGAAAAAGAATGTTCTGAATATTATGTTCATGTCTTGTTTAGTTTTTTTTTTCCCTAGGCTATACACGAAAATTTCTCCTAGTAGAAATATCCAATACTAAAAAAAAACGACTTTTCTTTAACTTTTTTTTTTTATTAAAAATGTGTTAGTGATTATGAAATAGCAAATGCCATACTGTAAATTATCAATATTGATACCAATTATTTTTTTAATTTCAGATATGTCTTATAAACCACGTCATCCAGTAATTGAGGGTAAGTTTTTAATTATTATACATATTTATATTATACTAAAAGTGTTATGTCGTTTAGAGTTTCCATAAATTTATGACATAATATTTTATATTAAAGGATGTAAATTTCATGACAAAAAAAAAAAAAAAAAAAAAAAGGAAAAAAATGCGGAATGTCAAGCAAAACAACCCCTAGAAGTAAAACAGCCTCTCAAAATATTTAATAAATTATAATTGACGTCATAGTACATAAATATATATACATATACTTTTTCAATAAAAAAATTTTCTAGAGGATTCACATTGAATAAAATTAAAAAATAAACATAAAAATATTGTTTCTCACTGACAAATTATTGTAAAGTTATGCAACTGAAATTCTTCTGTAACAAGATAATATGCTTTACTGATTAAAAAACAATTTTTTTATGCAAAATTCGCATTACTGAAATGTGTTAGTTGAAATATCTTAAACTTCTTCAAGTGAGAAATGAAAACTTAAAAACAAAAAGTTATCTTGCGTTGCTTCGATTTTCGAAATTCGGGATACGTAAATGTAAAGCAGGGGGATTTTCAATTACATGACAAATAAAGGTTCTTAAAGAGCAAATGTGATTGAATTTAAAAATTGTTTTATCATCTTGGTACACGGAGAAAAAAGTGATCATAGAACAATTCCATCTGATACAAATTATGAATCCAAAGTATTCAACATGATGTACAATATCTTAGATATTCTATAGTTAAGTATCTATTAATAGAATATATACATTAATGCTGTTATTTCAAATTTCATTCCAATCTTATTTTTATATAACTCAAGTCAAAATCTAACAATAAGGCATACTTGGAATCTAAATAAAAATGGAAAACCTACATTAGACTTTTTAAGATATAATCATTGTAAAAGCTTGAAATGGACCTACTTAGACTTACAAAGGCTTGAATTGAACCTACTTAGGCTCATGAAGACATGAATTAGACCTTCATAGACATAAATCTTAAAATGAACGTAACTACTTAACAGACGAGAGGAATTGCAAGTAATACTATAAATAAGTAAAATTGTAAAATTCGCGGACTACTAGAGAAGTGATGCAGGAGATCCAAGCATCTCTTCAGTGAGCGCATGTCACCCAAGGGTAGATTAGGTCCCACAGGCAGCCTGGGACTAAAAGAGGGTCGATTTAAAAATTCTAAGGCTAGTAAAAATTTCTGCAAGTGATACAGTTATTTTATCAGTAGATTATTGATACCTAAGAGTGAACAGGACCTAAAAGTAGCCTGATACCAACACAGAGTCGATTGAAAAAATTCTGAGTTAGTTCATTTCCCAATATATATCTGTATAGGTTTAATTCAAGCCTTTGTATGTCTAAGTTGGTTCATTTCAAGCTTTTACAATGATTATGTCTTAAAAAGTCTAATGTAGGTTCTCAATGCTCATTTAGCTTCAAAGTATGCCTTAGATTTCAACTCGAGAACATCCAAAATTTTAATGTCATTTTATTTTTGTCTATTGAATTCCTAACAATTATCACTTTTATTGTTTCATTTTCAGAACAGGTAAATTTAAAAATGACAATAATTAATTCAGAACTGAAAATCCAATGCATAATCTAACCATAGTTGTTTGTCGACTACAATTAATTTGAGCATGCGCAAAAACTAATACAATATTAATATCACTGTAACATTAAGCCTGTATCAAATGCGTGATAATATTTCAAAATCAATAGTGATATTGTAGCATCACGATTTTTATCCGTGTGCAATTTCCTATTCATAAATTATCTTCCTAAAAACATTAATTTGAAGTATTCATTGTAAAAAATTTTGTTGTATTTTTCTAAAAACTATTTTACAGAGTAGTGAACTTTATAGCATGAAAGTTCAATTGATAGTTTTAACGATTTTACCTATTTCGCTAGGTATACTTGGTTAATGAAAGGCTATAAGACTTTCTATATAGTTGAGATATTATCAGCAACAGTACTCTGCCAAAGTGATATACTATTTTCATGATTTCGTCGTTGTTTTATGGAAGGCTCGCGTGTTAGTTGTTTTAACTTATGCCTACGGTCATCCGCCATTCTGCTTTAGTGTTGGTCACGGAAAAGGGTCCTTTTATTTCATTCACATGTAGCTTTAAGACTATCTTCACTAGATCAAAAATAAAGTTCTTGTGATTGTTTCTAGACTATCTTTAGTTAAAGTAAATCATCATGAAAATTATTTCAGATTGTGAGTCACGATACTTAAACTATTATAACAAGGAGCATTAAGTTTGAAAGTGATATACCTTTTTATGTACTTATCCATTTCATGTGACCTTACAAAACAATTGGTTCAATGAACACATAACTTTTGTTTACGTTAGTAAAAAAATTTAACTGAAACTGAAAGTGATGATAAAATAAATTAGGTTGAAGTGATAAAATAGGTAACGATCAAGAAGACTGATTTGACGAGGATATAAAAAAAAACACAAGAGTAATTTTTTTTAGAAACCGTGATGTGATGTTATTACTTGAACATATATGTTTTTTATTTGTGATTCCCATTAGCATAAAGCCCTATTTTATGTCGTAAAAAGTATTTATTAAATGCCTGAAAAATACCGAACTTCTTTCCTATACTTTCTTCAAATACGATTTATATTGTGTATTATCTTCTTACCGGATACAGAATAATCAAATTTTGAGATTTTATGAGTTATTATAAATTGTAATTTATATATACAGTCCATATGAAAATCGATTGTCAATCAGGCAGTAATTTTACTATTCAGTTTTTGACAAATAGTCTAAGTAACTAAATTCAATCAACATTTGTCGAATAAATGACTTACTGAAATACTATTTATATAGATCAATATATTAATGAAATGAATATTCATTTAGAAAATACTGAAATAAGAAAAGCGAGAAAATGAATATAAAATATTATTCAATTTTAAAGTATTATTTATTTTACTCTTAAAAAAAGAAAAAAAAAATATACAATAATGAATAAGTTTCAACATATTTATATATTTCACTTCGGTAAACGATTTGAAAACATAACTGAATTTAAATTAAGTTTACAAAGATAAATTTCAGAATAACAATATTCTGCAGTGACGTTCGAAAAATTTTAGAGAAAAAAATTGTGGAATAAGAAAATAGTCAGAAAAAAAATATATTAATTGCTGCAAAATTATCTTTTAAATAATTTATCGTGGTAAAATATTTAAATGAGTTACACAATTTATAACAATTCCATTGAGAGAAAAAATTATTTATATGATAATTGAATGAAAAAAGTTTTAATTCATTTACCGACCTTTCAAAATTAGATTTAAGCAACGATTTTTACATATATACTACCGCTCATAAGTATTTGGTCACTCAGAAAATGGTATCTTGTATAAGTTTCAATAAATGAAACTTCATTGTGATTTTAATTATTTATTAGCGAATAATGAGAGGGAATAACAATACATATTTTGTGGTGAGATACAAACAATGAAACCTAATAAAACTGTTTTAATAGATGTATTGTTTGTATTATAATGAAAAATGTAAGTGGCCAAATACTTTTGAGCGGTAGTATATATATGTGTGTGAGGATTTTCATATCAAGAAAAAAGTATTATTTTCAATGATGACATTTTTTAATCTTAATATCTCAAAAATATTTAGTAGTATTAAGAGGTCAAGTTTTACTAGTAAAAATAAAACTTGAATTATCAAAGCTGCGTCACATTTAAAAATTGAAGAACACAAAAGAAAAAAATATAATAAAACTTTTAAGGATAAACTTCTTTGTTTCAATTACAAACTTGAAACATTTATGTTCATATTTTTATTTCGTTATAGCAGCGTGCAGTTCAGTTATAACTCGGACTGAAAAATTAAATTTGATCATAGTCTAACTAGATTGTATTTGGACTAAGTGGTCTGTCTTTAAATTGTTATAAAAATTTTAAACTGCTTTTGATCTAAAGACGATCAAAAACAGACTAATAAAAATAATTGGCCGTAAAAGTCTAATTTTGGTCTAGATAAAAACAAAACAAGACAATATATTACAAGAAAAAAGTATGATTTCGATCTAGAGGCGACCAAAACCAAACTAAAAATTATTGAAAACAAGTATGAAAATAGTGTAAATGTGGAATAGTACAGGCGAAATTCGATCAAATCTCCAATATTAATTAGATACAAATAAACAGTAGAATTAAATAGAAACAACTCAAAATTTTTATTTGATTTGAAACAGATCAAATTTTTTAACACTGGAACTGTTGAGTGTAAGTATAACCTTCATTGCACGCTTCGGACGTGACAGCGGAATAGGTTGTGCTTTATAATCGACTCGTCGCGAAAACCGGATTTTCTTACCTTCAATTATTTCAGCTGATTTTATAAATCACCTCTATGAAAAAGAAAAGAACACCAATGTATAGAGAAAATTCTAAAGAATAATTTGGATTTAATTTAAAATTTTATTTAGTTACACACTAATAAAAAAAATTATTTAAAATGAGACTAGTTGGACATCAATTGGAATGTCTGCATGTGAGTAAGATATCTCTTGAAAAACTCAATTAATCATTCTAATTTTTTTTTCAATAGCTTCAGATTTTAGTAGAGTAGAAGCCTTTTGAATCTCACTACTGTAGTCTTCGTTCATTTATTATCGATTAAAAACTGAAAACTAATTCTGTTTACTAATGATGAATCCGCCATTTTTGTCCCCACAAACATAAGTAGGCATACAATTTTATAACTATTATTATGAAATATATTTATCATTAAACTTTGCTGATATTATAAGGTTCCACTTTACCATCAGATAATTTTTTTTTTGTTGCTAACTGCCATCGAATTAACTAAATTAAAAATAAAACAAAACGACAAATTTCCAGATGTTAACATTAATTAATAAATTTATTAAAAAATTTTGTTATTAAGAAAGAAAATTAATAATTTATTTTATGGTAGCATGAGCGTTCAAGGCATGTACTTTTAAATTTTCAAAACTGTTTTTAGTTTTTTTCAATACGACTTATTTATTCCACTTAACAATAAATACTTTTATATTTGATAACATAAAATTATCGAGTTGTGTGCCTTAGTTCATTACGTGCAAATGTAATATTAATAATGTACTAGTTTTTTCACAGTAATATGTCGTATTATACTTTATAAGCATTAATAAATTATAAAATTACACTTCTGAAGTTTATTTTTTAGATTAAGCTTTTCTTGTTCAACTTCGTATCTATAATATATTTAACCCAGTAAACTTTTTAGAATTTTAGTAACACACAACTTTTTAGAAGTACAAAGTTTATAATTATATATTGATAGCCAGCCAAGTACAAGTCTCTGACCCGAGTTAAGTTGGCGGTCAATAGTAGTTTTATTTTAGTTTCACTGTTAATGGTGTACATTATTACTTTGAAACATGAGGTCGATCTAAAAACAGTAATAGATTGTACATTAAATTTTACTGTTTTATGATTAATTTGCATATCACTTGAGTTTTTAAAGTTCTCATCAATTTAGTTGGTGAGTTTCATAGAAATTCAAGTACTCTAGCTGCCAGGCGGAATTTTTTGTAATATCGGTAGAAAAATTATAAATTTAAAAATCAACTGTTCAAGCACTGAAAATAAATAATCAGACTTCAATTACTAAATTAATATCCTCTAAATAATCCGGAAAATTGAATTTTTTTTTTTACTTTTTAAAACGCGGCATTTTTTTCATGTTGACTAGAATTAGAGAAGCTTTATATTAGTGAGATACGTGGCTTTATAGTGGTCACTCTAGAGTTTTATACTTTTGTCTTTTTTCCCCATGTTTTCATTTGCTAAAAAGCTAACCTGTGCTATTGTATAATCTTTATAGGATACTGCCCGAAACATAGTAACGATTTGACTGCTCAATTTGACCAAAACAAAATGTTTCTAAAGGATTGACTACAATAGTCGATACGTGATGGCATACGGAGTTATTCCACCTAGTAGCTAGTATATATAGCTTTTATCGGCGTAAAAACATTTTAGTCAATTGTTGCATACGTTAAACTATTGAATTTGCTTTTTTTTTTTTTTTTTTTTTGGTTACTTCCTCGGTTCTGTGAAAATGGGAATGCGAGAACCGGGGGCTATGAATCAGATATATATGATTTAAAAAGGATTTGAAGTATGCAAAAAGTTGTCTGCAAAAACTAAATGACGTGACAATGTTAAGCTTAGAGGAAAAAGCAAAACTCTGCTTAGTAAAAGTGAGTGTTACGAAAAAAATCTGGAAAATGGTTGACCCTACAGAACAGTCCTTACAACTTTCAAGTTAAAAAAAAAAAAAAAAAAAAGAAACTTTATTATTTATACGTGTTCGAGCTTGAATATTCTACACAATGGTCGATAAAATGTTTCATCTCATGTTGAACTAAGAAGTTTAAAGAATTAAAATTAATTAATTTTCTTGGAAATAAATGAATATAGACAATCATCGAAAATGGTTGCTTACATGATAATTAAATTATTTTTCATTCAAATCTGACTATCATGTACTAAAATATTCGAAAAAAAATAAGAGAAAGGTAATTTCTTAAAGTTTTCTATTTATAGAAGCGATTCTTGCGGCAATTGAGATCGACATCAAAACTGAAAATCGGAAATTCCTTTTGTAACATTTGAACGCTGATTAGATTTTATAATTAATTGGTAAAGCAGTTTTCAAATTATCAAAAAAAAAAAAAAAAAAAAAAAAAAATGGTATATTACAAACCAAGGGAGAAGAGTAGGACATTTCAATCCGTGTGTGTATTTGCTTACTCGAACTGAAGGTGATTATGTATACAATGTTTCATCAGATCTGTACCTGATGATTTAAAATTTTGCTTCTGTTTGTAGGAAGAATGGCGCATATGCTAATTTTTATCATTCGTTTTCTCATTAAAAAAAAAATAATGACTTTCTTCCCTTTAAAGAGAAGGAATTTAAGCTTTTGTTGCAGATATGGTGAAAAAATTTTTCTTCTCGGGTACCTCAATATGTACATTATTTTGTCATATCTTTCTAAGACTATAAAATATTAACATTTAATAAGAATTAGATTTTTAAGAATCTGACTACAAATAAGTATTTAGCAATTTTTAAAAAATTTTCAATTTTCTCAGCAGGAAACTTGAAGAAAATGAAATTAAACTTTATTAAAAATATTTTTTAATATAAAACGTAAGTTAGGTATAATGAACTGTTGGAAAATATATTTATGTAAATTGAAAGAAACATAAGGATTGAGAAAAGCGAGCACCAGATAAAGTCGATTGTATAAAATAAAATGAACTCGCAAAACAATACCATTATAGTATTACTCATAAAAGTCGAAAAAAAGATAAAGACAAAAGTAGATATTGTGTTTAGTAAACCTTGGAAAGCTGCTCAGTAAAAGCAAGTCTTGAATATTTTATAATGTACAAGAAATACTAAAGGTGAAAATTTATTGCCGAACTATAAAATATTTATGAATTTAGTAGTTTTTTATTTGATTTTACGTGTCTTTGGAAAATACAATAATCCATTTTATATTTTTTTTATTTATTCCACCTGATTATTATTTTTATCACAGATACACTGAGAGACAAATTTATTTGCTAGGAATAAAAACGCGTATTAGAAATTTTTTCAAAACACCACTATATATTAATAAATATTAATTATATATAAGTATGAATTTTATTTTATAACAGTAAATTCGATTGCAGAGAAATAGATAACAGTATTATCAAAAATAAAATTTTATTAGATACAAATATGCGTTCACTTAACTCACCGCAAGCATCGCTTTATAACGGCCATCTCTAATTCGTTTGAAATTGTCAAATGTGAATGCCGTTAATTAAAAAAAAAGAAAACAAATGTGAAATATATACGTGAGACGTTTGATAAAGAAAAATTTTTAATAAAAATAATGTTTTTTTCGATATGATTTGTATTTTTATTTTTTTTTTTTATGAATTTAACGTATCTTCAAGAATTGAAAATGTTTTATTAACTATTCTGAAATTAATCTGTCAATTTATAAAAAATAAAATTGTTATTAAAAATTTTGATTATTTGATAATTTATATGATATTAAAAAAAAAAATATCCACGTTTCTAAAATCGCCTAAAGTCTAAAATTTAAGATTCTAACCTAGTTAACATTTTTTACTTCAAATGTTAGGATAACTTTTAATATTTTGATATTATTTACTGCTCATAAATAAATTAATCTGTAATAAAACTTTTTAATTTCAATTTGTCGATGGAATACAATGACTTTAGATTGGACATATCTACCCATACAAAGTCGCCGAGCTCCGAAATTTTCCCGTAGATCGGCTGATGCCTGGTTTGCGATGATTGGCCAATAAATAGCTAACTATACTGGCCCGTGTATGGTGAAACATTGGCAGCCGTCTTTTTGCTTATAAAAACGGCGCACAATTAACCGCCGTTCGTTGGCCAACGGTTTGATCGAGTGCTCTTGATACCAAGCTTTGGCCGATGATTGATTGCCACGATTGGCCAATGCTTGCTGACTGTCATGCTTGGCATACCGTTATCATCCGATATTTAGCCAATCTCCGGCCGATGTTTGAAAATTGTCAGCCATTCACGACCCAGTAATGGGCTGATTCTGTTTTTTTGTATGGGTATTTATTAGTTATTCACGACGTTAATTCATTTAGTACACAGAGAAAAAAATATTGTGATTGGCACGATCTACTGGATAGTGATTTGCGTATCGTAAAAGGAGCGATCCATTCTAGTTCGATTCACTATCCGTATTGCTGTCAGCGCTACACGTAAAAATACGCACGCTAACCTCCAAATACCTAAAAGAGTATCGCAACAGTTAGTATACTGTATCGCGCTGGTCACAATATATTTTTTTCCGTGTATATGAATAAACACGTAGTCGATACTAATAAACACGCATTAAATACCAATAAAATGTGAAACGGGCTTTTAATAAAATTTTTATTCGTATTTAGTAAACTTTTTATTTGCACATGACCGTAATACGTATTTTACTAAGTACAAATAAATTTTATTACTATGAAAGAAAATTGTCTCTCAGCGTACTGTACAATTCTATATATAAACAAATAATATTATATTTATTCATTATAAACGATATTATTTTTTATAATTAATTTCTTAGTAAGTTATTATAAAAATTTTATAAAATTGAATCATCGCTGAAGAAAATTTCGCAGTACATTTTTTTGAGTATTTTTATATAAATAACTCATATATTTTCACCGTTAAACTGTAGCAATACTAAGTTGCAAATTCAATAACAACTTATTGAGAAAGGAGCGTCAGTATCTTTTTAATAGTATAAAGAGGAATTAGTCTTTTATAACAAAAAGTTTTATGATGTCCGACTGTAGTTGGAAATTCAACTTAAAAGTACTTTTCCGCTTGAATTAAATTTTAATAACTACCGTCAACTTATTTTTATTTTTTATACTCACAAAGAAAAATAATATTATAGTTCTAGTAAATAATTAACTATAATATAAAGTATGATCAACAATTTAAGTAAATAAAATAAAGAAGATCATGCTACGATCATATGCTTCAAGGAAAAAAATATATATACAAATGAGGCCATAGTTAAACAGAATAGTTTTTTTTTTTTAGATTTTATCATCAGCCTTGAAATTTTTTTTTTTAAATCGCCTTTACGTGCAGAAAAAATATGGTCGATTTTTATCTAAATTAACACTGCCAGTCATGAGAGATAATTTTCTTTCTATATTTTTCAGTATTTTTTTGTTTACTCTCAACTCTTTTTACATTGATATTAAAATTTAATAAGCTATCGAAAATGTGGGGGAACGAAATATATAATAAAAAGCCATGTCTATAATATTTGAGGCATAATATTTTCGTCACTAATATTTTAAATAACCCCGGTCAAAAAATTTCATCCGTTTTAAATCAAATAAAAATTTTAAGTAATTTTTATGAAATTTTAGTTTTTATTTGTACTTAATTAACATCTGAAATTTCATCCAGTTTTACCCGTACTTTTTCTTATTTAGACTATTTTCAGACTTGTTTTCAATAATTTTTAGTCTGGTTTCGACTTTCTCAAAATCGAAATCTTTTTTCTTATAATATCTGGCCTTCTTGTTTTTATCCAGACCGAAATTAAATTCCGAGTTTTTTTGTCTTTTATTTTTAGTCTTTATTTGATCGTCTTTAGATCAGAAACAGCTTTAAATTTTTATAGAAATTTAAAGACAGATTAACTAGTTCAAATACAGACCAATTAGTCCAAATGCAGTTTAATTAGAGTAAAATCAGATCAGATTTTGCGATCCAGGTATACAAAATCAATAAATGTTAATGGTGTATCCCAATTAACTAAATGGACTATCAGGAATTTAATGAATCGATTCGAGTAAATTAAATGTATGATGTATGAAATAGTATATCCTTTTATTGGATTCAAAAAGGCAAATAAAATGTTCCTAATTTAATTTAATTTTATTACTGTACTTAATATTTGATTGAAGTACTTCAATTAGCTTCAGAAAAAAATTTTATACCATAGGCGTCATTTCTTATTCATGGATTAAACATAAAAATTCTAACAAAGTATCGTTCAGTATAGTACTATAATTATAGCCTATCGTACAGGATATTTTTGAAAAACTTTAATTCTTACACCTCAAAAAAAAGAATGCTGTAAACTACCGTCAGTTTGTTCAAACGAAACGTCTTTTACTCAAAAATTTGGCGTCGTTGAGCGAACAATAACTATTATAAGAGGACTAAATTTAGTTCGCAGGACACTTTTTTTTCTTAGCTGAGAAAAAAGCTGAGTACACTAATGTACTAATAATTGGAGATTATAATTTTTTAGACAGAGTACTCGAGTCGAAAAGTTTCAGCATTATTTCAAACTGACGAAGCTGAACTGGACCTTAAATGAAGCTGACTGCGCTGAACTGAACCTTAATTGAAACTGACTGCACTTAATTGAGCCTTAAATTAAACTGTTCAGCCTGCTACTGGATCAAAATTGAAGCTAGATTCAACCTGAACAAGCTTAAGCTTCAAACTGACGTAAAATTTTCGGGCTGTTTTAAAACTGAACAGCCTACCATAGCATTAAAAAGACACTGAATTCAAGCTGAATAACCTGTAGGTTATTCAGTTCAAAACTAGTTTAAGCTTGGAGCTTATTTTCAAACTGAATAAACTGCTACTTAACAAAATTTTGGCTTGAATTGAAACTGAATAGCCTGCTAAAGTATAAGAAAAACACTGAATTCAAGCTGAACAAGCTGTTAGTCTGTTCAGCTTGAAACTAGCCTGCACTCTGAACTTATTCTTAACCTGAACAACCTGCTACTTAATTTTTTTTTAAGCATGAATTCAAGCTGAACAACTTGATATGACTGTAAAAGTGAATGTATTCTTTCGATCTTGTGTAGGGTACAGCTAAATTCAATAGTCACCGTCGGTAGCGTAGCCTAGTCGTTAAAGCGTCGGTCTTTCGTACGTAGGGTCCCGGGTTCGAATCCCACTAATGCGTGTGCGGTCGTTGATAAGTGTAGCGTTTTTTCTCTGAATTAAAAATTTCCAATGCGATTAAAAAATCAATTATTCGCATATCTAATAATCTCTGCATCAAAATAATTGAACAAAAAATTAAAAAAAAAAATAAAACAATCTGTATTTTTCTTAATTATAACTACATATGGTCATATTCAGTCGTACACGGCCATATATTGCCGATTTCCATATGTAACTGTATATAATTCATTTTTCCCGGGCACTTAAAAAAATATTGAATAATTACAATCATTTCTATTTTATTTAATCAAATAGAATAATACTAATAATAGAATAAATCCTCGTCTCTAACTTATGTAACAGGGTAAATTTGTAAAAAATTGTAAAATTAGATAATTTGAATTTAAATTTTGTTTTCCGCCGATAACCGGCCAACGACCTCGTAAGTTGCGAGTTAGTGATACGACTAGTCACCGGGTGTCGCATGGATCACTAAGGCCAGTCCGTTCGTCATTTCCTTAGGTTAAGAAAAGTGGGAAGAAGTTTCCGGGGGAGTGAACCAAAGTGGAACTAAATATAAGGGACTGTGGAACGTGAAATAAAACATTAATTGTTCAGACGACGACAAGAGCAGGACAACCATAACACCAGGTAAATATATAAGTCCGTTCACGCTTCACGTGGAACGAAGCGATTCATTTATTAATTAATCAATTGCTATTTGGTTATTAGGCCTTTGGGCCAATAAATTAATTATTTAATTATTAATTACAAAATATTAATGCGTACTGTTCATTGACAGATATTCCATCAAAACAATTAGTTGAAGGAAAGGAGAGATAGAGACCGGGAAGTCACCAGCAGATTTATTAAGAAACCATTTACGACCTCGTTTCAATCAGTTGCTGCTGTATAGTTAATAAAGGTAAATTTATAATTAATTAAGGCCTCTAATTTAATTATTAGAGGGCCAAATTAATTATAATTAATTACTTAAAATCTTTCCGTTAGTCTCATAAATTAATTGATTGAAAACCCAGGCCTGCCGGCTGTGTTAATCGCGTCTCGCGTCTCTAGTTTGCCACTCTGTCTGTAACTCTAAAATTTATTCTATTCGAGGCCTCTTGGCCGGAATAAAATAAATTTCTGCGTAATTTGTTCGACAATTAAATTCAAAATTAATTATAAAATAATCCCAGGCCTGTCGGCTGCTTTAGATAATTTGTCCGTGTCTTAAAATCGTAATTTCAGGCCTTGCGACGCCAAGCCACTGGCCGAATATTCTAGTCAATTTCTAACCGTAATTTTAGTCGTAAATTTAGTCCTAAAATAATTATAAATTAATTTAAAAATATTAATAAAATATCTAAATGAATTAAACTGGAATTTGTAAAGACGCTAGAAATTATGATAAATTAGTTGTAAATGGAGAAAACGGATTATTTTGTCAGTAATAAATTAAGTATAAAATATTATGAAAAAGTGTTAGTGAAATTGGTCAGTAAAAATTTAGTAAAATCAGTGAATAAAATATTATGGGAAAATTGTTAGAGTAAATTGTCAGTAAAATTAATTAATTAATAATTCAATTAAAACTACAAATTAATTAATTAATAAATATACTGAGTTAAAAGTAGTGAGATAAATCATAATAAATTAATTGTGGAAAATTATATAAATTTATTGGAAAATTTTAGTGGAAATTTAGTCACGAGGATTCGAGACAATAGTGATGATGTTATAAGAAATGGTCAGTAAATTAAAGTAGAGTCAACAAGTAATGTTAAGTAAATGAAACTGTGTCTGTGATTTAGGTCCGGTGGACATGTTAAGTTAGAATTAAGGATACATCCAGGGGATGATTTTTAAAGTAATATTAAGGTTAACGTCCAGGGGACTTATGATTAAATTGGTTAAGGTTAATATCCAGGGGACAGAATTATTAAGGTTTAACGTCCAGGGGACGGTATTTTAACGTGAGTGTGTGTGGGTGTGTAAACGTTCAGGGAACGTATTTAGTTTGTCATAAGGAATCGTCCGGGAGACGAGATAATTTAGTTTGCCATAAGGAATCGTCCGGGAGACGAGATAATATTAGTTTGTCATAAGAATATTAGTTTGTCATAAGAATATTAGTTTGTCATAAGAATAGTAGTTTGTCATAAGGTTTAAATAAATAAAAGCAAGGTGCTTAATTTAAATAAAACTTTGATTAACATTATTTCAGCCTATTTTTACAATTCCTCACCTCTCTCACAAAATATTACAAACGACTCTGAGAAATATAAATTAATTAATTTATTTAAAATAAAATTCTATAACATCCGGTTCTGGAAGGCCGAGTCCATCTTCCAGTGGCGCCCTATTATTCGACTATAATACTAGGTGCGACCAGACTTGGCAAGATTAATCTCTCTGTCATACTTAATGTCAGCTAAATTTCGGCCAAGAAAAAAATTTATTATTTTTTACCCGGAGAACCTAACATCAACCTGAAAAGCCTTAATTTCAAGCTGAAGAGTCTGACTGATTGATTTTATTTTCAAGCTTAATTTCAGCCTGATGGTCCTGAAAAGTGAAATATGACGACCTTTCAGACTGAGTTCAGGCTCATTTTATAATGTAATTTGAATAGCCACTTTTTATTTTTTTCAACTGTTGCCTAGCAGTTTATTCAGTTTGAAATAAAGCTGAAACTTTTCGACTCGGGTATTTCTCGTAAATCTATATTTACTTACACTGAAAAAAAAAAAAAAAAAAAAACTGTTTAAATCCACTCTATCCCGGTGTTCAGGTTATTGGTGTGAAAGTCAACACCAATAACCTTAAACCCCAAAAAGCGTGTTCAAATAACACCGGTAGCGATGTTCAAATTTTTTCCGGTGTTAAGGGGTGTTAAAAAAAATGTAGTTTTATTTACGACGTATCAGAAGTCGAATTGTGCTTTAAATACGAAAAAAAATTTTTAATTGTTTCAATAATTAGAGATACGACAGATTTACCAATTTAAATAGAAATCCAAAGAATATTTATCGGCAATGACATTTTAATGTTGTATAAAATATAGGAAACAGATTTGTATGATTTAATTCTCGTTACGAACTAAATCACCAGTAAGAATAAAATAAAATTATCAATGATTAATTCATTATCTTCAAATCAGTTATTACCTCATAGAAAACATCTGCAATATATTAAAAATAACTGTAATATTGTTCCTGAATATTGAATTTGATAAGTGATCAAAAATTTATGCAATTTGTTCAGTTCAATGAAAGTGACATTGCTTATATTATAGTTGATAAAATTGTTTTTATCTCAATTAATAATAATTTTATAATTTACTCGAGATATTATTAGTATTATTTTCTGTTTTGTAGATCTTGAAACAATTATACTCACATCCTCATACTTCGATTGCGGAGTTAATTTAATCTGCATGTACACCGTTTTATATATAGACGTAAATACGTACTTTTGCCATTAATATTGATAGGACCTTTCTAAGGTATTTGAAGGTTTGAAGTCGATAAATTAACGTTTCTATTAACGTAGTTATTTTTGTTCGATATGATGTTAATTATCAATTAAAAATTAAAACTTGGAATAGAAATTACGATAAAAACATTTTTTATCATTATCGCTTCCAAATAAGTAGGGAGATCGGGGTTGGTTGTCTCACGGGTTAGTTGTCACAGAGGTCATAGTAGACAACTTAACGAACGAAATACAAACATTTATCGGTGTCGAAAAGGAGGTGATACCTTCGTGGACTCAGAATTTTTTACAGTGCACTAAAAGTTTTAGTCAAGTGGTTATATTTTCAGAAAAACACAACACGGAGATGAGAATAAAAAGTCTAGCTAAATTAATTATGCTGTCGATCAAACTTGAAACAGGCCGATGAGTCTTCAAAAAGTTGTTATGCCATACTGCAACTATTACTATGTTCGTATACCTTGTCGATAAATTTTAATAAAAATTACTCATGCCCCTATAGTAATAGTTGTAGCGTAGCATAACAATGTTTTTGGAAACCCATCGGCCTGTTTCAAGATTGATCAGCAGCATAATAAAAATTGGTTTCTTATTCTCATTCTCCCAAGTGTCAATAAAGTTAAGACAGGTTTTCAGAAATTTTTGTCCACTTTTTTTTTCGATAAAAGCTCTGAACGTTAAATAGAGAGCAGAGGTCGATGCTTCAAACTATAATCTAGTGTCCTGAACTATACTTTTTCTGAAAACTCCTATTTGTTAAGGAGAAAAAAGTAAACAAGTTTTCCATTTATCGTATAAATACAACGAAGAAAATACCGTTTTTCCACTGAAGAAGATGGAGAGAAAAGAACGAATCCTTTTTGGAAAAAATGTATGAAAATGTAAAAAAAAAATTTAACCAATTGTTGATTCAAAAAAAAGATCGAACAATATCACAATAATAAAAAAATATCATCACCTAATTTTCAATATTATACATTGAGAAATAAAATCTGTAGCTTTAAGTATATTTACTTAATAAACATTGTATTAAATTAAATGAAAATTTCTTTGAACAAAGTATATATTTGATTAATTCTTGAAATGTTAATTGATCAATTAAAATGTTTTATTGACTGAAAATATCAATATCATATTCACTTGCAGCTGCCAATTATTTATCGTATTGAAATTTTCTATTAAAGGGTTTCATGTATTGATTGTTTGAAATATCAATATTATGATTTTCAGTGTGAATTTAATTATTATATTTTGTCTTAAAAATCTTAAATAATTTAAAACTTCAAACTTTGATATTTAATTGTTTAAATTTGAGACTAACTTGCCACCTATATTTAAGTTAGAGCCTCTTTCATCGATTAAGACGAATAATTACCATTACCATAATCTCGTCTCAGTTGATAAGGACACGTGTGTATCTCATTGTAATCATTGTTATTTTTTTCGTAATTTCATCAATTTTTTTAAAAATAATTACTGTATATATAATTTTATATAATATTATATTGTGCCAAAATCGATATATTATTATTTCGATATAATTAGATAAAAAAAAACAATTTTTTCCCGGGACATGTACCTGAAGACTGGAACGTTGATCGCAGAATGAAAATAAAAAAAGAAAATAAGTAAAAAAATCTACTGGATCGAGATTTCTGAAATGTTTTGCATAGGTACAAGTATGTCAGCCGAAAATTGCAGACCACCCCCAACTACCTCTTAAGTCATCTTTTATTAGTCAAATTACATAAATTTTTTGTTACCTGACCGTTTATCCGCGACGATTGATTCGCAAATAATTGATCCTAGCGACATTTCATCCACCGACAATTGGTCTGAGTGATATTTGATCCAAGCGGCAGTTGATTCGCTGACAATTGATCCAAACGACAATACATACAATATGATTGGTTACACACGTTAATATCCCTGAATAAAATATCAGTTAAAGTTCTTTCAGAGAGTAAGTCTCTGTCGGGATCCGTCAAAAATTTTTGGTTTTTAATGATAATACTTAGTGACAGCGTGAGATCAGACTCGTTTGTTAAGAGTAGGGGTTAAACAAACGGTGACTTACTTTCTGAGAGGAATATAAGTATGTTAACACAAACGTTTGCAATGGTAATGTGCCCTTTTTCAAAGGTTTTGTGTGTGTGCAATTACAATATTATGTTAGCACACCCACGCTTACAATAGTACTGAAAAAACTATCTAGTAAAATCAATTAACACCAGAATTCAGTACTCTAAGGGGAAACTACCACCGAATTCTATATCATTCGATCAATTGTTAATCAGATCAATTGCATGTCAAATCAATTATCGTTGGATAAATTGCCGACGAATCAATTATCACTCGGAGCAATTGTCAGCGGAAGAATTATCGCTCGCATAAATTGTCGCTGGGATCAACTATCCGCGGATCAATTGTCGCAGATCAATTGTCGCAGATCGATTGTCTTCGGTTCATCGGTCGTACCACCAACTTTTTTTCATTTTCTTTGTACAAAAAACATTCCAATCTTCAGCTACATCCCAGAACGATATTGCTCCGTGAGCTTTTTTGTAAATAATATTTGCAAGACTTCCTTTCAAAGTGAACTTCACCGCAAGGGAAGTAAATAAATAAAAAATCATTCAATTTGCGTTCCCTCCAAAAATTTTCTACATTGTAAAGCTGCTGGAATTCTATCGTTCCTTTGTGACCATTGACTCGTGCCAGAAGTACACTGATAGAAGAATTTCTTAGTATTTAACAAATCATTTCTTACAATTTAAGAAATGGTTTTTTAATAGTTAAGAAATCATTTCTTAAATAGTAAGAAATATTTGTTAACCCTTAACGGCCACACCTCACCCAGGCCACATAACGGCCACAAGGGTAACTCTTCTTTTTTGAAAGTTTTTTGACCAATTTATTTGAAAGGTAGAAGACCTCTCATTCCACTTTTTTTAAGCCTGGGGTGACTAGTCACCCCATGTGGCCATTAAGGGTTAAATACGAAAAAATGATGTTTAAGAAATAATTTATTAAATATTAAGAAATCTTTTTTAAATGCTAAGTAATCCTTTTATCAGTGTATGAAAGTTGACAGCTAATAGATGTAATAATTTCCCGCTATAGATCGTTAAATAAAGACAAAGTAAAAATCTTATTTTAAATATGATAAGATTAAATAAAACCTCACTTTTTATATCTACCTTATTTTTATTGAAATGGTTTCATTTCATTTTATTTTAAATAGATATGTAATTTTTTTTTTTTTAATTATAACATATCGATCAGTAACATATCGATCAGTAACAATTTTTTTTTTAAAAGAACTATATACATGTTTATTCTTATATACTGTATAATTATTTTTTTTTTATTTTGTTCTTTATAAATTAAAGAAAGTATTATAAGCAAGATAAAAGTGATGTAAATAATTGGCAGAAACAGGAAAAGAAAAAAAAATAATAATAATAATAAAAAGTAATGCAAGTAAAGAATAAAAGTGCAGATGTTTTATAGGGGAAAAAGCATGCATTAAAAAGAAATGTGTTGGTGGATGTGTGTATTATGTTGGGAGTTGCCTCTGGGTAAGTATTTTTGCTCCAAAAGCAATTTATAGAACACAACCTTATCTCATACATGTCAACGTTTGTATGGTGTGTTCTTATTGCACTGTATCAACGCAACTACATCAACAAAATACTTAAAAGATCGTGTTCTTTTGTAGATATAATATGTGCAATTAAGTGTACATAAAATCACTTATTGAAAATTATTTTTAAATTTTTTCAACCAGAGCAGTTCCATTTTTAATTTATAGGTTATAATATATTATTAATGTTAATATGTATTGAAAATTTAAAATAGTAAAGAAAAACATGCACAGATTAACATTTACAACTTGATAATAAGGCCACTGTTATTGATTTTATCGTCTACGATACTATACATTGGATCGTTGTGAGTTAACGACTTGAAATCACGCGATCAAAAGTGCTTCAAACGTGTAATAAAGTAATATGAAACTCAAGAATGGCGCTTTTGGTGTTTAAAACGGTATAAAATTTGCCATCGCCACCTTAAATTATTTAGATATGTCACTTATCTTATAATTTTAGATTTTATTCATATTCACTAATAGCTACACAAAAAGAAAGAAATATTCATCCCAAATAAATCAATTTCTTTGTGATCTTCTTTTAATACTTCTTAATGACAAATAAATATATTTGGTAAAACTAAATATGACAGTTGATTAAAATAGTTTTATAATTTGACTAAAATATATCATTTATTTGTGGTAAGTGAATGATATATTTGCGGTAAAGATATTAAATTTGTTACGAGTTAAGTATTTTAATACCCGAAGCCAGAAAAAATGAGAGAATTTGAGACCAATATCGTATTTAAAAAGGCAACTGTCAACTTGTTTGGTTAGACTGACGCATGATTATTACGATACACGGAAAAAAATGAACCATATAAATTGAGAACGACAAGTAATATAATGATAGAGTGATCAGTAAATACTATTATTCTAAATATTAATTTTTTTATTTATGATTGAAACGTGAATAATTACAGTATAAGTATGAAAATTTATTGTCTATGCAAGAAAAATTACTATTTGAATTTTAAAAATCGTAACTGACTTAGAAAATTGACGACACGTATTATAAAATTTATTATTTGTAATGTTAAAATTCCTCATATTGACACCCGGTTTCCGGGTTATAATTTTGAACACTAATTTTTAAAGTTTATTTTTTTCCATATACTAAAAATAAACAAATGCGATTCTGAAAAAGTGGAAATGAAGTCAGCAACTAATTTAGCGGACAAAAACTAGACATTTCCTGCTCTAAGACGAAAACGATAATTTTCAACAGACTAAATCGCATTGGTCTGTGATCAGATTGTTTTGGCTGGCTAAACATGCAGTGAAAGTCGTTATTTTAATGCAGATGATATGACAAACATAATTGATTTAAATAATTTATTAAAAATTATCAAATATTTAATTGTATACTTGAAAAGCTTGAAATGTTTGAGTAGTCAATGATCTTAAAACTGTTCATTTATTTACTTTCTTTTTTATGCGTTACTTATTTATATGAATATTAAAGTAACCAGATCTAAAACTGCATCTCTGTACTTACTTCAATACTCTTATTGTCATCGTTTACTTTTTATACTATTTTATTGTTCTATGTACGCCGTACATATTATTTAATGTTAGCATAGCGAAAATAGTTAAGTGAGAGTAGAGAATATTCAAAGCTTTTCGTTTAAGGTGTGCAATAGTTGTCTTACAATATATTCCAGTAAACACTCATAAATGTACCATGTACTTGCCTGTTATGGTAGTTAATGATTATAATTTTATTAAATATATTTTTCTATACACGCTGAAAAAAAGTGGTAATACCTCCCATCGTAACGAAGTTATTATTACCACACGTCGAAAAAAAACATGTAATTTTCTTATTCTACATAGTAATATTTCTTTTGTTCGCATAGAAATTTTTACTATAACACAGGAATAATTCTTATGTGATATATATAAGAAAATACTGAAATGAATGATATACTGAAAAAAATAATCACTAGCAGCTATCGATTGGCATTCGGTAGCTACTACCGATTAATTTTTGATAGCCGCTACCGATTATTTTTTGATAGCCGCTACCGATTATTTTGGTAACTGGTACCGAAATAATCGGTAGCTGCTATATATTAATTTTCGGTAACAGCTACCGATTATTTCGGTAGCCGTAACCGATTGGAATCGGTACCAGCTACCAAAACAAAAATTGGTACCAGTTACTGAAATAATCGGTAGTGGCTACCGATTGCCAACCGGTAGCTGCTACCGATTTTTTTTTTCAGTGTAGAAATCATTCCTTTGTTGATGAAGTAGAATTTCCTATGTATCATAGGGAAATTTACTATGCAACATAGGAAAATTGACTATGTTTATAGGAAAACTTTTTATATAACACAGTATTTTCTCCTATATTTCCATAGAAAATTTCCCTATGTTGACATAGGAAAAATAACTGTTTTTTTTTCTCCGTGATACTTTGTTAACATGATCAAAATCTCTAAACTGCACATGCGCATTGAATTATTCAGCATACGCATGTGTAGATCAGTGCAACGTCAGCTAAATTTTATAACCTTACATATTTCGATATTAATTGATATGACATAACACCAAAGTTGACTTTTTATTTTATTAGGTTAAGTTTTGTTAAGTGAATAGTATCAAACAAAGTATTCAATGCCATAAAGTATCAATCTTTTTTAATAATAATAAAGTGAATTATTTTTATATCTCTGAAGTTTGAACTCGCCGAAAAATTGAACCTAAATTTCAATATCAAATTTAGGCTGTAAATAAATGTATTCTAGAATCTCATTTGAACCTTAAGTTCTGTTTCTGCAGTACAGAGGTTTAAATGAGGTTCTATTTTTCACTAAACGAGGTACAAGGGGTAAAACATAATTTCAGAATTCACATAATGTCAGTCCTTGGCTATGACTCGAATATTCAATATTACCTACATCTGAAATCGTTTCGTTTCATCCCTTGTTACGCGATATATTATTGTGGAAGGTTGATTGAGCTAGTGAGTAAGCGGTTATTTTTTCTGATAAATCATTTATTTCTTCATAAACTGTTACAGATTATTTTCTTACGATACATTGAGTTGATTTCACGTAATATTAAATGAGTTCAATTGACATATAAAAAACTGAATGTGATATAGTTTGATTACGTTTGTGGTAAAAAAGAAAAAATAACAAGTATCATTACGAACAGTGGGTCGTGTTGGGTAAAGCTTACAAGTATTTCCGGATGTTGAACAAAAAAAAGTAAAGAAAAACAGTGTTAGAGAGATGAGTTTCGAAAAACCGTAAAAGCTAGATACCGAAAGGAATGAGCCTCAGAAAACTGTAGGCGTCGGAGTTAAACTTCACAAAAAAAAAATAAAAATAAATAAAAATAAAAACAAAGATTAACCTTTTGTCGACAAGGCCGTTTCAGCATTCCTTTGTCTAAGTTGAGTATTCTGTCGCAACACTCTGTTTTGCTCAGAACTCAGTCTAAAGACATTCTCTAGCTTTCTCGTTATTTCATTCTCTCCCTCTTCCTCATTACACTTTCTTCTCTTCCTTTCCACAAAGATTGCTTTCGGTGTCTGTTTGATTGAAACTTACAGTAATTAATAATAGCCTGCAGCTACCGAGTAATTTTTAATTTATAATATCGAAGATGTGAATAATTTATTCCTTACAGGTGTCAATTAAATGTTTTTATCATTACTTATTCTTGAACTGCTTAATTAGTTTATTTATTTGTTTATGTTTTATCTCGTGGAAACATTAGTGCCATTAAAGAGTTACGTATTCGTTGATAAAATTTACAGAAAGTTCGAATTTGTATTTTAGATAACTTTGATTGAGGGAAAAGTAAAACTCCTTCTACTACAATTGTCTTGTCAAGAGTTTGAGTATCAGGTGGCTGTCTTAGATAGTGTAAAGTTTAATCCTTAAAATTTTATGATCGACTTTAGACTAACATTTGTTTTTGTATCAGTTATCAATTTATTTGTAAATAGCATAAGGTATTAAAAGATAAAAGTAATTGACGGCAATAAATCTAATTATGTTTTTGACCTTTTCTTCATAGTAGTTTTGTCTAAACTAAAATTTCTTTTTTAGACCCTGTGGGCCAGCCCCGAAACTACGTGCGGTTTTCGAGCTCAAGGAGCGCAAAGACATTATTGTCGCTACATTTTCGAGATATTTGAGCTCAACAGTACCTTTGAGGTAGTTGTTTCGAGGTAGTCACGTTCAAAAGTATAGCATAGCAAATTAAAAAAACAGTATAACTGAAGTGGTTAGTTGAACGCCGCTCATTGTAAACTTTTGTAAAAGTACAGTCACATTGCTCTCACACACACTCAAGTAGTGCCAATACATTTATATACACGTTATTTAATCTATAAATTTTATTATTTTTCTATATTATTTATAATAAACGCTAAAAAGTTATCAAACGAAATGTTGGAACAATGTATTTATTTTTAGGATAAATAAAGAATAAATGTTAAATTATCTTTATTTTGTTTGAAAACAAATTCATAAAACGTTTCCCTTTCATAAATTTACAAAAATTTAATTTTATTAATTAATTAATTGATTTTTTTTTTTATTAACATTAGAATAATTCGAATTATTAATGATCGTTAATTTTATTTATTAGTTATATTTTCATATTATGTGCCTATTTGCATTTTCGTGCGCTTATATAGCTATATAGCGCTTATATAGCTATATGATATGAGCGCTGTTGCCACATCACACTAATCTTTTGGTACATCTTTAAAATTTTTAAAAAGTTTCAAGCTTTAATAAATTATAATTCAGAAACGACGTGTTCAATAATTATCATTTTTTTTTATGTGGTTTGTAATTTCAGTTTTGATAACATATTAAATTTTTAGAAAGATCCTACATTGCGTTTTGATTTTATTAAAAAAAAAATCGCCCGTAAATCTCTATTCTCTATAAGAGCCCGTGTTAAAATTTCAATATTTTGAAATAATTTTTCATAAAATTGGGGTGGTCAATGTTATTCAGATTAGAAGTTTTACCATAATCCTACATTAAATTAATCCACGCAACAACTACCTTAAATACATTGGAATTTTCACGCCCGAAAAAAGTGACATTTCGTAGTAATCTCCGAAAATTCGAGAAATTAACAATAATCAATAAGGATCGTTTTCATACACCTCAAGCGCGAAAGCGCTGAAAGTGCTCTATTGTTGCTCGATTTTTTTATGTTTTGCTCACGACTATTCTTGATGATTTCAATGTTTTTGGACAGAAATGATCGAGATGAAGAGTGACGTGAACTTTGAATTAAACCAGCGAGTACATATATGAAACATCCAGAAAAAAAATGTTAGAAACAGTGATTTTTTAAAATTTTTGATAATGGTATCTTTTAAACTAACGATCCGATTGCCATAATTTATGTAGCAATCATCAAACACTATGAAGCCAAAGTGCCGGTATGATTTTTGGAACATATAAGGAATTACAATATGTGTTATCCGAAAATAATGAATTAAATAATTATTTTTTCAAATTTTCACCGCCGATATCCTTCGAACTAATTAACCGATTTTGATGTTTGAGGAAAATTCGACCCAGTTACAGCCTTCAATGCTGAAACATTATTAGAATCAATCAGACTTGTGATTTTTGAGTTGTTTCGACAACGAAATCTCTTGAACAATTAATAAGATTTGAAAGTTAAGGCGGCATTTGACGCGGTTTATAGAGCTTTAGAGCGATGAGATTCGGAAATCAATAATCCATTAAATATACTATAAGTTATCGAATAAAACCATTTTTCAAGACATTTTGATTTTGGAATATTTCGTAACATACTGTGCCGATCAAGCTTGATTTCTCACAGCACCTAGATATTAATAAGCAGCTTCGAATG
This sequence comes from Microplitis deprimator, assembly GCA_964016945.1. Classification (NCBI taxonomy): domain Eukaryota; kingdom Metazoa; phylum Arthropoda; class Insecta; order Hymenoptera; family Braconidae; genus Microplitis; species Microplitis deprimator. Next base: position 16,644,680 of record OZ024707.1, read on the forward strand.
CCACCTTAAAGATCTAAATCGGTTCATCGGTTCAAAAGTTAGAATATCTGCATACGTACGTACGTACGTATATACGCCCATACATACACGGGCATCCTCTTGAAAATAGTCAGGATAATTTTCTAGGACTATAAAACGTCAAAATCTGTTTAAAACTCGATTCCTGAAAACCGGACCGGAACAATAACCCGCCGTTTTTTTTTTTTTTTAATTTCCAATTTTCTTAGCAGCGTTGAAAAAAACATTTTTAGTGTGCTCAGTAAAAAAATTATTCTACATTTTAATTGATTTATTCAACATAACTTTGAATCTGAAGCGATTAATAAAATTTTATGAAATAAATCGGATTTAAATATTTGCTACATGCATATGTTATTATCTTTTATTCGATTCAATAAGCTTTGAAAGTATTTAAAATAGTATTCATATTATTGCAGTACAGACAGAGAAATAGAATAGAACAAATGGATAGTGCTTAAATGTATAATATATTAAAGATCGGTGATTTATTTAAAGTCATGATCGCGAGCTAATTTTATTTATTCATATAAAACTTTATGAATAGGTTGTGGCGATTACTTCGATGCTAAAAGAGGGATTATACAATTTAAGTTTCTAGATACGTAACAGAGAGAGGTTTACTTTTCTGAGATTTCAAATTTAATAAAGGTTGGCTATTTTAATATGATCGCAAATTATCTTTTCATTATTAATTTAATTATTATAACTTTGGAATTAGTTGAGATCTGACATTTTACCGATAGTTGCATATTAACAATTTTTTTTTATTACCATGACAAATGTATTTAAAAATATAGTAAAGCTCTATTATTTTATGATATAGTGTATCAATGATTATTTTGTATGTACCGATTATAAAATTAATTTAAAAACGCCGTCAAATGTCTTGAGTCAACGTCACGTAGTCAGGATTATGTAAGTAATTTATTTTATTCTTGTTAAGAAAGATTTATACATCATGAAATTGAATACTTTGCTTAGTACTATTCATTTAAAAAAACTTGACTCAATAAAAAAAAAGTCATCTTTGATATTATGTCGTATAAATTAATAGAGATATGTGAGGTTATGAAATTCAGCTGACGTTGCCTTGATCTGCATATGCGTGTGCTGATTAATTAAATACGCGTGTGCAGTTTAGAGATTTTGGTCATGTTCATAAGGTAGCTAAATTCAAAGTTACGTCATAAGAGAAATGTGATAGATAAGATATTCGCTTGAATTATTGAATATGGATATACTCTGCCCACTTCACTCAAATTCGGTGGTTTAATATAAAAATGAGTGTTTTAATATACTTAAGTCACTCTTTTAACCAATCAGGAAGGATTGTACTTTAGTACAAAATTTTATGAGGCTGACTTTAGCCAGTTATCAGCGTATTCTTCGGTATGAGTTACATAAAATATAAAATCCTAAAATATATCATGTCTCATTAAATTTTTTTAAATTAATCGCTTTTGTTTTCTTAGAAACCGTCATATTTTATTTAAAATTGCGACACTGATACTGTTGCACATCTTTGGTAGAAAGCCGAAACAGAAAAAACTAATAGTGAGAAATTAGATGATAGCTTTGACATAATACACCGACAGCTTGACCTTTATGTGTTTATTGTGAGCGATCAAAAAGAATGTGAATAGTGATATTCAACAGGGTTCTATTCAACGAGAATCAGGTTTTATCAAAGAAAGGATAGAGTAGATTCGTTGGGTCTTTTATCAGTGATCGTGTAAACGTACGAACGTACATACATAAAATGTATTATGAACGTACGAATAGATAACTTTTCGGATTGACCATTATAGTCAATTGACTTAAAATACTATCAGAGTTATTGCTTAGTCTTGTCTTTAAAGTCATCGGCTTTTTATAACATCTAAGTATATGACATAAAATATAGATACGATTTCATGTCAGCGAAACGGTCAGACGTCACTAATCGTTTTGATGGAACAATAGAGCACCGTAAGCCTGTTTCTGCTTCAAGTACGTAATACACGTGCGGTCTCTATTTAACTATAATGAGAATACTAATCACTCAAATATTCAATGGATAGAATGAAGCCGTATAAAACAATGGAGAGAATAATCGGGTTTGAACGCTGAAAGCATATTCTGTTTTATTAAATGTATCTTAAGTGATTAAGATTTTGTAAAAATATTTTTGAATAAATATTTTTAATGATAATTGTTTTTTTTTTGTCATTTCAAAGGTTGTAAAAAAATATAGTAATTAGCTATATTCAGCCTCACCACATTTTTTAATGTTCCAAGTGCTTATACACGGAGAGAAAAGAATAGTTCTAATTCCTAAGTAGAATGGTAAACATTACAATGTTACATAGAAACGAGGATTTTTTAGCGTCGAGAGTCACCGGGCAGAGTAATAATTCTCCCCATTTTAAATGGTAACGTTGGCTATGCTAGCATAAGAATAACGTACTCAGGATGAAACTACATATATTATGACTTATGACACAAGGGCATAGAACTTAAGTTTTGGCGGTTAAATTAAGAGTTGATGCATAAAATAATAAGAAAATTGTGTCAAATAGTGCAGTATAGAACGGAACATTGAAAAAATGTCAAAGAAATTTAATATATCATGTTTATACCTTTAGCATAAACACTCGAATATTGACGCTTATTGTATACTCAATCAAACAAATATATCGTCAATCCGCTGAAAATTGCATAGAGACCAACTTGGTTTCAATTCTAATTGTCTACAATAAAGTTTTTTGCTAATTGGAACATGGGTGAGCCCCACTTCTAAATAATTACCAAAAATATTTGAGGATTTGCATGGATTACGTTTTAAAATTTCGAATTTATCAATTATTTTGAACAACAGTAAAATATGTCCTACCATTTCTGTTTACTCTATGTCATCATACTTTTTTATATGATAAAGCCAGTAATCAACAAGACTTCAAAAATGCTTCCGGTAATTTTTGGCAATTTGATATCTATTCAAGTAACTGAGTAGAACCGAACCCAAAAAAATAAAAGCAATGATAAATTATAGTCAATTATTATTCTGCAACGAAATTGGTTCACTGATGGAATAATAATTTCTTCGGGGAAAAAATAGAAGTTAAAACAGTAAATTATTGAAAATAATAAAGTAAATTGAATTTCCAATAGTATGTTATGTTTAATGCAAGATTATTCGTTATTATATTAATTTATTGAAATGCGAGAATTCAATTATTCGTAATTCATTTATTATCAATAATTTCAAATACGTAATGGGATTGAGTTTTATACTGTTAAATTTTTATTATTTGAAGGAATAATTTAATAAGATTTTTCAAAAGTTATGTAAATTTCAATACGAAGGTGGCAAGTTCGTTGGAAGTAAAATAACTGGAAAAAGTGATATATCTAGTAAGGGGAGATGAAATTATTCTTCCACATAAAAGTTATCGATATTTTACTCGGATGGCTTCACGAACTTGGTGCGATAATCAGAAAAGATAAAAATATTAGACTGAAGATCGTTAAGGGAAAATTTAACAATATTCAAATGAATCAATAACTCCCATCTTTTTTTTTTTATTCAAATTTAGCTATCTCTGATAATAAAAAAAAAAAAAGGGCATTCTTAATTTTATTTGGAAAATATTAATTTTTTTATAATTTTCCAATGTTCTTAATGAGTTTTTAACTTCCCGCTAAGAAACTTGAAATTTTCGAAAAAAGAGAAGTTATTGGTTTTGGTCTGATTATCGAAGACCGAGTTTTGAACAGATCTCGAAATTTTCAGGTCTTAAAAAACAATTATGCCTATTTACAAGATGGTGTCCGAGTGTGTGTATGTGCGCACGTACGTATGCATGTATGTAAATATTCTATAACTTTTGAACGGATTAACCGATTTAGATCTTTGATGTGGCATACGACGTGGCTTATTGATTCCTAAATTTTTTAAAATAATGAGCATGATTGGTAAAATTCGTTTTGAAATATTCAAATATTAATTTTTCTCAAAAAACGTTTTGCTTGTATTACTTTTATCATATTTCATGGATTGATTTCAATATCTATCTCAAAAAAGTGTTATTTTTTTTTTCAAATAACATCAGAACAAATACGTCGAATACTGTATTGAGCATAAAAATAGATTGATTAGTTCAAATATATCGCTGACAAATTCGCCTTGTTTTAGACTGAACTAGTCTTACGTAGTCACGATTTAAGACGACCAAGTCTAAATCAAGTTTTATTTTTGACCAGGGAATTTTTCGACTTATTTTTTATTTTTTGAACTTTTGTAGACCAAGGCAAGATATGCCATTTTTCGTGTTCAAAAATGTGTTCAAGATACTGTTTTTGAGCTCCTTGAAATCAGGAAGATAAGAAAAGCTTTGGATTGGCTCAGAAGATCAACCGTTTTTCAGATGTTTTTTTTTTTTTTTATAATTAAATATTGAATGCTTTCCTATTTCCATAATTGTAAGTCAACGCAGTGAATAAAAAATATTTGTATTGATTTTAGTTTTCAAAGTATTTCTATAAATAAATATCATTATTTACACGTTATCCACGTCGTTAAGCATACAAAAATTTCTGGTTTAAAACCTCTTTAAAAGTCACGATATTATAATGATCTTCTCTTCTATGACGTTTTCTTATCATCATTACTTCGACATAGGATGTTATTTCATTTATACATACGTATGTGTGAATAATATTTTAAAATATTAACAAGAAATATAAACAATTTTTTCAAGAAGAAATACAATTTATTATTTTTCTAGGATTCTTAAATTTCGTGACTGTCTATAATTTTTATCGACAACCGAACAATAATTTTGAAATTTCAATTTAATTAGAAATTATTCAATGGTCTATGAAAGTAATGACACGAACCAATTTATTTTTTATTTTAATATAAAGTAAAAAAACAAACTTTGAATTTTGATATTTGACATAAAATGGTTATAAAAAGATATGGTATATATGCAGGAACTTTTCTGTTATTTTAGTAGAAAAAAAGATTAAAACTTGTGTAATGTTCAAGACAGTAAGTAGAACATTAAACTATACACATTGGTTTTATACTTGTTTTATGTTTTAGTTATTCAACATGTATGAATAAACTTTTTATTGATTAAGCTAGAAAACTTTGATCAAAACATCCGTTTTGATAGATATAAACTATTACTAAAAAAAAATCTCGAAAATAGTTGACCCTGCGGGCCAGTCCCTAAACTTTCCGCTGTTCTCGAACTTTTTGAGCCTGAAAAAATGTATCTCTTGCTTTGATCTTCAAAAATTCAAAATACCAAAAATAGTTCGAAAAATTATGTTTATTGTTATTTTCTGAATTTTGCGTTATCGATATGGTTTGAACTAATAAGAGATTTTGATGTTCAATGCGGGATTAGACGTAATTTTTTAGCCTCTCACTCACTTTTTAAATTCTTTCGTCAACGATATTTTTCTAAAAAATGATCCGATTTTGTTGATTAACGCGGCATTAAATGGGGATTATTAAGCTTTAGAGCTGATTAGATTTGGAAATCAATCCATAAACTATGACAAAAGTTATCCAATAAAAACGTTTTTTCAAAAATTTAATTTCTGGAAAACGTACTTTACCGATCAAGCTTAATTTTTCACAAAATCTAACAATTAGTAAACCGCTTCGAATGCCACTTCAAAGATCCAAATCAATCGATCCGTTCTAAAGTTATAGAATATTTTCATACATACGTGCATACAGACATACTTCCACTCGGAAGCCACCTTGAAAATAGTCAAAATTGCTTCCTAAGACTTCATAACGTCAACATCTGACGAAAACTTTTGAAATTTGGACCGAAAACAATAACTCCAAATTTTTCGAAAACCGCCGATTTAATTATGGGAAGGTGTAATTGAAGTGTTCGTAAAGCACACTCAGTGTTATCGTGCTGGGGGCATGCAAAAATACGATCTAGATAACAACTAAACCAAGAAAATTCCCGGTGTCTTCGAGCTAAACAGTTGTTGAAATTTCATATTTTCAGAAGTAGGTAACAAACAAGAAATTTTTGAAATTTTCATCCGAGATCATTTTTGAACAAATAAAGTGATTAAAATAGTCTCATTGGCAATAGAAATAGTTCATTAAGATGATTTTCATGAAAAATGGAATTTTTTGACAACTTTGACAAAATATAAATTTCGATTATTCCTTTCGAATCTTTTCCGTACAAAGTCATATTAAAATCAATAACTTTCCTAATTTAAGAATTTCAAATTTTCAAAGTGGAGGGTACAAATAATTAAGGCAGATTAAATAAGTTAAATGGGGATGAAAAACAACTTTCTATGCAAAAGCATTGTAGAAAATTTTAAATTCGACAGAATTGCATCGCTTACAACAGAGTATAAGATCAACTGCTGGCTAAAGGATTATGTGGCATTTAATGAATACCCAGGGAGTCTAGTAGTGACCTCTGTTATAATAAAAAAAAAATTTATATATATATATATATATATATATATATATATATATATATATATATATATATAAAATTAAGTATTGCACAACGAGGGTAATGAAACAGAAGGCGTCGTACATTAAATAGGAGGAAAAGCATTTAGAGATTTCATAATACGAAGATAGGAATGGTTTGGGCGTTGTGAACATTTATATTATTGTATTTAATAAAATACGTCCATTAGGAAGATTACGAATTTCTTACTCCAAATGTTTTTATAGTTACTGGTAGAAATACAAGAAGTCAGTAATAATTACATTTGTTAAATATTTTATTTACTTGAAGTATTTTTTTATTTATTTTTTATCTTGTGAAAAAATTGTTGTGTCAAGAATTTTATTTTATAAAATGATTTTTTGTATAGTATGAGATAGCTTTCTGTAGAAAATTCATAATTACAAAAGACGAAAAAACAAACAAAAAAGAGAACATTTTTCTTAAATAAAAATGTAGTAAAAGTTAATTCTTTTACTTGGTTCATATCCTACAACAGGTCAAGACTAACAGCATTAAGACGCACAACGATTTTATATCTATAATACTAAAAACTAACAACCAACTCCTACTTTTACTTACAATGAATAGTAGTATACGAAAAAAAAAAGAATATAGTGTGAAAAACTTCTTTTACTCGTTTTTTTTATGATTGCATTGATCGGACTTACAGTATTTTGAAAAGCTCGTCAAAATTCAGATTTAAAAATGTTTTAGTATTAAATTGTATAACACTTTTTAATTAATTTTGATATTATTTATCCAAATAATGAGTTTTTTTGTGTCTCGTAATTTAAACAAACTTCGACCGGTCACAAAATATATATGTACAGTTTCAAATTAAGATTTATATACCTCTGGTCAAATCAAAAAAATGTTACAACAAGGATGAAAAAAAACGTAACGAATTTAGAATTCGAACACTGATAGATTTTTAGGTTCGGGACAGAGTAGCACTCAGCACTGTACAACAGATATGATTTGGTATAGTTAAAGTGAATTCTCAGCTATTTTGAAGCTTGTATATTTGATTAATTCATCTATAAGTGGCGCTGCTTAGGTTCCCCACTACTAACAACCTTGTTGTAAAAACAATTTTCTCAATCTAACTAGTTATTTTTATCGAGCTGAGAACACTAAATTTCCTCTATGGTCAAAAAAGACTTGTACAAAATAACACAGTGTAATCCCGCTGGATGAGACTCCTCCGTTAAGTTTGTCTATCATATATCCCACCTCAGACACCGTATTAGTAAGTACATTTTAGAATTGTTATGTATTGAAACAGGTATAGGGACGAGTTACTGCGAGAGGCGCGAGTTGAATAAGGCCATCTCGTGGAGTGAAGCCGAACCACCACATATATATACATATATGTTTATAATGATATTTTCAAGTTCGACGACAGCAAAAAGCTCTGGGTTTGGCTTGCAGTGTCACCTGTTCCACAGATTTTTTTTATTGAAATTGAAATATTAAATTTTTAATGCTATGCCATTACTTGAAATAAAAGTCATAAACTCCCTCCATTGAAAACAAATATAAATGTTTCTATCATAAAACAAGTATAAATATTTGTATCGTAAAAACAGTAATAAATGTCAACTCCGGGCCAACGAATATGAGGATAGAAATAATCCATCTGACATATTTGAAAAAGATCTTTCGTAGCTGTAATAGTTGTATTCGATAATTTAATTTTCTTCAGATTTAATCAATCGTCAAGCAGACTAGTGTAAAATAAAGAAAGAAATTTGGGCGTTGGTTGGCCCTACTGACTTTTTTTTCCATGTATATAACTCAGGAAGCAAAAATTGGGAACAATACGACTCAACTTATGCATTTTTCAAAATTTACCTTGGGTAAAAAAAATGATTCTTAACTAAGGATAAGACATCTAAACAAATAAATCAGCAAAAATCTTTAGTTCTTTAACTTTAAAATTGTGTGCATAACTATTATGAAAAAAGATAAACTGTTTTAAATAATGTATAACGTTACTTATCTTTGATACTAAATACAAAGAAATAGCGAAAATGATCTTACAGAACTGATAAATTTGTCATTAATCAAGTTATAATATCGAAACGGTAGCGATTCATACAGTGATTTTTTTACAGGCTTCGTACCTAGAGTGATATGCAACTAATGCAAAAAAATTGTTGACTCACTGCGTATTTCATATTTATTTTTTATTATGAAGCTTAAAAAACAGTTTGAAAAACCTAAAAGTGCACACCTCAAATCTTCATGTTATAAAATAAATAATTAATTTAGTTTTATAAACTATCGAAGCGCGTATGAATCCTTCGTAAGAATCTGAAAAAATCTTTTTCATTCTTAACTAACACGAAAAATTTCTTAACAGTACGAAATCGATGATCCTTTTCAATTTTATCAAAAAAAGAAATCTTAATTAATAAATAAAGTAAGAAAACTAACCTAACAACAAATCACTACACTGAGTTGTCACAAGATATAGTATCCACACATACTTTCATCCAAATCGACCAATCAATATTTATAAAAAAATATAAAGACTATTAAACTTGGTGAAAACGTTGGAAACTCTTCAGGAGAGAATTGAGTACTTTCAATGATTTTCAATTGAAGTATGCAGTGGTTAAACTTCTAATACTTGTTTAATTCATTCTCAAACCGAACACATTTGTACAGCAAATTCATAAAACCAAATCTGATGGAAGACTGACATCAAGATCCTTTCATGTAGATGGTACTATGAGGACCCTCAAAGAGAAACTCTCGTAAGTTTCTCGTCAGTATAATCGAATCGAAACACTCGAATAGCTCAATCAAGTAAATTTCAAGATATATATATATATATTATATATATATATATATATATATATATATATATATATATATATATATGGCGTTTGCCACAGACATTTAAATACCGATCGATTATCAATTCGGCAATTTTCGTAGTCAGATCGAGTATTGTTAGTTTTTCTTTTGATTTTTCTTTCATACCCGTGTCGGTACACGGCATACACGGAAAAAATAATCAGTACTACACGAAAAGAAAATTCCACTTAAATTTACAATGTTAACATCGTAATCGTGGACTACTTTCATTGGCGTCAATTTTTAAATGTCTTATTTCAAAATATACTATAGTCTTAGTTAAAATTACGATGTTAAATAGTAAAGAATATAACCTACATCGTAATTTTAACAAAGACTACAGTAAATTTTGAAATAAGACATTTAAAAATTGACGCCAATGAAAGTCTAGTCCACGATTACGATGTTAACATCGTAAATTTTAATGGAATTTCTTTTTCCGTGTAGCTACCAACTATTTTTTGGTAGCCGCTACCGATTATTTCGGTATTGATTAGCGAAATAATCGGTAGTTGCTACCAATTAATTTTCGGTAATAGTTATCGAAACAATCGGTAACAGCTACCGGAATAATCGGTAACAGCTACCGAAATAATCGGTGTAGCTGCTACTGAAAAATAATCGTTAGCAGCTACCGATTATTTTTTTCCGTGTAACTTATTATTATGAGTTTGGCAATCGTAGTGAGATAACGCACTTCCGATCAATATATTTACTCATTGCCTAAATACTATTTTCTAATATATATCATTACTGTGTTCGACGCTTTTCTGAAAAAGAGATCACGTCGGAGTCTCTAATTTAGCAGTAAAGGTATTATTAAATATAAACTAAATGAACTATCCAACAAAATAGTATTCCGGCAATGAGTAAATATAATTATCAGAAGTGCGTTAGCTCACAATTGCTAAACATAATAATAATTTTTGCGGTGTACGGACATTGGCATCAAAGAAAGATGAAAAAAAACCGATAATAATCGATTCGGTTACGGAAATCGCTGAGTTGATTATTGATCGGTGTTTAAGTGTCTGTCGCAAAAGCCATATATATACATAAAAGACTCGTAATAGTTATCGTTTGAAAGGATAACACACAACAATTTCAGTTGAGGATGAGGTTGACTGTTCGAGCCGCGGCTGAAGATAGATATCACGCGACGCCTGAAATCGTGTTTTATTCCGTGCCTCACACTATTTATTTTAAAATAACTTGCATTCAAATTAACAATGTTTAGAGTCAATCAACACAAGACAATTTAAAATAATAGGGCGTGTACACATTCAACTGTCAACTTGGTTGTTTAAAATGACATATGATTATTTTGAGTTTAACTATAAAAAAGTAATTCTGGCAGAGCTAAAATGGAACGAGAAAGCAATTTAACATTCAGAAACGAAATATTTTTTGCTCTAGAGAAAAAACCTGAGGTTCACAATTTACTGAATTGCATTGGTCTGAAATTGGCTTCTTTCAATTGGCTAAATATGATTTTAAACTCATGATTTCAATGCACGTATTATGAAAAAATGTATTTTTTATGATTATTTGCAGATGGTATTATAACTAAAGTGTAACTTATAGTGTGTTGCGAGGTAAGGGATGAAATAAGACAATTTCAGACGAGAGTGAAGTTGACATAACCCGAAATCAAAATCGTGTTTTGTCCCGTGCCAGACATATTTATCACAATACCTGCATTGGTACTGAGAATTGTAATGTCTGCAGACAGTCAAAACAAGCTAATTTCTGACCTATAGTAAGCTAAAAAAAAATAATGCTGTATTTCAAATATGCAAATTTAGCAAGGGAAGTAATCGCTTTTTATTAATTTATTAATTATTTTTTTTTATTTGAACTTATATTTGTTTTTTTTTGTTTTCCAAAGACAACTGTCAGTTTGGTTGCACTCTCGAACCATGTTTAAGTTCATAAGCAAAACTATAGATTTTGTAGTCTCTTTGAACAAATTCCACGGTGTGTTAAATATCTATAGATTAATTTCTTATGGATTTTTGTTATTTTGTAAGTGTGTTAATTTCATCTACGCACTTCGTTTTAGAATGTGATTATATTTCTTGCTCTGGTAAGAAAGCAGCGATTTTTAGCCGACTAAGTCGTATAGGTTTGAAATTGGCTCGTTTCGACTGACAAAACAGGCATTGAAACTCTTAACTTCAACGCAGTTGAAACGGATATTTATTTTTACAGAGCCTGTGTATGTTACATTCTACGATTTTTTTTTACGAGTATTGGGATATTAATTGATACAAAGGATTTAAGTTTTCAGAACCTTGATATTTTATTAATACTTGCCTACATTCCATTTTGACGGGCTCTCTCTTACATTCAAATTATATATAACAATGTTCATATTTTCACACAATAATTATTTCCTTAATTTTTCCATGAGCATTTATGCATGAAATCTGTAAAAAATTAGCTACTAACTTTTAATATCCTTGCTTGTTTCAGGTAAGGATCAAAGTTTCATCAGTAATAACGCGGGTAAGTTTAATTTGAAAGGACTTTACTGTAGTTATGAATTAAGGTTATGTTTTCACGGATCGTGTGAGTTAGGAAAACTAAAAAAAATTAACAATTTATTTTTCGAGGCGAAGTAAATATTATTTATTTTAAATGAATAATATAAAAATAAATCGTAGAAAGTAATATTTCTATGTATTTTTTCACACTTTTATTAGAAAAAAAAAACTATTTTCTGGTAATGTAAAATCTTGATGAAAGTTAATTCAATTGGGACAAATGTGTTTGAACAAAGAATCTTATAGTATAGAATCAAAGAGTTAAGTGAACAAACTGTGAGGTACAGACGGATAAGAACGGTAAATTGCGAGCAATCTAACTGATTAAGCTTTGCGGGTGTAATCCCAACGGCGTTTCGACCAATACTGTTCATGAACCAAAAGCGTGAAGGATGAGCGACTATCGCGTGATGAAAAGAGAACAAATACCGCAAAGAATCAAAGTCTTGTCGGACGAAGGATTTTGAGCTTAATGGTTACGACTTTTGGGTAAAGCTTGAATGTCGTACGATATGTACATGTTATTTAGGACTAATGATGTAATAATTCCACTCAATTTATATATCTAGGTTGGATTTCATTTTTCGTGTTCTGGAAAATTTTATTATACATGGAGAAAAATAGAAATAAAAAATGTACGAATTTTTATTATGCTGTCGATCAAACTTGAAACAGAAAGTTCAGTCACCAAAATTTATCATGCTGTACTGTAATTATTATTGCGAGCCTCTAAAAATTTTTTATTTTGTACTATAATTCATATTTTAGATGAATAATTTTCATTAAATTTTATCAATAAGTTTTAAGTGTATGGTATTTTTTGTAGTGCAGTATAATAATTTTTTGACGACTCAATTCCTTGTCTCGAGTTTGGTTGACAGCATACTAAAAATAAGTACATTTTTTAAGTCAATTTTTCTTTGTGTAGCTTTAGAAGTTTAAATTTATTTTAAATTTTGATTGTCTAATAATCAAACTTAGAAATCTCAATGAATTCCTATGATATATTCAGTCGGATTCCCTTGGATTTCTATAAGATCTTACAGGATTTTACATACATTCCTACCTGGTATTATAGTTCTTCATAAAATTATAGGATACATTTTTTAACCTCAAGCTCTATCAAATTATTGATTCCTTATAAACATATGAGAAAATTACTATTAGCATAAGTGAAGTCGTTTCTTTTTTTAAAATGTTTATAAATAGTTCCTGATAGAAATTATTGAAAACGATAGTAGAAAACAAATCGAGTTTTTGTCTAGTAACTGACAACTTGATTTAATCTTGAAAATGGTCAGTATAACATCAAATTACTATCTATAAACTGGCCAGTTTCTACCAGAGATACAATAAAAACCTGCGGCTTTAAAAAACTGCCACTTTTAAACTTTAGGGATTCAGGTTATAAAAATTTTCATGTGATCTTACTTGGAAGAAAAGAAAGATTTGCCAACACAAGACTTGGTCAAAATTTTATATTTATTAGAATGAAAGCAATTTCCTTGACGTTAAGTCAACATATTCTCTGTAATAAATAGATACGAAAAAATCTAACCTAAAAAGCGTCATTTTCTTCAAATTGATAAGTTAAAATAGATTTGTATTTATAGATATGAAACAAAAAATTAATTTAAATAAATCACTCATTCTTAAAATTAAAGTGATAAATGATAAATTAAATAAGTAATTTATCTGTTGTACTTTTCTCTACTAATTGATGTTATTATAGGTTATTTACTGAATGAAACACATACACATATTTGTTTGTACAAATTATTAGTGTGAGCAATGTTCATGCCTTCATTGTGGCGTGATTTCAAGTTTTACTGGTCTGTTTCCGGTTTAAATCGAGTGTAAACCTCGATTATTGCTACTTAGAAAATCATAGGATTCTATAAAATTGTAGCCGAAAACATCATAAGAATTTATAGAAAGCGAAGTGCATTTTTTAGGGTGTCAATTTGATTGTTGGAAATTATAAAACATTTTATTACCATATTTTTATTCCTTCGCTGAATTGATATAATTGACAACTAAAAAATAAATTTATTTCATAATTTTTTTTTAGGAATTTCATGATTTTACTGCACTGTAATTTAACTTATAAAGAGCTTTTGAAGTTTTTAGTTGTAAAAGCGAGTATGAGTTTATTTTTAATTACTACATAGAGAAATTATTCTCGTTTGAAATGCCATGGTGCTATAGTAACGCCAGACTATGCTGACTACATAACGAAAATTGAAATAAACAAGTTTTAATTTGTATCATGTGCCCAACATAGTCTAGCGTTACTATGACACCGTGGCATTACAAATAAGAATAATTTCTCTGGTTATTCAACATAGGTAGGAGAAGATCAGTTAATCGGACCACCTTCACAAAACGTAAAACAAAAATTTTTTTTTTTTTATTTTATTAAAACGAATATAGTGAAGTGGTTACTATTTAATCCAAATAAAGAAAGTGATTTGCAAGTTGCAACATCGTTAGTTCACGGAAAGAAAATTGTGGAAACGGTTCCCATAATTTTGTGAAATGTTTTCCTATACCATCATAGGAATCACGACAATAAATTATGAGAGCAATTCCGATAATTATAGTAATGTTACCCATAATTATAGGTATAGTTCCTATAATTATAGAAATGGTTCCTATAATTATAGGAATGGTTCCTATAATTTATAGGAATACTTCCTATAATATGGGAATAATTCCCATAATATATAGGAATACTTCCTATAATATGGGAATAATTCCCATAATATTATAGGAACCTTTCCCAAAATTATAGGATCCATTCCCATAATATTATAGGAATGGTTTCTATATCATTATGGGAATCATTCTTATAATATTATGGGAATCGTTACTATACAATTATCGGAATCATTCCTACAATATTATGGAAATGGTTCCCATACTATCATGAAAATATTAATTTAAAGAAAAGTGTGGAAATTACTACTGCAATATACAGGAATATTATTCAGCAGAAAATCAAGTCTATATCTATATCTATATCTATTCGTGCATAAAAGTTATCCCTGTATAGTAAGGGTAATTTTAAGCTTAATTAAGTGTTTCAATACAAATTTAGCATCGAAGAAGCTTCATTTGAATCTCTCCATATCATGCGGGAAATTTCGACACTATTTTGCAAAAAAAAAAATTTTATGATATTATAGGGGTGATTCCTATAATATTATGAGAATAGTTCCCATACCATTATAGGAACGGTTCCCATAATGATATGGGAATAGTTCCCATAATATATAGGAACCATCCCTATAATAGTGTGGGTACAATTCCTATACCATTATAGGAACCATTCCCATAATGCATAGTAAAACTTCCCATGATTTTCTTACCGTGTAAATAATGACACCGAAAAAGAAATTATAGTCGATAAATAACTTTTTCAAAATTTAAATTTTTGACAATAAAGTTTATTTTTCATATTTTCGGAAATTTTTAACAGCTAAAAATGTAAATTACTCCAAATGATTCAAAATAGCTCTAAAAATTTGTCCAGTGTACTTGCGCTTCCCGTAAAAAAAATATTTAAGTTATTTTAAATGCAAATTATTCAAAGTTAAAAAAAGAAAATTACCGATTTTAATTTTGAGTACAATGTTTTGTTATTAAAATTTTCTTTTATAAAGGAAACGGTATTACATGAGAAATTGTCAACAAAAAATGTCAATATACGTAACAAAAAGTTTTAAGAATTTTTATGGAGAATAGTACGCAACTTCAGCTACCTTTTAAAATGTTCTCAATAGCAACTCACTACTTTTTACACGATGTGTGTCAAGCTGGTTAGAATATCACAAAACTTGTCCATCGCCTGTAGCTAGACTTGCCCTCTGTTTTAACATTT
The DNA here is from genome assembly GCA_964016945.1 of Microplitis deprimator. Lineage (NCBI taxonomy): Eukaryota > Metazoa > Arthropoda > Insecta > Hymenoptera > Braconidae > Microplitis > Microplitis deprimator. The sequence goes on from OZ024707.1 coordinate 16,660,489, forward strand.
TTTCATTTTTCTATATCAAACTTAGGCACTGACAAGCTCAAACAAACTTTTCAAAAAACAATCAGATGACGCTAAATTATTGTTTTTATGTAAAATTCATATACTTTACTGCTACAAACAGCTAATTAAGTATTTAACAAAGAAGATTCATATTTTTGCCATGTCTTGTTTTCATACATTGTAAAAAATTTGCGGAGTCAACACGGATTAAATCCGCGGCGAATTCGGAGCGAATGATTTTTTAATTATTTACTATCCTTGGAGTGAAATTCACTCCAAAGGAGAGTTTATTCCATATTAAAACAAAGGCGATTTTCGTTACAGAGTGAATTCGATTTGAAATAAAATCAAAATTCATTTCAAATTCACTCTCCATTTTTTACAATGTAGTAAGATAATATTGAATGATATTTATACCGTAACTTAATAACTATTTCTTAGCCACGCTGGCTTAGTATTCAATTCCCTTACCTTCATTATGCAATCGAAGTTTCTCAAGCTGTGTTGATTTTGCATGTATTTCTCAGTGTTTACCACATAAAATATTTATTTACAGAATGATAGACCACCCTATTCAAACTACATCACCGTCTCATAAATGTAGGATGCAGTACACTTTGATAAGACTCCTTCTTATCTTACGTAATACAATCTACCATCTGTGTTTCGAAACTCACAAATCAAATAATACACTTAACTAATGTTTATTTCAATTATAAAAGTGCTATCTAGTTTTACAAAGAACGTAAAGGTAGAGTTCTCATTTACATACAAATTTAAATTTCAAATTAATTGAAAACTCGAATTTGAAGAAATTAATAATAAATTTGGTCGTTAAGTTATACCATTCCCCCAGAGAAATCTGTATGTATACCGAAAAAAAATAATCTGAAAAACAATTGACCCTGTGGGCCAACCAATTTTGAAAATCGGACCGAAACCAATAACTTTCCTTCTTTAAGAATTTCCTTTTTTTATAGTGGGAAGTTGAAAAAAAAAATTCAGATACACGAAGAGAATTTTATGGTAATATTTATGATATATTATGGGAATGGTTTCCATAATGCATGGTAACCGGTTTTTTTGAAATGTTGATTATAGGAACGTCACTCATATATTATAGTTATCATTACTATAATATTATGGTAATGGTTACTATAATATATGGTAACGATTACCATAATATTATGGGAACGTTTACCATAATATTATGGTAACCATTACTATCATTTTTTCACATGAAATATGGGAACTGTTACATAATGATGAGAATTGTTCCCATACTTATGGGAACTTTTCCCAGAAAGTATGGATCTATATCCCATAATTCCAAGTAATAATTACCATAAAGATATGGGAATATTTCATAAATGTACAAGGAACGGTTACCATAAATTTTTCTCCGTGTATAAAAGAAAAGTTAAGAGATTTTTTTTTTATAGCGAAATTTAATGTAATATTATATATCATACACGAAATTATATTTATCGCAAGTGAACTTTGAAAAGTGCCCTATCAAATTTAATTAATCATTGACAATCAAGCCACAGCTAGCAGTTCACCTCACCATAGTTCAAAATTTGAAGTTACGTAACATACGCGTGAATAATCTCGGAGAATCATCCGAAATTATTCAAACTCGAGTGTGTCATATACCAACCTCGATTCTACAGGCAAATTCAATTCATGCAGCTTATCCCGTTTTTAATGTAATAAACGCTGAAGCTTTTGCGAAATTTCATTCATTTATTTGCACATTGAAATTTCGTTTTACTGATATTTTGCACCATAATTATTATTATTTTCCATTATTTGTTCAAAAATTTGAAAAAACAAAATATTTTTAGATTTAATTAATTTAACTGAGAATATGGTATGCTTGTAATAAAAAGCATTCAATTTTTCTGAAAAATATTATTTCTTGGTGTTATTAAAAATAAAAAAAATTATATTCTTTTCTGTACCAACCCCTTCAATTGTAAGTACATTCTGTGCGTTTACAATTCTGCCGTGCTAAGCGCAAAGGAAGTATCTTATATGAAAATACTATAGTCAGATACCCTCTTTACGCTTAGCATGGCAGAATTGTTGTGGCGACATGTGCAGTGATTGCAATGTTAATCTCGGATTTAATACAAGTCACATTTTTGCTGTATCTTTAGAACTTTATATTTTTTACATACCTCGCAATATACACATACCAGACAATTAAAAGTTTATTTGCACATTTGCAAGTAAAAACAATAGTCACAATGTTTTCATTACTTTAAGTCTATGTACGTCGACATTGTAATCCCACCTTATTATTGTCATTAAAATATTTTCTTAAATGTGAGAAATTTTTTTTTTTAATTCGAGTAATTGGGAATAACTAGAGTTAAATTAGAAATAATTGTGGAAAAATATTATTGTCAATGTGTCCTTTATATATAGATCGTTGATTGGCTGTTGGATTGACAGCGGAATTTTTAAATATACATACTCGGAGAATTTCACGGTATTTTTTACACGAAATATATGTATAATACAATAAAAGTCATGATCAATAAATAAAATAATAAAAATTATAATGAGGCATTGAGGTGTGCACTTTTAGATTTTCCACCATTTTTTTTATTGTAAATATTAAAATAAAATTATACATTTTTGAAAAAATTTTATTTTTGGAATATCTTTGAACGCACCCTATCGATCAAGCTCAATTTTTCACAGCTTGTAGCAATTAACAAGCTGCGTCGAATGCCACCTTGATGATCAAAATTGGTTCATCCGTTCCAAAGGTTACAGATATCTACATACATGCGTACGTACGTACAGACACACATACATACACTCGGACATCATCGTGAAATTAGTCAGAATAGCTTCCTAGAACCTCAAAACGTCAAAATATGATAGAAATTCGATTTTCGAAAATCGGACCGAAACCAATAACTTGCCGAATTTTTGAAAATTTTCAATTTTCTTAGCGGGAAGTTAAAATATGTGGGTGTAAAACATGTGTATTATTAATCAGTAGCTTTGAAGTTGCGTTATTATTGGTAATAGATTTAAACCTTTATCGACAATTTGAATTACTTTCAGTCCGTTGATAGAAAATCGAGTGCTAAAAATATAGATCTTTTGAGGTTCTAGGAAGTCATTCTGACAATTTTTAAGATGAAGCCTTAGTGTGTGCATGTGCGTAATCCTTCCATATCTGCCAAACGGTAATTCCTCACTTTTTTTGAGCACGATAACTGTGGCAAGGCTTAAGGTTGGCCGGTAGGGTCAGCCGTTTTTCATATTTTTTTATATTAATAGCTTTGAAAAGCAGGTTTACTCAACTTCATAGCTATTTGTAAAAAAATTTTAGAGCAAACACTTTTTTTTTATTACAGAATTGCTGTAGATACCTCCATGCAGTTCGAAACATCGTTAAGTTAAAGTTATCCATGCGCCTTAAAACATCCAGCTTACTGATGCATTTATAAAGGGAAAATACTGTAGTGTTTAAAGCAGATTTTACAGATTTTCCTACATTTTTTTGAGTTAGTAATTCTAAAAATAAAAACTAATTGCTCTGAACAAATTTCTCTGGCTGTTACATTAGTTTTGTTCGGTTTCTTTAATCAACTATTTATTTAGCAAAAAAAAAAAAAAATTTATCTGTCGGAAAGAATCAAAGTTTAATTTCACGGTTTTATACAGCTTACTAAAAAAATTTATCTCGAATTAAACATCAATTTTTTTATATTTTGTCAATCAATTTTTCAGACAAGAATATATTATATATTCCTGATAATTAAAACAAATTTAATTTCTTTAATCGAGACATATTTCATCTATCGACTTTTTTTCGACCAGCAAAAAGAACTTTTTTGTACGCTTTTATGCCACTCCAACGATACCTTTAGCTAGGATACGCCCTTTAGTATCTGTAACGTAATATATAAACGTGAAAAAAAAAGAAAATAAATATTCAAGAAAGTAAAGTTGTTCGTATTTATGAGCATTATATTACTTATGAAAATGAATTTTAAAAGAAATTCAAATATTGTGTGAAAGATACCTACTACAGAAATGGTTTTATTTACTTTCGTTCTTTGATGTAAGCATTGACTCATGGTTAATTTTCCAGTAAATAAAAGTCAACTGTTGTGCACACGTGAACGTTAAGAATATATAGAGAGTACAACACTATGACACTAGCTTGGAAAATCGATAGTCCATTGTACTGACTTAAGTTGCTCAATTTATATGTGCACTCCATCTTATTCTACTCGCTTTTCGATTACGCAAGTGCCGTGTTGAGAATTTTTAAGTACACGAACAGAATTACAAACCAGTCTATTTTGCAATAAATTAATGTTGTCCTTTGTGTATCCTGTTGTTAGATCAATACCTTTAGAATAATTACTAATACTATTTATAAATAAAACTTTTTATTGACAAGGTTCTTTCCTTATTCACATCCGAACCCTTTTCCCTCATTTTCCTACATGAAAAAAATTTACTATTGAAATTTACTCTCCTAGCTCAATAAAACTGGATCGACCAGCGCTAGTGGGTCCTTTTGCAGTGCTCTTTATAAAATGTAAGGTCTTAAAGCATACTAGAAACATATATTTCATAAAAAGCACTGTATAAAGTCTGCCTGACGATAGTTAGCCTACCTTAACAGTTGGCACTAAAATTTTTGTCTAAATTTTAACCTCGGATTTTCTAGAGAAATGCCCTCCGTGAGAATAATGTGTGAAACGCTTTGCGGCTCTGTATTCTCTCAAAAAATGAATGGGTTTCCCACTAGAAAGCATTTTTCAGAATTCACTAATGAACTGTAAAAAAAAAAAAAAAAAAACAAGACTTAGTTTTAAGTCCGAATTCACTTCATCACTCATTCTGGGGTGTAAAAAATAATCACTTCGCGTACAGGGTAATTCTAGAAGAAATAATTAAGTTTTACTCGATTTCAACCAGAAGCTGGCCAGTAAACTGTCAAGTAAAGCATGAAATACACGCACGTATTAGTGTATACAAAATATTAGTGTGTGCAGTTTTTATACCTCAATTATAGGTGGCGTGATTTAACCTACAATAATTAAATAACCTACAATAACAGAAATTAATAAAGAAATGTACGGCAATGTTATTTACTGTGTGAGTAATGAAAATTATAAATGTTAAACAATAGTACGTTGCATAGAAAGTATGCTAGGTGAGTCTTTATACGGGAAGCACAATTTTTTTCAACACGAGTCGTAGGTGCATACGGTTTCCCTGATTAAGCAAAACGATTTACTCAATGATGAATTTATATCTGCATAATATTAAAATTGAATCGTTTTGAATCATTTCTAATCGTTTTGAATCGTTTGTTTGAATCAGGGTTAGTGTGCACCGGAGACGAATGCTAAGAACATTGTGTTTGACGGATAATAACAGCCCACGTGCTATGCACTATACTTTGTTCAACAAATGTATGATTTTTGCGAATTAGTATATCAGCAAAGTACAGTCTAGTTGCGTTATGAACCCGCGTAGAGGGGTCTAGGAAAATATAATTTTATGAATTCCTGTACCCCCATTTCTGCTCAGTAGTCGACTGCCGTAACTCACACTTCCTCTACTTTACCAGTGTGTGAATGTATACATGATTATTTTTATAGTCATGGAGAGGGAATCTCTTCAATAGAAATATAAGTCGACGGACTCATTACGTGACTCGACTGTAAACCCGAAATCAGGTGTTGTGGTTTATGATACTAGTTCTTGACTGCTGTTATCACTTATTTTTTATTTTAGTTTAATTATTTATATATAGTTCAATTATTTGAAAATTATCAACGTATTTATAAATAGACACCGACATGAAAGTTGTTAAATTAAGTGTACTACTCGTTACAAATATATTTTGTGTCGAAATTGTTTGCTCTGGTAATAATAGTAGAGTTTGTTCTTAAGAACGATCGATAACTACTTTAGAGAAATGTGATTACCCTGTTTAAAAAATCCGATAGATTCTTATAGCTGCATGTATAAGGTCCTATACTTAACTATAGCACTTCTCATAGAACTCATTCATTCTTATAAAATTTCTATGGGAATTTATGAGAATCTATTTGATTCTATGAGATTTTCTAAACAGGGTACACTGAAAAAAAAAAATACTGTTTTCAAGTATCTGCGTGTTTGAATCCTCCCGAGTAAATATTTGTTTAATCATAGTAAAAATATACTCCAACCAAGTAATATTTTCTTGATTTAAAAATTTTTATACTTATTTTAAGAAAATATTTTTAGTTGGAGTACATTATTACTAAGATTAAACTAATAATTTTCTCGGGAGGATTCAAACACGCAGATACTTGAAAACGGTATTTTTTTTTCAGTGTATGGATTCAAATGCGTTTGTTTATGACCCTCATAATCAAATGCTATTGAGGAACACAGGACGACATTTGCCTTTTGACAAACTATTAACCTCCGATCGGTAAACCGCCATTTAGGGTTCGCTATGCAGATATCATCATGCGCGATAGACAGGCGTTGAATAAGAACTATTATGCCTATTCAATTTATTAATTATCATTTTAATTTTGATTAATAAATGATTTACTTGAATTAATTTTTCGTTTAATATCTATTAATACGAATCAATTTTTATTTATTGATTTGTACAAAATAACGATTTTTAGGTTAGACATTTTCCTACCTCAATCTTACAGAGAGTAATTTGGCTTAATTTTAAGGAAATTGCTTTAACAATAACCAAAATAAAATTTTGACTAAATAGTTTTTTGGCTAATCTTTCCCTTCTTCCGAGTAAGAGCAAATGAAAATTTTTATAAGTTTAAAACCTAAAATCTAAAAGTGACAGTTTTTCAAAGCCACAGGTTTCATTGTATCTCTAGTAGAAACTGGCCAGTTTATAGACAGTAACTTGGTGATATACTGTCCAATGAGTGACTAAATCAAATTCAACTGTTAGTTAGAGAAAAATTAGATTTAATTTCTGCTATGGAAGTAGAAAACTTCTTGTCAACGAAGTGATTTCGGAATGGTTGTAGATTTCCATTTACGCTTACTCCTTAAATTTTTTACAGTGTACTAAAGTTTTGATGATAACAGCCATAATATAGTCCTACTGCATGGAAAAAAAAATTCAGTTAAATTTACGATGCTAACATCGTAATTTTTCCTATTGATCATTGTAGTGGTAGATTATACCTTTAAAATCAATATTTTTTACGATGTAGCATTGGAAATTTTATTTGAAATAATACTACCTACCAATAACATAGACTTAAGATCTTTAGTATTAATTATGATATGAATATCGTAAAATTGGTGAATTTGAAGTAATAGAAATTTTAAATGTAAGTATAAAATAATTCTCGTTCGAGTGTTGGATCCGAACACGAGACCTTTCAAGTGTGAACTAACCGACGCCTTGGACCTCTCGGTCACAGAAGGGCTCACAAGTCCAGAGATTGTTAAGATCTATATGAACGATATAAATAAACAGTCATAGGTCACGACAACGCCTTTTACTTACTTTTTATAACGTACATTGTATTATAACAGAGGCAGCACTGTAATATTTATTTTATTTAAAAGTAAATAGAAAGATAAATATAGGAATAGATGTAGTTTCTAAATGGTAATTTTTTTTTGTTGTTCTTTTTACGATATGAACATTCTAATTTTTGAAGTAATTTTTAATTCAAAAAGTCTTTCTAAAAATTACGATGTTAAATAGTAAAAAATGTAACCTACATAGTAAATTTTAAAATTAGACATATGAAAATTGATGTTAATAAAAGTATAGTCCACGATTACGATATTAACATCGTCGATTTTACTGAAATTTTCTTTCCGTGTAAATAAAATGATTTAAAAAATAAATAACTAATATACAAACATTTATAATTTTTGTCTGAAAAGTTTGACATTTTTGGAACTGTTGAAACTAGACACTAATTTTCACTAAAGTAGAAGCACAAAAGCAATAAGTACTTCTACTTGCGAAGCAAGAAGTTTTGCTACAGTTGCATTATAATGACAAGAGTTTCTATGCATTAGTTTCTAATGATTCTATGTTAATTATTATACATTACGTAAGATAATGGAAACAAGAGAATAGCCTTCTAGCTTTACTGCCTTTTGATTCACGAAGTTCAAAGTTATTATGCATCACTATGCGTTACTTTGATATGTAAAAGTTAATACATGTGATTAAAAAAAAGTATTTTCTAAACAGTAGTCATATTGTAAAACAAGTAAAAAATATCGAAAATCACCCGGGTCAAAAATAAAACTTTATTTAGACTTGGACATCTTAAATCGTGACTAAGTAAGCCAGTTAAGTTGATTTAAGGCGAATTTGCGTGAATCCTCTTCAGTTTTGGCTTAACTGGTCTTACTTAGTCACGATTTAAGTGGGTTTGCCATCTATTTTCTTTCTTACACACATGTGAACAAACGAAACCGTCCTTGTTGCACTTACATTAGCAAATGGAAATTTCAAATGAGCCGTTCTCGGGTATGAACTGAAATTTCCGAACCGGAAGCATTTCATTCTATAAATAATAACTTTACGCATCGAATGACATATTTTATTTAATTATTTGAGCCTTTATCTATGAAAACGGTTCATTTAAAAATCACCTGTTTCACTCTCTTAAGATGACCAAGTCTAAATCAAATTTTATTTTTGACCAGGGCATTCTTCCGTCAAATTTCGGTAGAATTTTTGGAATCTAACCGTAAAATTGTTTGCACAAGTCATTAATTGTACTATATACTACTGTTTCATCAGTGCAATTAAAACAAGTAGTATTTCAAACTTTTTTCTTTTAAAACCATTCAATTAAAAATTGCTGTTATTCAGAAAATTAGTTGAAATATGATTTAAAGTATTTTTTTTTTTTTTTTTTTTTTTTTTTTTTTTTTTTTTTTGATAATTGTAATGAATTGTTTTGTGAAACTATAATCTACTGCTGAATAATGTAAATTGAGAATTTAAATTATTGACAAAAGAGAATAATAATCCCTCACTGAAAGCAAATTAAATGAGCGATAAACGTATAGTTAATAAGTTTTTATCTGTTAGGTAACAATGCATGTTAAATGTTGAAGTACTACATATGTAATATATTATTTATTATTTTGTATTCTAAAATATAATTTCGTATAATATTGACGATAATTCAAATTGGGTAGATTAATTTTATTCGAAGGGAATATAAAAAATTAAACTTTCTCTTATGAACAATGAAAGATATTTTAAATATCTTTACTCAGAAGAATTTCGAGTTGCAATAACGATAACACCTGAACTAAAACGCCTAGTTGAGGTGATTAGATAGGCTTTCAACATTGCATGTCAACTGTTTAGTTCCTGTAGCTATTCGAATTAATGTAACTGTTTTAATTAATTCTGAAGCAAAGAAACTATGGAACATTGTTATGAATATGTGTCATCACAGTATAAAATTTCATTTATAGAAATCCACTGAACAGTTATATAGATTCCTATGGATGCCCGGGTATTTGTAAGTTCTTATAGGATCTTATACTTTTCCATAGATTTCCACAAAATTCCGAAAAAATCTATGGATTCCTAAAACGTTTTCGCGAAATCCAGCTATATTTCTGTATGGACTTTTTATTTCTATTTTCGTTAATGACAGTTCTGACTGTGATTAAGTTTTATAAAAATTAGTGTGAATAATAAATAGTATTTATAGTTTCTGCTCAATTATAAATTGCAAATGATAATTTACGCTTACGCTAGTAATTGATTCCACCATTAGTCTTAAATTAAATTGTTTCTAAATGGCTGCTGATACTGAAACTAAGTTCCAATGCAGATACACAGTTGAAAAATTTGTATTAAATTTAACACATATCACATGTCCCAAACGGTCCACTCGATTTTTTGTGTTCATTTAACACATTATACTTGTGTCAAACAATAATACATGTTTAAAACTTTTTGAGATCAGATACAACACATTTTATTGTAATTAAATTTACCCTTGATGGTGTCAAATAGTTGACACAAAATTTTTAACCATTTAACAATTATACACAAGAACACAAAATTCTCAACTGTGTAATCATGAAAAGTCTAGTGTGTAACTCAGGATGAAACACGATTTCAGATTGCGGGTGATGTCAGCCAACTTCACCCTGGTCTGAAATCGTATTGTTTTATCCCTTGTCACGCAGTATACTATATTTTTATAGTACCGCTCAACACTGGGAAAAATTAAATACCGATAAATGCTCTCTAAACATGAATAAGTGAAATAAGTGAATATTCACTATTCCGAGTGCCAATCGAACCACTTTTTGGAATCAGTGGTTCGATTTTCACTTTCAAATTAGTGCATACTCACTTATTTTCATTAATTGATATTTAGAGAGTGTGTTCTTTTTACACCATTTTCGAAATTGGATTTAACACCAATAACTTTAATACCGGGATAGTGAGAACTTACTTTCTAAAAGTGAAATAGCGAAATTCACTAGCTAATAGTGAATGTTCACTAATTCAGAGTTATAATAGTTGTACCACTTTTTGAGGTAAATGATATAACTATCACTCTGAATTTTTGAATATTCACTAATTTTCACTAATACAATTTTAGAGAGTATTGCTTACAATTTTTAACTGTAATTTATATGAGTGACTTTACTTGATGTTAATTATGTTTATTACTTTTAGATTAATTTACTATAGACGGAAAAAAATAATAGGCGCTGCAACAGGACACATCCTGTGGGAACAACAGGATTTCCATGTTACAGCAACAGGACATATCCTGTGGGAGCAACAGGACAATATCCTGTTGTAGCAACAGGATTTTTCCTGTGGAATTAATAGGATAAGCAGCAAGTTTCATATACCAATTTTTTTTTGTCAGTACAATAAAATTTCAAAATTTGAAAAAAGATTCAAATTTCAAAAAAAAAATCAAACTCAAAAAAAAAAATTAGTACATGAAACTTGTTCTTTATCCTATTGATTTCACAGGGAAAATCCTATCGCTGCAACAGGATTTTGTCCTGTTGCTCTCACAGGATATGTCCTGTTGCTGTAACATGGAAATCCTGTTGTTTCCACAGGATGTGTCCTGTTGCAGCGCCTATTATTTTTTCCGTGTATTATTATTGAGAGATATTAACATTGTCACCATTCTGCAAGTCTTATTATAAAATATAAAACAAAACCCATTTCAAAAGCTTTTCAAATAAATGACTTACATTTATTAATTACATTAATTCAAAATTTTAATCTACTTATGAATTTTACTTAGTAATAATTACATTTATAATATTGTGACAATGATGAAATTGAACAATTGATTTGTATGTTTTGAATTAATTAATTATTATTGAACATTAAATAGCAATGCGTAATACATTCCTGATAATCCACTAATGAATTAAATAAATTTTCATTCATCCTACTATTGTCTATGGAAATCATACAGCTGGAGTATACGAATGTAGAAGAATAAATAAATAAAATAAAATAAAATAAATAAAAAAAATATAAAAGAGAATGGCTTTGGCAGAAGTGGAGAATTTAATTGCTTTGCAATTTCCAAGTCGATTGTGGTCCTGCCAACGATTAATTGATATTCAACTGATAAATTGCCGAGTGTACAAGGCTTCTATATAGTAAAATAAAGAAAAAGAAAAATAGAAGATACTATATAGGATTACGTTGTGTATTAGCTAACTCATTGTAATTGAGAACTTTCGCATTAATAAAAAGTTAAATTATTCAATTCAACTCTTTATTTCGAGTCAAAATGCATCTCATAAATTTTTTTAGTTGATGTATTTCAATCAAGAGCCCTAACTTGTTAGTTTTACGAGTTTTATGAGTGATTTCTGGTTGATTAAGAATACGATGTTTACCAAATAAAATAATATATAATCTTATTGGCATTATACACTTAGAGAAATTCACGGTATTTACGGTAAAAGCAGGGTAAACGGTGTAAAAGCGGAGTAATACCGGTATAAAAGCGGGGTAAACTGCGTCGGCTTGGAATATTAACTTTAATGATTATAAAACACAAAAAATGACAGTTCTTTATGAAAATTAATAAAAAATATCATTTATTAACAAGAATAGTGATCGAGTAAGTAAAAATATTCACAAAGTAAAATATTTTAACACCGGTAAAGAATATCTGCACCGGCGGCGGCGTTATTTTAAAACCGGGGAATTTTTTTTAACACCGGTACAGTATATTTACACCGGCGGTGGCGTTATTTTCACACCGCTTTCGGTGTTGAAATTTAACACGGCCGATTTTAACACCTACACCGCTTGGACTTACCCCGGTGATTTTTTACAGTGAAGGAATGGTGTATAAAAAGTAGATTACACCGTGTCAAAAATTACACGGATAGATAATTTATACCGAAAAATTTTTGCACGGTTATTACACACTACTGGGCCGTGTAAAGTTTTCGGGGGTCATTTTTACACCAAAATTTTTTACAATGTATAATAATTTAAGGACTAAAAGCAAATAATTTCGTATTGTTATTCAGCGAAAAAGATTAATAACCATAAAAGAAAAGGTTTTAGAGTTCCCTGAAATTATATAACGAAAGGCAAAAAATTTTGTATTTTCAAAAATTGTGATTCGTCTCTAAGAACAATTGTTTTAAAATTCACATCAACTGTAGGAGTGCTAAAAAGGTAGTTCTACTTGTTTCTTTGAGTGTGAGAAAAAGTATGGATGACGTTTCAGCTTAACAATAATTTCAGTGAATATTCAAAGCCAACAGATAGATGTTGTACTGAATGCTATTTGAATCAGCATTTTCAGGTCTCGTGTACAATTATACAATTATTTCTGTATACAGGAATTAATGAAAAGAAAATATTTATGAAAACAATAAAACAATACTTTTAAATAGAGAGAATAATCACAGTTAGTAGGGCCAGTTTCATTTCGTTAATTGCCGTGGTTGCAGCAAATTGTCGAAATGAATCGAAGCGCCAATTCGCGAATGGGCGCTTGTTTTATGCAAATTCGATTCGTAAGTTTCGATGCGCAAATACAGACAACAACTGGGTCATCGACGTCCAGTGGGCTTTGTTGGTCGATGTGTCATCTTTGTACACGAAATATACCAATATATGTAAATTTTATATACACATAATATATAGGTATATATATACAAATATAAGTGAACTACTGATGTAAATTCACAAAACTACTTAATATTCTCTCGGCATGACTTAAGAGCAATCGTGTACGTAACGTTTTATGTAAGTAAACATTATAATAAGTTAAATTAAAAAAAAAAAATTTAATTTGGGTATCTAGAGATTTACTGGGATCAAAAATTAAAAAATGATTCATATTTATGTTAATTTAATTTTCGTATAAATAATTAAATTTGCCTTAATTTATTTGTATAAAATTTTTCGGCAAATTAATTTTATATAAATTGGGATGATCTGCGTGAATTCTAAATATTATTTTTTTGGTGAAAAATTTATGACGACTAATCGATAAAATGTAAAATGAAAATAGATATAGGTCAAAGAAAAAAAAATGTAAATATTTATGCGGTTGCTTTTAGAGAAATACAAATATATAATTAAATCGATTACTATCATAAAATATTCACTGGATAATTTCAGTTAAAAAAATACAACACGCAGAAAAAACACTTGTAGTAAGGGCAGTAAGAATGTGAAGAAAAATTACAGGCTGTAAAAATAATTTGAGTAAAGCGTTAGTTCAATAATGAACTCGAGCTAACTTTGTAATATTGAGGTGCTGATAATAAAGGAAAGAAGAAAAAAACATTATTATGAAATTTATTATTCAGTTGCAATTGCGTGTGTCGTTTTTAAAAGCTGACTATGCGAAAATTATCGGTCATCTATTGCTTTTTTTTTTTTTTTTTTTTTAGTACACTTGTTTTTTTTATTGGCAGCATTTTATTTATTTATTTTATATAATTATGTTGTATAATATACTTATCAAGCCTATTAAATTAAGTAGTAATTGATATCGGAAAGATATAAAATTAATTAACTTTAGTCATAAATCAAGTACACTTTACACTGTGAAAAAGCCGGTGTAAAACCACCACACTACCCTGGTGTTAAAGTAATCGGTGTTAACATAACACCGGTAGCTGTACAGCTACCTGACGGACCTAATTTACAGTAATTTACGGTAAATTCACCGTATTTTACGGTAAGCCTACACCGTAAAAAATCACCGGGGTAAGTCCAAGTGGTGCAAGTATTAAAATCAGCCGTGTTAAATTTCAACACCGAAAGCAGTGTGAAAATAACGCCGCCGACGGTGTAAATATTTTGTACCGGTGTTAAAAAAAATTCCATGGTGATCACTTATCAAGTCAAGTAATTAGAAACAAGATAATAATTCCTTCTATCATAACTTTCATATTTTCCATAACGCAATGATTGAATTAAAGATGATAAGTTCATCAATGATAATTTTACGTTATATTTTTCACTGATTTAGTTTGCAAAGAGATTTGAATCAGAATAATCTGTTTTACATATTGTATACAATAACATTGACATGCCATTGTAGACAAATATTCTCTAAATTGCTCCACACCGAAAGAAAAATATTGCTGTAATAGCAATACCGTTAGGTTATAGTAACCATCTAAAGTTAGGAAAATCGTAGATCGTTAATATAGCAATACTTTATTTGCGTAAAGGCTAGATTGCTATTTTACCCATACAATGTTTTAATAAATCAACTATCTATAGATGGTTGCTACGGCAATACGTATTGCTATATTAACAATACGTATTGGTATATTTACAATCCGGATTGCTGTATTAACCATATGGATTACTATATTAACAATTTGGATTGCTATGATAGCAATCTATAGGAATCGTTAAAACAGCAATACCAAGTATGGGGAACATAACCAAAGAATATGGTTAAATTGACAATACTTTTATTTAAAATTGAAAATAGTCAGTGCAGCAATCTAGTATTGCCAAGTTAAAGATACATTTTGTTATGACAACTATCTGCCATTAGCAATACTTCAGATTGTTACGATAACCACATTTTTTCTTCAGTGCATAAATTGACAAATCTGTCATATTCTTAATTTTTGAAACAATAAAAATATTTTTTTTTGTTTATGAAATAGAATTCGACTCCTGACGCTTCAAAAATGCAACTACTTTTTTCTTAACACTGCTTATTATTAGGAAAAATTTTAACACTTTCGTAATTTTGTTTTTAAATTTTTATGCCATGTTAACCTAGTTCGCTTTTCAATTCCGTTTCATATGAGCTTATTTTCTGTAAAAATCTAACTATTGAATAAAAGAGAAATCCAACTTGTGTCAAATTTATCAAAATTTTAAATGCATTGTCTGGAGTTTAATGTTAATTACTGATTAACGAAGTAAACGTGATCATTCAGTAGTTTTAAATCATATTTATCTTATACACTTTTGGTTTCTTAATTATTATTGACATTTTAATAACTTCATTTCTAAGTTTTATAAATAATTCGCAGTCTAAATTTATCATTAAATAAACGATATTGATCATCAGCACACTGTAAAAATTCGGGTCAATCTAGAGTGAATATGAATTTTTAATAAATAAATGGATTTGAATAAATAAAAAATCATTCACTCCGGGAAAACTTTCCTTCGGAGGAAATTTCACTTCGAAAGGGAGTGAATAAAAAAAAATCATCTATTTCGCATTCACTCCGAAAATTTTTTACGATGCATATAAAAAAAAATTTTTTAAGAAATGACTTGATTTTATAGGTCTATAGCTCAAAATCTTCAAATCCAAAATTACCACACCTAAAATCTGCATAAGCAAAATATTTAAATGAAAAAATATTTGTGAGTAGTATGAATCAAATTGAATTTGTCGATTTTTCTATCATGCATGATTACTTCGATGATTGATACTTTAGCTGAATAATTTTACTAGAATATATATACGAAACTCAACTCAAAGTTATAAATTTGATGAGTCGATAAATGTAAAATCAACTATCGACTCTTAGTTAATGTATTAATAGAAAAAAAGAGTAACATATAATCTAATGGACATCATAAGTGCACTCACTGCATTATCCGACATAGTTTCATATTACAGACTAAAGAGAATGCATACGCGTACTAAAGTACATCAATAATTCCCATAAGATTGATTATCTGATGTGTAGTTATTGATTATTAGTAAATCAAACGTATCGATTTATTAATTTATAGATATAAAATATAAATTTACGATAAACATTCAATTGAATTATTGCAAAGTTGAAAACTATTATTGAGGAAGCATAAAGCACCCCTAGTAAAAACGAAGAGGAGGCGCTAGTTAGCGTCTCGCCAGTTTTGCTGGAGACCTAATCAGATCTTAATCAAAGATAGTTATTGTAAAATGCTATTCATAATTAAAAGTATCAAGTTATACGTTGCTATATTATAAATTACAACTGTAATTATACAATCAAACTAATAAGATAATAATGATGCTTTAACATAAATATATGCAAGAGATTACTATAAATTGACTATACACTGAAAAAACAATATCTTTATAGTTAAGAAATTTTATTTGATGTAAAAAATGGTGGAATTGATAATGGCGAATTAGATCTCCGTTGATTAAGAATAAATGATGTATTCATTATACGTATCCTCATATCTTCAGCGCGACTCTGGATGTATTAATAGTTAAGATGCCAATATTTCGATCAAGTCTCAGTAAATTAATTATTAAAACATTGATATCTGATAAAAACAGAAGAGTTGTTGAATTAAATAATCCAGTATTTAAATGAAATAATACATTGTCACTGCTTAAAAATATATAAACTTGTAACAAAGCGTGCTTTTTTTATTATAACTTTCTATATTTTTTCATTCAAGATCAGTATATTGATATGACGTAGAATCTATATTAAAAAGAATTATTTAAATATTTATATTAATAATTCATTTCATTAAATTGAAGAGTAGTCATTAATATTAAAATTAATTTACTTATAAGTAAATTATTATAACTGAATTTAAGAAATGAATATAAATGAGCTATAATATTTTAAATTAAGAAATTATTCACCAATTAATGGAACTCACGATGGTAACAGTGACTTTTGATAAAGGGTAGAAGTACCATTAGGGGCCACTGCTCTATTTTTGGACATTTAATATTTTATTTTACACAATAAAAAGTACAAAATAAAATTTCCATTGCGACAATATGATTAAAGTATTTTTGTAGACATTTTAAAAATTAATTATGTCATTGCGTCTTTTACAAATTATTTAATTTTAATTTTTCAAGTGTCCAAAACCGGCCCGAAAGTATCAAAAAACGGTACTTCTGCCCTAATTGTTGTCAATTTTACCATGGCCATAGTAATTTTTGCAATGTGTTTATTTCCATTTCCGGCAGGTGGGCAACATTGTCTGGCTTTACTATACTGTAAAAAATTTTTGTGTAAAAATAACCCCCGAGAACTGTACACGGCCGTGTAGTGTAAAATAACGATGTAAAAAATTTTAACACAGTGTTATCTATTTATTTTACACCATTCCATGTTACTCGTTACAATTTGGATTAATGAGCTTATAACGAGTTTATAATTTTGACAAATGATCATTAAACATTTTTCACTATACTTAATCAATAACTATATTAATTTTATTTCGATATTAAATAGTGTTTTGAACATTTCAATATTTTTATAATTCTTTGTCTTACCGCAAAATTATCATAAATTACACACTTATAGATTTGGTGGTGTCAAAAGTTGTAATTAATACCTCCTAAATTTAACACGATATTTGGTGTACTTTTAACACCGATTCATTTACACTACACCGAGTCCGAAAAATTTTTTATAGTGTATGACACTATTGCATTTCAAACAAGGATTTCGAGTCCGTAGAATTTTATTGCTGCTCGATAGTAAATATTATTTTTAGTTCTATTGTTATTTCATTTTTTTTTGTTCTGGTTTATTCGATTTTTTATTTTCTATGTAAAGGTCAACCGACAGCTATATTTCCCAATACTTTTTTGCCAAATAAAATTACCGTTGAAGGATCTATTCTGATGTAACCTTGAGGGGGAATTCAGTTAAGTGAACTGCCGGAGAAACTAGCTCAATGATTGAAAAGAACGTGAGAGTAGGATTTTTGTAAGCTCAATTTTTCGCTCTGTTGTGAAATAAGTTGAGGGTAGAATAAAAATTAGTAAGCTGCTTCGACAAGTTCTGTAACAAATACACATATATTGGGGACCCCGAGACAAAATGAGACACCATTTGCGAAAAAGAAAAAAAAATTACTTCTTATTTATAAAAGCTTAGTTAGGGTTTGTAGAAAGGAATTGGAGAAGCTCAATCAATTGTTACAGGCTGAGCACTAAAATTCAAGCCACATTTTTATTTCTTTTTTTACTGAAAATTTTTAATTGGCCACACTGTCGGGACTGATCAATTTATTTCGTACTTTTCTACGATCGGTTATGCATTTTTAAAAATAAAGCAAATTTCTTCATCATACAGATAATTTTAATTGACGCTTATTATTCTGTCACTTCCAAACGAGCAAAGTTACTAAAAAAAAAAAATAAATAAAAAAATTTCCTCCATCTTATTGATTTATTAATTTGTGCGATAATCAAATTAGAACAGTTATTTTTGATTATAAAGTTATTGATTAAAATTTTGCATAACTTTTAATTTTTCTGAATTTTAAATGCCCACTGAACGATAAAGTATACGTCCAGAAAATAAATGTTCGTAATTATATTTGAGGTATTGAGATCTATGTTACTATAATTTCAAGTTGTATGATATTGAATATACCTGATATATATATATATATATATATATTTATATATATATATATATATATATTTCCCTTCGTTAATCATGTTTATAAACAAACTTTGAAATTTAGTTGATCTATATTGGCTGAAGACTCGACTCACTTTGATTAAACTTGGAGACTTGATTGGGAAATTAATATGTTTTACTCTAAATAAACATCAGTTAAATATTTACTTTGGTAAATGCAATAAATATTTTTAAAAAAGTTTTTGTCTATTAATTAGGGGAAGGGGGGGGGGGCAAAAGGGGGTACCCTTAAAATTTTATAAAAAAAAAATGTTATATTTTAAGTGGTTTTTAAACATTCCGAAATCACTTTTGTAAATATAATTGAGCGTTATTTTGAATTTTTTTTTGTTAAACTTTTTCAAAAATCAATTGTCAATTGAAAAATATGAACGACTTTTGTTTTATGATAAAAAGTATTAAAAATTTGTTTTTCTTCTTTTGTATCCAATAGTCATGTAAAATATAATTTTTCTTAATGTAAATTACTTGCAAAAAAGTTTAACTTAATCAAATTCATTTAGAATCCAGAAATTTTTTTTTAATTTTTTTAGGGGGTACCCCATTTTGCCTGCAAAAATAAAAAAATTATTTTTTTAACAGTAACTAAAAATTTTTTCTATTTACTTTAAATATTATTAAAAACAAAAAGATTTAGCGTATTTGAGTCCTAGAAAACTTGGTATTTCTTTAAGTACCCCGTTTTGCCCCTCCCCCTCCTATATTATTCATAGAAAAACTTCATGGAGCAGATTAAAAGGAGTAAAAATTGTTAATACTCATGTAAATTATTCGAGTACGATTTCGCATAAAAAATTGATTTTATTGAATATAAATTTACTTCAATATGAAAATCTGAGATCAAAGTAGATACGGATTAAAATTAAATTTACATCCACTCTATTGACGAAAACTCTCTATTTACTCTTAATGTGAAGTGACTTTTTTCAAAATTCTAGATCCGAGTGACCGAGTGAGTTCGGATCGAAAATTTAGAAATCGCTCAAGATGATTGTATTTTAATGGACGTAAAATAGATCCAACGCCTCGCGCTTGAGGTGTGCAAAAATATGTCAGACCAAAGAAGTAGTTTTCATGTAAGAAATATTTTCTGTGAGGAAATGCTAATGTTCTTTTTATGACGAGGTGTGTATGTATGTTTAGGTGGTTGTGAAAGCATCAAAAGATGCATAAACGCTACTTTGATTTAAAAAGAGTAATCCCTAATGGAACTTTTACGATTAATACAATATTTATAAAATAGTTCACAATAGAAAAACCTCCATATTTATATACTACTCTGTAAAAAGATCGTTGTTAAAAATGGACTCAATTTAACACCGCGTGGTGTTACAATGAAATAACACCTGTGTAGGCATTGTCATTTGTCGGTGTTAAAATACCGGTGTTAAATTCGTGTAAAAAAAAATTCCACTCATGGAAATTAAAAAAAATTGATTACATATAAAAAAATTTAATGAATATTATCTGGAGGAAATTTCGCTTTTACTTATGTACTTATTTAAATAATTATTTATGTTATATGTAATTTATTTATAAATTACACAATTTTACACCGAACATTTCAATTACAGTACAACTTGGTTATAAGTTACTGTTAGGGGCTGTAGGAGAAAAATTTCTTGGAAATGGCTTTCCCCTACTCTTATTATTTACTCGGTAATCGCTCAGTTTTCTGCTTATGTATGCGTTATGTTCGTGTTTGTGTCTGCAGTCCTTTTATAAGTTAGTTGACGTTTGTCATTTATCTATACGAACATACTTTATTAACTTATAAAAGGACTGCAGAAGCAATCTCGTCACTATAACCGAAAAACTGCGTTAGTGGAACCGGAGTTGGGGTAGTATTTCGAGACGAGCGAAAACAAATAGAGGAGAAGTAACTTATAACGAGGTTGTACTGTACCAATAATTAAATTAATTGATATGAACACTGTTTAACTGTAGTGATCGAGTAAGTAAAAATATTCACAAAGTAAAATATTTTCAACACCGAAAAATATTTATTCACTCAACTGTCTCATTACTCATTGATAAAAAATAAAAAAAAAAAAATAAAAAAAAAATTCGTGTCTGTGAATATAATTATTTTTTTATTCTAAATGATAACCTAGCATTTTCCCATGTTTGGTATGTCATAGGGTTGAAGATTACAATATTCGTTATAGTTGTAGAATGATAACGTGTCAGTGTCACTTAGCTGACAAGCCACAGAAGTGGAAATAGAATCACAAAGTTGGTTGGGGCTTTTAGTTCAAAAGTCTACTTACATTCTGTGTGACCTACTACATGTCGAGTAAAATAATGTTGAAATAAATGTGAATTTTTTAACTAAAATTTTCATTACTCTGCAATTAAGATTAAATATATTATATTTGTATTATTTTTTAATTTCTACCGAAAAAGTTTTCATGTATTCATTATAAATAAATTTAATATTTCTGTGATACAATTATATCATTCTCTGCGATTTTATTGCAGTGTAAAATGAATGTAAAATCACCATAAAACCGGTCCCTCTTGCACAACTGAAATTTAGTTTACTGAAAACCCAAAGTTACTATGAATGAATGCTTTCATCTTCATAAACTTGGACTTATGGGTCTGCTTACTTGTGCAACCGCAACTAGTGAGCAACTACATATTTATATATATAATAACTCAGAGAGTATTGTACTGTCTTTTCCGCTAAACGGTGCAAACGAATACCACTTAACTAATCACCTCTTATAAACAGTCGATTTTTATCTGAATTACTATTTCATAATTGGTGTTTTATAATTACTATAATTACAAAACCTATACAAATAAGTTAAATTATGATAATATTCATGTTTTATATTTCTGGCTTATTTTAATTTATTAATAACTTCAAGTTAGGGAAGGAAGGGGCAAAACGGGGTACCTAAGAAAATACCAAGTTTTCGGGGACTCAAATACACTAAATCTATTTTTTTAATGATATTCAAAGTAAATAAAAAAAATTTTCAGTTACCATTAAAAAAAAAAATTTTTCATTTTTGCGGGTAAACCGGATGTCCCCTTAAGGTAAAAAAAAATTTCTGGATTTCAAATGAATTTGATTATGTTGAATTTTTTTGTAAGCAATTTACATGAAAAAAATTATATTTCAGATGATTATTGGATACAAAAGGAGAAAAACAAATTTTTAATAGTTTTTATCATAAAATAAAAGTCATTAATATTTTTCAATTGAGAATGAATTTTTGAAAAAGTTTAAGAAAAAAAATTCAAAATAACGATCAATTATATTTATAAAAGTGATTTTGGAATAATTAAAAACCATTGAAAATATAAATTTTTTTTTTATAAAATTTTAGGGCTACCCCCTTTTCCCCCTTCCCCTATTTGCTTTATATTTCACGGAAAATTTTGATCAGTGGATTGTATATAAATTTTTGAAACTAAAAAACTTACAAATTTAAAATTACTCTTTTTCTGATAGCAATTTATTTTTTTTTTATTTTTTTTTTTTTTTTGTAAATAAAATTTTATACAATAAACTTTTAATAACTTCAGTACTTACTAATATTATTCATACCTTATTTACAAACTGAATTCAAGTAAATTTACCAGCATCGATTTCAATTCAATTATCTGCATAGCAAACACTATGATATTTACGTATCGTATGTGTAATTAATTCCTGTTATTTAATACCTCTGATAAAACTAACAGTTTGATTTACCTAGTCTTCCAGATTATACAAATTTAAAGTTTCCATAAACAAAATTAAATTATTTGTTTTGTTTATGATCAAAGATAATTAATTTCCATAATTTAATTTAGTTGAAGTTATCAAGCGATTCTTCTCTTTAATGCTATGAAGACTCATTAATTTCGAGCAATATCTCTTCATTAAAATAGCGTTTGATCAGTATTCTGAGTCTTCAAGCTAATTTTTTATCTCTCTGTCTTTTGCTCGCTCATAATAAAAGTTAATTAATAAAAGGATTTATTATAGTCAAATTGAGAAAGTGCTATGCTTAATAGTTTTGTTTAGAGTGCTCAAGAATTTAGTCAACAGAGTGCACAGCTAGTACAAAGGTAATTAAGTATATTGATTCAGTGCACACACTTCACACATAGTAAGATACAGAGTCTATACTCGCAAATTTAGTACTCCCAGAATTTGCCATTTTTAGCCATTCCATTTTTCGAAAAAAATGATAAACTGAGTAAATGAAATATTCAAATATGTACATTACATTAATCTTTTTAAATTAATTTACGACTTTATGATTAAATTTACATGCGCAAACATACCGTCATGCGAACATACATGAAAAGCTGGGCATAACCCCATATCAATCAATTTCATTTCACATAATGATTACAAGTGATTAATACTATCAATAGACGTATTTGAATTATATCGCGCTGTGAAAAATCAGGAGCGAATTTAAAGGGATTTTATTTCAATTCAAATTCGCTCCATTACCCGAAGTTTCGGAATTTTTAAAAATTCACTACGCGTACAGAGTAAATAGGAATTTTTTTTCAGCGCAGTAATTTCGAAATAATGTGGATTGCTGTCGAAATGAACTTTCCTTCGAAATAAATTTCACTCCGAGGGGAATTATAAATGAATAAAAATTCATCCGATCCGCATTCACTCTGGGACTAATCCGCGTATATTTTGCTCATTTTTTACGTTTCGTAATTATATAACATCAGGATAAGTCATACTCATAATGTTATATGATCAGTTCATTGGTTATGCTATAATGTAATTAATCATGAATAAAAAAAGAATGTAATGAACAAAGTTATTGAAAAATTTTAATATCAAAGTTCAGACTTAAATGATGAGAAATTCTGCCAGCTGTTTTAGATAGTGATATCCTAAAAAAAATTAAAAAGAAAATTGAGGCACTTTTGCTAAGAGCAATCAGTTATTTTTAAGATTCTAGTTTTCATTTCTTTCATTTATTTTAATTCGATTACACGGAAAGAAAATTATGGAAACGGTTCCTATAATTTTGTGAAATTTTTTCCTATACCATCATAGGAATTACGACCATCAACTATGGGAGCAGTTCCCATAATTATAGGAATGTTTCCCTTAATTATAGAAATAGTTCCTATAATTATGGGAATGATACCCATAACATTATAGGAATGGTTCCTATAATTTATAGGAATACTTCCTATAAGATTATGGGATTCATTTCTATATATAGGAACTATTCCTATAAATTATAGGATCCATTCCCATAAATTATAGGAACCATTCCCATAACATTATAGGAATGGTTCCCATAATGCGATTGGAATGGTTCCTATATCATTATGGGAATTATTCCCATAATATTATGGGAATGGTTCCTATAATTTATAGGAATATTAATTTAAAGAAAAGTGTGGAAATCACTTCTATATGAAGAAAAATGTTGGCTCGAAACCTACCAATCTTTATTATGCTGTCGACCAAACTTGAAACAGGAAGGGAAGCACCCAAAAAATTATTATGCTCATACGAAAAATTATTATGCTGTATCATAATACTTACTACGCGCGAGACACTTATCGATAAGATTTGATAACAATTACTGCCATACATTATAATAGTTGTGATGTGGCATAATAATTTTTTGGATGCTTCCTTTTCTGTTTCAAGTTTGGTCAACAGCATAATAAAAATTGGTAGGTTTTGAGCTAACATTTTTTTCCGTGTACAAAACACAAAAATATTATTAAACATAAAAACAAGTCTATATCTATATCGATATCTATTCGTGTATGAAAGTTATCTGTATAGTAAGGGTAATTTTAAGCTTAATTTAGTGTTTCAATACTAATTTAGCGTCGAAGAAGCTTCATTTGAATCTCTCCATGTCATGAGGGAAATTTCTACACTATTTTGCAAAAAAAAATTTTATGATATTATAGGGATGGTTCCTATAATATTATGAGAATAGTTCCCATAATAGTATAGGAATAGTTGCCAGACCATTATGAGAATGGTTTCCATAATGAAATGGGAATAGTTCCTATAATATTATGGGAATGGTTCCCATATTGGTCTAGGAACTATTCTCATAATGCATAGCAAAACTTCCCATAATTTTCTTTCCGTGTAGACTCTAAGATAACACAGAAGAATCAAGTTACTAAAACATGTAATGCATCTTCAAGATCACTTTACCGTCTGCGACAATAAGTTTATGATTTAAGTTCTACATGAAAACGGCAACTAGTTGTAAGTTTGATACTACTAATCATAATTATTGTCTATTACAAATTTAAGTCAGGCATGAGAAAGAAAATTGACAGATTCGCTGACTAACTGTGCGAGATTTGTGGTGCGGCGACCATTTGAAGCTTATATCAATGGGCCGCGTCTTAAGTTAGCCTGGTTGTCATCAGTAAATTGTAAGCTATATTTTCTAGGCTGCATATATTATAGTATGTTAGTACACAGCAAAAATAACTTGGTTGGTCAGCATTGCTTGGTAAAACGCTTGACTATAGAACGCATCGAGTCTCGTTCTTAATTTTACGTTTAGAGGTTTTGGTTGAGAGAAAAGCTTGTGCAAAAATTACTGTAGACCATCTTTTCGATCATTAGCGAGCATAGTTCTACGACCAAATGAATAAATGAACATAAACATAATTTTAATAAATATATATACATATATTTACATACGCGAAAAAAGTCACAAAATAACTATTAGTTAAAATAAAAGCTTAATTTCAGGGATATGTCTCTTTGGAATATAATATTGCATTACATTTATGAAGGTTATTTAATATTCAAAAGAGAAATAAATGTATGCGCATGAGATTATTTACACTATATTTTAATAAAACTTTTGCAAAGGTTGTAAATTGAATTTAATAGACAAAATGTCGCAAATATTAACTTAAATAATGATTATTTATTTTAATTAATTGTTTTTTTAATAAATTAATTTAAGTAATTAATAAATTAATATTATTCATCCAAATTTAATATGCCTTAAACTCAAACGGGGAAAATTTTATTACTCAATTTTTAATTTCAATTATTTGAAATGGTAGGGTAATTTTTCAGTGGTGAAATAATTAGTTTTACCATTGAGAATGATAACAGTAATAATCAATGATGGTGACGATTACTATCGATGATATACTAATTGTAACTATTAAAGATTATTATTGTTACAATCGAAGATGGTAACTATTACCATCAGATTATTAAGAATTATGATGTTGATAATAGTTAGAATTACACGGTAAGAAATGCATGGTGTTCAACACCATGCTAGTATGGTCTCAAGACAGATACTAAAATAGTATGTGAAATATTCCAAGACAGTATTGCAATGAGTCCCAGAAGTATGGCGTTATTTACTATACTGTATAGTACTGGAGCTATTGTATTGCTCACACGTATGCATAGCAGGCACGGCGAAACAGCATGGTCCTGAGACCCATACTACAATGCCGAGGGCACAATGCTACTAGTTTTTCCCGCCATAATTTGTGGCGTGTCAATCAATGTATACTATCGTATTACCATCCAAACTATATAGATGTCGTTAGACTAGGTTTATCTGCCAGAAGCATTGTAGATGCGGCAACGCAGTATGGGGCTGACGGCCAAACTGACTTTGCGGCGTTCATGACAACTATCGCCAATGTTACTATTCCCGCCATGGCCGAATCATCCATGCATACAATTTTACAACGTATACAAATCTTCGATACCATACAGTATGGCGTTCACGCCCATATTGGCATAGTGATATCCGCAAAGTATTTCTTACCGTGTAGTTAATATAATAAAAGTTATAATTTCTGATTATCATCAATAATTATAAATTTCGCCATATAGTTGGTAGATACTACAATTCAGATTGTTTATCTAATAATTTATATGATATTCACTACCATCGAATACAGTTTAAAAATTTTACTATAACTTCATTTCAAGATTTTGAAAAATCTATTTAGGTACAAACAATTTAAAAAAGTTATTATCCGATAGTAATTTCAAGTTGTTGAGCTACTAACTAATATTAGACACTTAATCTTTACAAGCACATAGTCACGTAGTTGATGTTTTGAGTCAAGATAATGTAACGCCCATTCTCGAAAGTCTCTTGAGACCTTAAAGGTAGTCTGACATGAACAAAAAAAAATAGAACCAAAGAATCTGCAATAGACACCTGTACTTGAGAAAAGGAATGGTGCGTCTCTTGAGACCACAAATAAACTCAGACTCATTCCGTGCTGTTAGGATGAACGAAAAGGGTTAAAATGTAAATTCATTCTTTTCTTTTTATTGACTTTTATTACTTCTTTCTACTTTTTATGAATTATAAGATGAAAATTTATTGGAATTGGAAGAAGATAAATTTTTGTTTATTTTATTAACGTTTTCGTTTTAAATTTGTATGTTATCGATTATATCGTTAAAAAAATGGTATCCTGGTTACTAGTTGTTCTGATAATAATCATTTTTCAAACCCTTGTATGGAAAGAGATTTTAAATTTAAGGTACCAGACTCAGTAATCGATCATGTTCTTATACCCCGAGAAAAAATGGTTTAGATTTACGTAATAGACTAATGGTTTCCATTTTTTTAAGCAACGTAGAATCGATGAGATCTACATAGACTCGAACCATTTTTTTTGAGTTCTGATCAAGTTTTATAAAGTTTATAATTATGTAGTTATATAACTATATGATTATATATATGAATTTATAGATAAGAAAAATTACTGTCGGTAATTTCACTATTTTTGAATCTCAATACACTGATTCCTAAGTCGAAAAATTAATCGGTTCTCATGGGTCATCAATCGGTTCGATTACTTTTTTCGGACTAGTTGATCTATTTTCAAACGTCGTTGAATATTATGTGGTATTTTGGTCTGCTCTGTTAGAAAATTATTTCATTATAAGAAATGATGCTTACACTATTAAAGATCGAGAGTGGATTGGAAGTGAATATAAACTTTATTTAAATTTAAATTCACCTCGTTACTCGAAGTTTTAGATTTTAAAAACAATTATTTTGCATACGCAGTAAATAGGGAATTTTTTTCAGCGGAGTGATTTTTCCGTGATATGGATTTTACTTCAATCAGCAATGTCTGAAATCGTTTTGTTTTATCCCGTGCCACGCTATATACTATAACGTCACTCAAAAAAAATTTGATACATCAAATATCAGCTCACCTACATTTATGAATATACACACGATATCTTTTAAAAGACTCAATGAATTGATTTCATGCATTTATTCGCTCCTCTTCCATTACCAAATACAAGTAAAACCGTATTTTTATTAATTACGAAAATAAATTCTTTTTTTTTTCTCAATATCATGTCGGTATAATAGAGTTCATTTCGTATTAATTACTATACATATAGTCTATAGTTACCAATAGTAGAAATGTTCTTTTGTATACGTCCTTCTGTGCAAATGGGATAAAATGTAAAATTAAAAAAAGTTCGAGAGGGAAGTCCTAATTGGATGGAATGAAAACAAAAAAAATCTCTTTGTAACATTTGTAAGTAACAATTGATACTTTTATTACTGCATAGTCGTTTGAAGCTTGCATTTTAGGATTTTCTAAACTTTATCAAAAATACTTTTTTTAATTGTTTCATTTCTCTATACACGGAGAGAAAAGTATGGTAACTGTTTCCAGTATGTTTATGAAATATCAACCCATAGTGTTATGGTGATAGTTTCTATATCGTATGGTTATTGAATTATGGTAATGGTTACCATACTCATAAGAATATTTCCCTCAGCCACATAGGGATAAATCCTGTATTCACATTGAAACAGTTTCTAGGTGCGTGCGGGAATAGACCCTATATTTCATAGTAACCGCTCCCATAATATTATGGTAATCGTTACCATATATCATGGTAATTATTCCTATAATGTATGGGAATTATTACCACAATATTATGGTATTGGATATCGTAATATTTTGGTGATGATTCCTATCGAGGTCCTTACTCTACACTCTCCAGATCACTAAGTACACATTGCTCTTCCATCTTTTGTACTATTCAAGTCTAGTCAATTTGCTGTAAAATCCAGTCCCTGAATTTATTATAAAGTCTATTAATGTATTGTCAAGTCCGTTTATTTATTGAAAAAGTTTAGTCGGTTTATTTGTTGTAAAAATCTAGTCAGTTAATAAACTACATTTTGAATCTGTGTGATAAAAATCAGTGCCATAATGTCGGTCGTCGACAATAGTCTTGTCAAAGGGTCAATCAAGTATGTTGCAGTCCACGCTCAAGATGTTCTACGTATCCCATACAAAGTCGCCGAGCTTCGAAATTTTCCCATAGATCGGCCGATGCCTGGTTTGCAATGATTGGCCAATAAATGGCTAACTATACTGGCCCTTGCATGGTGAATCATTGGCAGCCGTCTTTTTACTTTTAAAAATGGCGCACAATTAACCGCCGTTCGTTGGCCAACGATTTAGTTTAGCGCTCTTGATACCAAGCTTTGGCCGATGATTGATTGCCACGATTGGCCAATGCTTGCTGACTGCCATGTTTGGCATACCGATATCATCCGATATTTAGCCGATCTTCGGCCGATGATTGAAAATTGGCAGCCATTCACGACCCAGTAATGGGCCGATTCTGTTTTTTTGTATGGGATTTTGAAAGATCATCGATGTAAATCTACATGCAATTAATTATAAGTTTCCCAAACGTGGAGTTATTTATATTTAGAATTTTGTTAAATTTTATCCCAAGAAATAGTAATATTATATCAGGTAAATTATTCAAATTGATTATATTACTCATGAAATCAGACCCAGGATCTCCTATTTACGCATTAATACAATAATTCTTTTGGTTTTGTTTCTAATGTAAATGTAGATATATTCAGTAGATCGCGTTTGTAAATAATCAGAATAATGATTAAACCAATAAAATAATATTATAATGAAGGGAATTATATCATAAAATAAATTCATTACATCATTGCCCCTATCCTATAATCAAGCTGCGTACTCAGTCATACGAGGTATTTCAGAACCCATTTGCTCATTTACCTGAGTTGCTGAAGGAGGATTGCTCAAACTTCCTGGTACGAGGAAGCCAGGGCCATACCCTTACAACATACTGCGGTCACTATTCCTATACTATAATATAACATTACGATAATATTATGGTAACCATTTTACTATATCGACGTTCTTATCAGCAAATTGTCTAACACCATTTCAGAAATTCCTCCATTCATGCGAAAAAAAAGGAAGTTAAAAATTTTTTTTCATCTAAAAACCAATTCCATATCTAGTATATGTATAGTATTTTTTTCAAGGTTACTCAAATAATATTTTCTCTGACTAATAGTATCTGAAAATAGCACAGAATAACCTATGAAAAATAACCAGTTAGACAATTTGCTAATTAGAATGTCGATATGATACGGGAGCCATTCTCTTCATTCATACTTTTATATCAAAAGTCTTTAGAGTACAACTGTCTTCAATATTATGATATTTCCGTCAGTTTTGTTCAATTTTAAAGAGATTATATCAGCATATTAAGCTAAAATTAACTGTGATAAATCTATATGAAGTATAAATAGATCACTAGCGTTTGTTTGCTTTCTAGGCAAACAATAAATATATACATACATATATAATACGACTTCATAGGAAGTAGTTTCATTCGTATCAGAGAGTATTTCAATTAACTGTATCATCATGATCATGTTTACTTGCTTTTGACTTAATTAACTTACTTAGTATCCATTTGAGTTAAAAAAGTCAAATTCAAGTTATTTTTTTGACCCTGGTAAATTAGATAAAATAAAATTCCATCGATATTCAAAAAGACGCATAAGTTTTTTCCCGCTTCGTGATAAAATTCTTGTAGAGTTGTTATTAGTAATTATATTAATCGTTATGATTACTAACAATACAACAATGGTTATGACCAATCATCTTATAATGCAGTATAATTTGAATTGACAGATTGATTCACCCTCTCTTCTATAGGTGTCTATCTATATTTTCTCGATAAAGCAGCGCGACGACAAAGCATTGAATCGTTGACAAGTGACCCAGTAAACGTCAAATGCAGATCGTTATGGAATGACTGAGTATCCTACTGCAGTGCAGGCTCTTCAGAGATGAATTCGATCGCAGAGCCGCAGGACGTTAAGCACGTCACCTGTTCGATCGATTGGTAAAGAGTACTTGATTATTTTGTTCTCTCGTCGAGGACTCTGTATGTATGCAGGACATTCAAGAGTTAACAAGGATCGCTCACAGCTAATTAGTCGTTCACGTCAATTTGAATCAGATGACGTGTCGTGACCAGCCGGGATTCTCATGTCCTTTTCGTCCATTCACATTGATTTCCTCTATTGATTTAATTGCATGCTTGGTGAGCATGAAGAGGGGTAACGTAAGCGGTAACTACAAAGCTAATTAACTGCAGCGTTAAAAAAAGTTGTATCAATAACCACTCATCATATTCAGGGATATATAGAATTTATTTCATTGTGAACCGAATTGTATCGAGTATTTTGATCTGTAGTATCTGGTAATGAAAAGGTGTCAATCATTTTACAGGTAGTTTCGTTATTCAAGTGCTTTCGAATCATTTTCATTTACATTTCAAATTTTTTCTATGAATAATATGTAAAAGAGAAAAAAAAAATAAAAATATTCGATGATACACTGTGAAAAATTTCAGGAGTAAAAACTGATTCTATCCGACATAAATAATTTTATTTACTTAATCCCCTTGGAGTACATTTTACTCCAGGGAGGACCCGGGGAAAATGATTAAGATCTGACCAGATATAATTATTTCTGATCAGATCAAATTATATTTTGGCAGATCTCATTATATTTGCTCAAATATAACCATGTATACGGCTTATTTTTATAGAAAATTGTTTATATCTGATCAGATCTGGCCAGATCTCGCCAGATGGAGACAATTTAAAGATCTGGCCAGATCTACTTTGTCAGATCTGGTCGGATATAATTATATGTGGCCAGATCTAAACCTTTTTCCCCGGGGAGTTAATTCAAATTATGTATAAAAAAAAAATTCGGAGTTAAATACAAGTAGTAAAAATCCGTGAATTAAATAATTCATACAGCAAAATGAGGTCTGAGGGTTTTGAAATTTTTAATTAATGTGATAATTATTCTGAGATCCTTATACTTGATAATCATGTGAAATAATTTTTTCAAATTACATACAACATACTTTGCTCTTTATAACTGTTATTATTTTGGTTTCAATCATTATTTCTTAAATTTCATTTTTTTCTTTTGCTTTAATTTTTATTTTTTGAAATTTTGTGAAAACAATCCGCTTTTTTTTTCTTAGATGTTATTTTTTTTTTTTCAATCCTACTGTTAAATTTGTGCTGTTGCGTCAGTAGTTTGTAGAGAAAAACGAAAAAATAATAATAATAAAAGTAAAAATAACAATGTACTATTAACTTTTCATAAAAAATATGACAATTTCAATATTTTTTTTTGATAAAATTTATCAGTGACAGGTCCGATGTCGAAATATTATTATTTCCATAACGAAAGAGTTTATTTCATCTAAATTATTTTTGCCAATCAGGTCACTCTGTACTCTTTATTTAAATGTACTGAATTCTATCCAACTGTCATTATTCTGTCTTTACAAAATGAAGTGTATCTCTTAAAATTACTAATTATAGCATATCACAAAATGTATTTTTCATAAAAACTAAACTCGAATACTTTTCGTTAAATAAATACAAAGATTTAATCCAAACATAAGTTAAAATTTCTTTTTAATTTTAAACTAGACCTACTGAAAATTCCTTTGTTGCAAGTTCTATAAGTTTTGTATATGCAATTTTTTCCTGTATTGGTTTTCGTACAAGTAGAAGTCTAAATAGTGTAGAATAATTTAATAACTTTGTAATCCATTTTAGCTTACTGTTCAAACTACCGAGTTTTTAAAAGCCATTGTACTGCATGGGATACTTGCAGGCTTACTATTAACAAATTTTGAATGCAAGTTTCATCAAAATCCATTGAGTAGAACCTGAGATATTTGCGTTTTAATGAAGAACGTATGCACTATTAGTGTGCCCATGGGGGTCTACCATAATACTGAGCGAGACCTTAAATATTTAACATAAAGAGAAGTTTAATTTAATCTTTCCAACATTTTTTTTAACTTCCTGTCGTACGAATTGAAGTCTTTTTAAAACGGCAAGTATTTTTCGTTTCAGTCCATTTTTCAGAATATAAGTTGTCAATAATTACCATAATTCCATCGTCTAGGGAATCGTTTCTCATCATTCTGGAGTGAATTTCATAAAAACTACAATTCGTAAAAATGCTTTTTTTTTACCCGTTTTTAGAATATCTCGTAAACAATTGAAACAATCAATTTTAGAATTCAATGAGATCTAAAACATGATTAATGTTTTCAGTCGTAAGAGGAGAAAATTCAATTTAAATAATACATTTGTAAGATATCGCATCGCAAAAAATAGTTTTGGGTTATATCTGCACAAAAAATATGATGTTTTATTCCCTAAAATTGTCTTCATAAATTTTTATTTCAAAGAACAAACGCGGCTGATTGATTGCAGTCACTCGAAAAAAAGGTGGCATTGTCATCAATTTTCACCAATCTATAATAGCAACAAATTCGTCGTTAGAGCGACGAAAGAGCTCTAAATTTTTAACTATATCACACTTTATTGAGCTTAGTTGACTTGACGGTGCTATTTAAGAGAACGTTGATGTCACCCCACATATGACATATTTCAAATTGTATTTCAAATTTATCCTGTTGCT
Organism: Microplitis deprimator; assembly: GCA_964016945.1. Lineage (NCBI taxonomy): Eukaryota > Metazoa > Arthropoda > Insecta > Hymenoptera > Braconidae > Microplitis > Microplitis deprimator. Next base: position 16,694,242 of record OZ024707.1, read on the forward strand.
CTCGCAGGATTTATCCTGTTGCTGTAACATGAAAATCCTGTTTCTGCAACAGGAGTTTGTCCTGTTGCTCCTACAGGACTGCAGCACCTATTTTTTTCCGTGCAGTAATGTCAGTTTTATTTTTATATTTTTTAGTAGATTTTACATTTCATAGAAATCTGACTTTTGTATTTGTCTCAAAGAGCTCGGAACAACGAATGTACTCAAGAGTATTTTCAAGCCTGAAAAGAGATTTAAAAAAATAAACTTAAAGTAAAATAAAAATTAATAATTCAAAAAAAAATTAATTAATATTATAAAATGAATGCAATGATTAAATATAAAATGAGCGACTAAGATATGCATGTTTGGAATTTTCATCATTTGTATTCAACTATTATTTTTATACAAGATTATTGTTCATTTATTTTGTTCTATGTCAAATAATTAAATGAACGATTTGTTTTTCGCAAAATTGTCACATCATTGGAACATCAGGAATTTTTTTATATTAATAATTATAGATATTTCACTGATATCGTTAAATAACTTTATTATCTTCTTTTATTAAACTTAATGTAGCTTTGAACTTATGACCTATTTTAATGAAAACCGATAGTATCTCTCGCTTCCTCTCTCAACATATTAGTAATTAACTCAAGTTTCTCTTTTACTATTTTATTGCTGCACTATCTGTCACAAGGCAACTATCAAAGTACTAAAATATGCGACCAAGGAAAAAAAATTAGTAATTTAAATTTGCATTTATAAAAACATAATCAGTAATCAGACTAAAAGCTTTTAACAAATGATGAAGAATTCTACCAATTCTTGTGTATTGTTTTGCAATTATGTCTATGTGGTCGAAGAAAAGAGGTTAGAAAATAATTCCGATAAGTATCAAGAGCAGGATATGACTTAATGGAAAAAGTAAAAATATGTTGACCTTGCTCACTATTTCCATCTCTCTACTGCCTGATCCATCCAAATCAGTTAATTTGATCAGAGGATATCATTGAAGAAGATATAAAAAGATTTATATTTGATTAGAATTTTAAATATCAAGTCAGAAATTTACGAGTAATTAAAAAAAACCATTTCTTATTTTTAACTTCCCGTTAAGAAAATTAAAGATATTCAAAAATTCGGGAAGTTATTGGTTTCGGTCCGATTTTCGAAAATCGAATTTCTATCAGATCTTGACGTTTTGAGATTCTAGGAAGCTATTCTGACTAATTTCGCGATGATTTCCGAGTGTATGTACGTACGTACGTATGTATGTAAATATCTGTCACTATTGAACGGATGAACCGATTTTGATCGTCATGGTGTCATTCGACGTGGTTTGTTAATATCTAAAAGCTGTGAAAAATTGAGCTTGATCGGTTCGGCTCGTTCAGAGATATTCCAAAAATAAAATTTTTTCAAAAATGTTTTTTTTTGATATTTTTTAAAGTGCTTGGTAGATTGATTCCAAAATCTAATTAGCTCTAAAACTTCATAAGCCGCTTCGAATTCTACCTCAACCATCAAAATCAGTTCATTCGTTTGAAAGATATCGTCGGAGAAAAAATGGTGAAAAACGGTTTTTTTTCGAAAATAACGGCATACAAAAGTATTTTCGAGCTCGAAAATAACGGGAAGTTTTGGGGCTGCTCCGCAGGGTCAACCCATAGACCGATTTTTTCCAGTGTAGTACCTTACTTACACTGGAGCGATCACCCCCCGATTAAGAAAAATGATTTTATCCATACTAAGTGTATATCTATCGATTAGCCGATTCAAATTGCTTTGAATCATTTCAAATATCTTTTCTTAATCAGGGTCATAAGTTGGGTAGTTTCACAGCAGCGCAACGCTCAAAGCGCGAGTAACGAATTGTGAATTTGCCATGTTTATGCGGTGAACAAACGGTGTTATGGTATTGAGCCGTCATGAGTGAGGTACCGTAACTCTACCGTAATTTTACGGCGCTACGGTGATCACGGTTAATTTACTGCGGTTTACTGGGGAATTGTGGTAAATTTCTTATGTTACGGTCATGTCACGCTATAACGGCGTATACAATAAATCCTGGCCGATATATGGATCCGTCAGGAAAAAATTATGAAATTAATTATATAACAACATTATTACTTTTTTTTTAGTAAAATCCTTTTCTTATTTCGTTGTTAAGATAATAAAAAAAAAAGTTTATTCACTGCACATTTTATAAATTACTTTGAAAGTAAAAGGAAAGAAAAAAAAATAATAATAAATAACTGCATCACCAGTGGGATTTAAATCTTAGCTCCAATGGATATTTATAGCCTGAAGTATCAGTAACGTGCACTATGCTTTTAGTATTTATGTGTTGACAAATAAGATATTAATTAAATTAAAATCATAAAAAACGAATGAAAGATAATGGATTGGAATTAAATGACAACTGTTTTATACTTTTTCTAGATCTTTTCATTAATCTTTCGCGCAGAGCATAACCTCCTATATTAGTTGTTTCTTTATATCATGTTACAACTTTTTTCCCCTTTATCTCACAACAATCGTTCCGACATTTATATATCATCCTAGTATTTATCAAAATGTATCATCTGATTTATTTTTATCCGAAGATAAACGGACGTGAGCCTGAATATCCATTTTAAATAGATAAATTTTATAACAAAACTTGTTAAATATTATCTAAATATATATATAATTAATTTTATTTATATCTGTAACACTGTAGAATAAATATCTATAAGCGTATATAGTGAAACCTTCATATTTGATCATAAATATTATATACAGTTTATTACAGTGTATGTCCTTTAAAAAGAAATAAAATAGAAAGTGGACCATGTTTTTATAACTTTATCTGATTACGAGTTTATTCGGTTGCTTTTAATAGCATGAATAAATTTGCATATCCCTTATTCATAAATATTTGAAAAAAAATTACCATGGATATAATTTCTTGAAAAAAAGTGATATTTTACTAAAGGAATGCAAATCGAATCGAATAATTCGAAAAATTATTATGAATCGTAGGTGTTCGCATAATTCATCAATTTTTGAATTATTCGAAAGGAATTCGAATATATTTCGTTTGAACTTAAAAAATTTTTATCTAATTTGTGGCAAATTATAAAAAATGAATTACAACAATTTATGATTAATCCAAATTTTTGGATTCATTCGGAAATTTACAAATAATTTGAAAACTTACAATTTGAAAATTTACGAATAATTCAAAAACTCACGAATGCTTCAAATTTATGTACTTGAAGATCGGAACGTTTTTCGCGCAACGAAAATGAAAAATATTTATGTAATTTGACTTTAAAGATGACCTAAGGGGTAGTTGGAGGTGGCCTGCAATTTTTGGCTGATGTGTGAAACTTTTCAGAAATCGAGATCCAGTAGATTTTTTGTTTTTCATTTCATTTTTTAGTTTCCGTTCCAGAAAAAACGTTCCGATTTTCAGGTACATTCAAATATAAAAAAAATATTTCTTTGAAATTTTGAAGAAATTGAAATTAATTTGAAAGCTTACGAATAATCCAAAAATTAACGAATACTTTGGGAACTTTCGAATAATTCGGATATCAACGAATACTTCGAGAATTTAAAAATTTTGAAAATTTACAAAAAATTCAAATATTTCAAATTATTCGATCCTAATTTAAAATTGCATAATACTATTCAATTGGACACGAATAATTCATAAATTCGAATGATTTGCGCACCACCAATATTTATCTAAAAATATACGTCATAAAATTATTATTACTTATGTAGATTATATTTACTTCAGTAGTAATATTTATAAAACCCAAAATATAATAAAGAAAATTATAGTAATAAAAATATAAGAAATAAAAAATTTTTTTGATTTTATCAGAAAACAATAACCGTGCATGCAAGTTATCTATCTATCCTATTAAAATAAACCCATGGTAATGTGAAAAAGGCATGAGTTCTACTAACCACCAAATGTCGGAAGTGGAGGTGCGTGAATTGGTTTCACGGCAAGATAAACTGATAGAAGCTTAAGATAATAAGCTAATTATTGTTGATGAGATTTTGTAAATTGATATTTAATGATCGATCAAATTTGATAACACTATATATGCTACGTAAATTATGTAATAAAGTTATTGTAGTTAGATACGTATAAATGATATGCAATATTTATAATTATATTCAAAATACTTAAGCGTGTAACTAACGCTTATGGCTTCTGTAAACTGAATGCAATTAGTTTTAATCTATTTCTAATAGATCTATTTGATTGTATAATCATTTTAAAATAATTGTAATGATAAAAGAAACTACTCTAAAGCATGACATAAAATTTCAAAAGAAATTATTGAAAATTTCAGTTGCTGCACATACTTTTGATTTACTTACATTAAATGAGTTTATAAGAATTACCAATACTTGTTATAAAATTTTTCTTCTTTTCACGTTTTGTAATTCATGAGATAGCCTCTGATTGCTTCGTATCACTACATAATCACTTAATATCATCACTCTAGGATTTGTAGTGTCTACATAAGGATGCATGGCAATAGATAGACACTTCTTCTAATTGTTTTCAAGATATACGGGAGGGGATTCAAAATTAACAAGTGTAAAAGTTAGAGAGATAATATCGATAATTTATTTGAGACACAATTGATCTGAGTAACAACTGATCGGACGATAGAAAATTCGGTAATCAATTGTCAGAGGATCAGTCTTCCGATCGGTTAATTGTCTTCGGACTAAAGGTTAGGTAATCATAATCTTAGTTCGTAGTATCGTCGATGTAAGTCATATGACAGTTTATGACTCAGTGAACTTTATTAGTTATTGAAAATGGAAAATCTATTTTTTAACTTCATGAGCGTGACAGTTTTCACTTTCAGCTGTATATGATTTTTTTAAATTATAATTTCGCGTAAATGTATGTAGAGGGAGCTCTCTTAATTATTTCCGCACTCAATATAAATGGCGAAAACATAAAAGACTTAACCTCATGGAATATATTCCATGACTATAGTCATCTAATCAGCGAATTTTTATTACGATTTCACACTACGGATTTTTTTTATAATTAATATTTTCCACAACCCAGCTTCGGAGTGAATTTCATTTAAAAACCTCCCCACTCCGAGAAAAATCCCCCCGGAGTAAATTTCACTCCAAGGGACGTGAATCAATAAAATTTATCCACTTTGCGTTCACTTCACAAATTTTTTAGAGTGTGACTTTGATATGAGAATTATATTTACTTTAATTACCGTTAAATGAGAAAAATCAAACCAATCAAAAGTTCAATATGTTATAGCTTTATAACTCCATACAGTGATTGGATGAATTTTTTTTCCTTTTCAAAGTAGTAATTAAAATTTCTAGCCCTTTGATTTCAGATAAAATATAATCATAAATCTCTCGTAATTTATTTTTATAATTAAAAAGTGTTCAATAGTGTCACTTCATGAAACGAGGTAACTTAAGTTCATCTTTTTAATAAAATAACAACCAGATTATTAATATTGATCAGTAAAATTCAATAAAACTATAATGAAACAGTACAAAGTTTTAGGTTTAATTCAATTATTCAATTCGTTAATTACTAAATAAATTTTAGGGACTCAATTTTGGATCGCTGAAAATTACATATTCATCACAATTATATATTCTCAATTTTGGTATTAAATTAACAAGCAACTACAATAGCTAAATGATTAAAATAAATTCAAGTAAGTCTGGTCGTTATAATTTTTCGGTAATTATTTGGAAGTGGGGTCAACAGGTATTTCGAAAAGCAAAAATCCAAAACCTGGCAAATGGCTTAGGGACCACGTTTAATCCCAAGCATTTGTCGGCGGATTGAAGTTGTTTTTGCTTAATTAGATGTTATATAAGCTTTGATAAACCTTAGTGTATAAATAAGGTATGAATTATGCTTAATTTCGAATTTATCTTTGAGATTTTTCAATTCCGTGCTACACTGCACTATTTGACATATTTTTCTTTTCATTCTATGTATTGACTCTTAAGTCAACCACCAAAACTTAAGGTATATGCCTATTTGCCATAATGTTTGTAGTTTCGTCCTAAGTACGTTAACGGACTCGTCAGTAAGGCTATGTTAACGCACTTTTGCCTTAGACTACATCTCTTACTAGTACGGGCCAGCGTAAAACAGTGTTGTGGGTTTCTGCCAGACACTATACCAGCAAGGGAAGGCAGATACCATCCAAACTACTTGCAACAAAATGTTATGTGAGCTGTTGTACACATTAAAATACTGAAATAATAAAAATATGCTGATTTTCACTATTACACGAGTTCAAAAATTATTTGTAACTCTTAGATCGACCTTTCTATCACCACCGTCCATCTTACGGTATTATATAAAATTACTTATATTTATTAGAAAAATTTATTTTTGAAAATTCACATGATTTTATGTTATTTTTGACATTTTTTCACACTTCAATTGCAAGGTTCAGATAGATATCTGGTGTTAGAGACATAAACTCATACAGAAAATTTAATCCGCCGTGTAGCTGAACACGTGGAAAAAGTTTAATTATGGATCTTTAAGGTGTAAGCACTTGGAATTCTGAAAAATGTGGTTGACCCTGATTCCAAACTAATACCAATTTTTCTGCCGTTACGGAAAAAAAAACTAATGAACACTATTAAAAAATTTATTAGTGTTAATAAGTATTTATTAGTGATCTTTATTTGTTCGACTAGTGAGTCTACAACACTATTGAAAGTTATTTCAGTATCGATCATGTTTAAAATAAAAAAAAACTTTGACCTTAAAAATTTATATTTAATCTCTATATAAATACAGTCGATATTTATCAGCTCAATCATCACGATTAATATCATTTGTATTGTTGAGATTATTGATATTTTTATGATAAACATATGAATCTTAAAAGTAATCCTAACTATTGAGTCCGCGGTGTTCGCAGAGTAGTACAAGCTTCAACTGGCAGGCAGAAAAATCTAGGTTCGAGCCCCAAGAGTGACGAATAATTTTGCATCGATAAAAAAGTTAATGAACATCAATTAATCAGAACACATAGTCATCAAAGTACATATGATTGGATCCAAATTTTTTTTTATCGGATTACACCATCGATAGGGGAAACCGGGAATGGTTGTCTCACGGGTTGGTTGTGACATACAACCCGTGAGACAACCATATCCGGTCTCCCCTGCTAAGGAGTAAGCGCATTGCTCTTATAACCCTAAAAATATCGAGAACACTAACTTAGAACAGTAAACGCGCTAATGACACTAATAAAGCATTAATGCGCTAAAATATTAGACCATTAGTTTCACATTAGTGTTTTCAATAGAAGTGATTAGTATTTTTACTTAAGGGTGGCTAGTACTTTTTTTAAATTTGATTAAACTATACAATGCTTCGATTTTATTTTTATTGAGAATATGGCTTAAATTTTATCTAACAATTTATCTGAATTTAAGAATAAATTTAAAAAAAGTTCAAAATTGTCATACATCTGCAATCAAAAGTTTTATTTACTTCTTTCTCTTTTGGTTCCATGAAAACTGATTCTAAACAAGTGATCGCACGACAATTGATCCCACAGACAATTGATTCCACCAACAACTGATCCCACCAATCGCATGATATATGTTTCCGCATATATTTTTAGATCTCATGCTAATAATAATAACAGTTGTTATCTGTTTTCACAGATATTTCGCATTTATATTGGTAATTGTCGATGAGATCAGATATCAGTGGGATCAATTTGTAGGGATCACTTGTAGTATAAAATTGTTGGGATCAATTGACGGCACACCATTCATTGATATATAAAACAACCCAGTCGCACAAATTAAAACACTACTTTACAACTAATTACTTTAAGCTATTCTTCATGTCGTCGTTAAATATTTGCTCTTACTTTGGACACAAAAAATTTATAAAAAGACATAATGTCATTAGACGAACTAAAATGTAACTAATTCAATAAAGTGTGAGCTCAAAAAACGTAAATTAAGTGTGCATTTGTAATAGATAACACGTGAGACTATAAATCAGAGACAAAAAAGAAAACACTTTTTGTTTCGTTATATTAAACAGTTAAAATTTTTTTTTTATTTTTACATTTTTATAGGTTTTATATAAACCCGCGGATTGTAGAGAATTTAATACACGATTACCAAAGAGTTTTCCAAAAATTTTTACCAATAAATTCAATATACTACGAAAATACCATTCATTTTATCGTAAAAAATAAATTTACTTATGTTTATATGTTTAAGTGTTACAATAAATTATTAGAAAAACATCTTTTTTTTTAATTGTTTTTAAATGAATATAAGTAATCAATAATAACCCTTTTTATTCCAAAGCAAAAGATAGGAATTTTATTTAAATATATCGTTCACCGCAACCTGCGTAGAGAACTTCATGTATGAATTGTTTAGAGGAAAGGAAGTAGCTCTCGTCTGCTATGAAAAAAATAAATGGAATAAAAATGCACATGCTTCAATCCTCTCTCAAGCAATGACAAAAATTTTAATTTCTTATGACAGATGTGGTGAAAAAAATATAAGACAACCCAACCAATGTGTTTGCTACCATCGCTTTCGGCTGAGGCACATTAAGCACTTAGAACTTCAAACTTTTCTCCCTAAGTCTGCAATACACTAGTTTATAATCTCACCAAGAGACATTGAAACAAAGTTTGTTGGCTCTTCAGCCAAAACATGCCAATTTCCAACTAATAGTATTGATAATTATTCGCAAGAACCTGCGCCACAATTGATTTTAGTCAGTGGGAAGAAATAAGCTCAATACTTATTTCAGCCTTATTTATACAACATTTGTTTGCTACCGAACTTTTTTGAACGGTTGTTATACTTCAACATTAATTGGAATATGAGTATGAAAAAATCATAGGATGAAATTGGAAAATGGAACAAGAATTTTGCAAGGATGTTTCAGAAAATTAATTTATTTTTCACTAAATTTCTCAAATATAAAAGAAACACTTGAAAATGATCAACATTTTCAATTTTTAAAGAAATTTTCCAATGAGTTATTATTAGTATGAAAGTTCTGATTTCCGATCATTGTGAACTTATTAGAACTGAACAAAAATCCAATTTAAGTGACCATAAATCCACAAAAGTGACAAAAATTTACAATTTTTAAGCATAAAAATTCGAAAAAGATCGATTTTTTGGACTTTTTCAAACTTTCATACTGACAAGAACTCTCGAAAAGTTATGAAAAATCGAAAATTTCTACCGTTTTTGATACTTGAAAAATTCTCCAATAGCCGGAATTTTCAGCTTTTCATATCAATTAGCAAAAAACGAATAAATTATCTAGAGACATCTTTGAAAAAATTTTAATTCTGTTTTCCAATTCCATTCGAGTATTCCCTTCGAGTATTGACATTTTACAAAAGATCGAAATTGTCTCAAATTTTGAAGTTCGACATGTCGAATTTTTTTTATACGGGTTGATACTCCAGTATATTTATCATACCTTAATAAATAACACAAGCTTTGAAACAGGTGTCAGCACAGAAACTTTAAAACTACATTCAGGTATTATGAAAATCGAAATGTTTAACTCAGAATACAACATGGATTCAGATTTCGTGTGATGATAACTGATGTCATCGCTGAATAACAAGCACTCTCAACAATTGAAATAATCACTCATATAATAGAGCAATAATTATAATTATAGCAGATAATTTTCATTATATTGAAAGTGTCATAGTTAACATCGTGCATTTGAAAATTATACACCAGATCTGTGATGATTAAAGAATAATTGAAAATTTATTTTGCTTCTTCACAGACATCAGAAATTATTTATTGCAGGAGTACGTTTTTTTTTTTTTTTGTTGAAAGCTAATTCTTACATGAATAAAATATGAATTATAAATAATAAAGTAGCGTATAAATATTAGTCGTAGAAAAAGGGGAACTTTGTTTGGCTATTTGATCATCATTCTTATTGTGAACAATAATATTTACCACGTAAATTTTAATAGTTAAAATTTTCCGATGGGGGCCTACATTATGAATATAATGTAAACAATAATACCATTTTACTAATATTTATGATATCGTAGAACAATAGTTAGGGCAAACCAAGGTGCGAGGGCACACGTAAACCAGCAATTATATCTTGAGGATTTCAAGTGCCTTATATAAATTGTTTTTATTTACTCCGAGAAAATAAAATAGACATGTCTGTTTTTTCAAAAAACTTTATTTCTATAGATTTTTTAGGTGTCCCATTTAATCCCGCATTTTTTGTTTTGATCATTAATCCGAACGAGACTCTAACTTACGAGTAAGTTTTTGACAAATTTTTTTTTAACTTCCCGCTTTGAAAATTTAAAATTTAAAAAAAAAAGCCAGTTTTTAGTTTTGATCTGAATTTCGAAAAATTGCTTTTTTTCAGCAAAATGTATATTTTTTTGGTCCAAACATTCTTAACATTTTACTTTACTCAAATTTATACTTATAACAACGTTTTTGAGCCCTCTCAGCTGCAACTCAATGGGAAGTTTTGGGGTTGGCCCATAGCGTCAACCGTTTTCTAAATTATTTTTTTTTACTAAATTTTTAAAGTGGACCGTCGTGCCCCAATCTTCTGTATGATTCATTGATGATCAGTGAATATTTTTATTAAGCGTCCAAGATGATAACATATAAAAAGCTTAAAGAAAATGAGCATGCAATAATGATATTGAGTTTATAAATTGTCTTAAAAAAAAAAAAAAATTAGATTAGTACACCCGATAGCATGGACTATGGTTAAGGACCGCGAGTCAGATCCGGATCAACAAATTACGCACCGGATGCACCATTAGTTACGCTATCCGGCCCTATATCACTTACCGTACTAATTATTTATTCATATTAAGCGACCTGGTCTATGTTGCAGTAACTCTATCCTAATTTATAATGAGAAAAAAATGATATTATATTATACTGTAACATTCTCGTAATACATGTTGATATAAAATATTTATAATTTATCCTTATAATTATGTAAATCATAACTTAATATATCTTATTCGATATAATCCTATATTTGAATAAAGCAAATCCTATTTTAATAAAATTATAAGATTATAAATGATTTAATCACTTTTGGTATTATTATCGTACATTTGTAAAATTATTTATTCTATATTAGAATACTTACATACATGGAGAAAACAAATCTCGATAATCTATTAATACTTAATACGCGGAGAGAAAATTATGGTAATCGTTTTTAGTACGCTTATGAAATATTTAAGCATAACTTTATGGTAATAATTACTAGAAATTACAGGTTTTACACCCATAATTTCTAGAAAAAGTTTCATTAACTATGGGAACAATTCCTATAATATAGTAATAGTTACTATATCGTATGGTAACTGCAGTTACCATTCAATAATTAAAATCCATGAATCCTTGTAATAGTTACTAGGTGTGTCTGGGAATTGACCCTATACCCGACTAGAAATTATGGTAACGGTTCCCATAATATTATGGTAATAATTCCTATACTACTGGTAATGATTACCCTAATATTACAGTAACCATTACCATATATTATGGTTACCATTTCCAAATTCGCCTTGGTTCAGACTTAACTGACTTACTTAGTTACAACGTAAGGCGACCAAGTCTAAATCAAGTTTTATTTGTGACCCGGGAATGATAACCATAATATATGGTAACGGTTACCATAATTTCGTAGGAACTGTTCCCATACATAGAAATAAAATCTGCATACATACAAACTGGAAATTATTCCCATGTTAACAAAGTAGGAATTCCCATGTATGTAAAAATGAAAGATTTGTAAACTGATGATTCTTTTACGTAATTTATTAAGAAGATCAAAATTAATTAATTGAAATGATGATTATATACTGTCGGAAACACGATGTAATTAACTTTTACGTACACATTCATATTAATTGAATTTATCAAAACATTTGTTCATTGGTAGATGCTACAAGAAAATTTTAATTAAATTACACAAAATTTTTTCGAAAACTTTGAAACTATTTTCGGAAATCTTAAAACATTCAATTATCTCTATTTTATCGCTTTAAGGCTTAAATCATAATAATAATAATCAAAAAAAATTTTTCGATCGTAAAACACACTCTGATGCTTCGCATCATGAGTCGTGCAATAATTGGTATTTTGTTGGTTTTAGCTTCTTGTGGACTTTTCCTATGCAATATAGCATTTTTTTCTATGTTGACATGAAAATTTTTTCTATGTCAACATGGGTATTTTTACTATGTTAACGTAGGATTTTTTGCTATGTTAACAGATGAATTTTTTCCTTGCCAACCTAGAAAAAATTCCTATGTCAATATAGAAGAAATTACTCTGGTCACATGGGAAAAGTTCCTGTGCTGACATAATAAAAATACCCACGTCAATAGAGGAATCTCAGCAATGTAAACAGAGAAATTTTCCCATGTCTACATAAAAATTTTTCTAATGGTAATATTGAAAATATTCCTATAATATTGGGGTAAAATTTCCATAAAATATCGTTTTACTCTCATTTCTCCCTAGTAAAATTTCCCATGTTGATAAAGCAAAATTTGCCATGTCAACAAAGGAATTACCCCTAAGCAAAATTGGAAAAATTCCCATGTTTTTCTCTCCGTGTGCATATTGACAAGTTAAAAAACCAAAAAAATTAAATGTATACAAAAGTATTGAACTAATAAGTTTTACTATTTTTATTATTCGCTTACTTGATTAATACTTTATTACTATTCTATAAAACGTTCTTATTTATGAAATTTATTCGAGTGAAAATGAAAAATTCATTTATAATTTATTATAGAGTAAGTTATATAAAATCATTGATTTAAAAAAAAAAATAAAAAATTATTCATTTAATTAGAAAAAAAAAAAAAAACAATGAACATTGACAAATAATAAAATAAAGTTTCATTCCACGACAATAATTGATTATTGATTAAACTGACATTCCATTTTATTTCAAATTAAATAAATATTTCCCATGATTTAATATTACCACATATGATCAGGGAATTTTTGAATTATTTTACTGGAATACCTGGAAAAGTCAGCGAGTTCCAATCACAAAAATCTGCGGCCACTATGTTTAAGTACTCTTATTTTGAATAATAAATACTTAACTTACAAGCTTATTAATCAGGAATTTTAAATGGCAACGCTGTCTTAAACTCTAATTAATAAACATTTACTCTTGATGTAAAAGTCAACGGTCTACTTATTTGTTCATAAAGTGACAAAAATTATCAAGTTATACTATGGTACTAAATAAATTTCAACGGATTTCCAGCTACGATTTAATTTATTAACGCTTTAGACTTCCTGACGGTATGACGTTTTGCTAATTTTTTCACTTTAACATAGATAAGTAATTACGTTACTTAACTACAAATTGTGACAGATGATTCTTTCGATTAAGAAATAATAAATGTCATAGAATTGGATATCTCAGTTAAAAGCAAAAAACTCATAAAAAAATTGTAATTATTTAATCTAGATTTTTGAGCTCATTAATTATTTATAATTAATTCACTATCACTTTCAATTACATTTTTGATTATGACTTTAATTATATCAAATGTTCATAAATCTAGAAAAATTTGAAATAATTTGTCCATTGATGCATGTCATTATTTTTGAACCCTATAGAGAGAGGGCTATTTTAACGAATTTTCTGATTGTTTTTGTTTGTAAAAGTATTTGAATACTAGGGAGTATACATTATAAATAATAAATAAATTGTAATTAGTTGAATTTGAAAAATTAAAGAGTAGGAAAATCAATAACAATGCACACATAGAGTGAGGGAATCAAATAACTCGAGCATTCACCCTATCCGTGAGACGACTGACCACGAGTGGCGCTTTACTACTTAACGTACCTTGTTTACCATCGACCAAGCGGGAGTCATTCCCTGTTTACCGCTGCTTGTTATAAACTATGTGAAATACGACTTCCTCGCACCAACTGATCGTATCAGCAACATTGTGAAGAGTTGACCTCGTTTACAAGGAACGCGATGGAAAAAATGTCCCCGAGGTGCAGACGAAATTTCTCATCGCTAAAAGTGTTATTGCTAAAAATTTCTTGAAAATATGAGATATACATCAATTTTTTACATTCAATCTAATTAATCCAGCTTCTGCTTTTACTGAGATTAAATTTTTTATTGCAGGTCGAGATTTGCAGATTAAAAAAATACTTTTTTTCTAAATGAAAATATCTACATTTTTTTAAGTGAATATTTTTTTGTAATGCAGAAGAGTTTTTGCAAAATCTCTCAATGCAAACTACAGACGGCACATTGATGCACTACTGTCTAATCTAGTGAAGTGCGCAATAATTTTTTGATAATATTTGTTTGATTACTGTATTAGTGTAATAAAGATAATACCGTTTGCTCACTTGGGTGCGAGAGAGAAAAAAGTAAGAACCCCTGTTAAGATTATATCCGAGTGTATTTTTTTTTTAACTATTTTTAAACGAGCGCTGATCTAGGAAAAAAATAGTTTATGCCTACGTTCAGTTAGTTAATTTTTTCTTTTAGATCAAAATAGATCCGATTAGATATATGTCTATCAACTCGTTAGATCTACGGAGATCTAATTAATTGATTTAAATATAACTAAGTAGACCAACGTAGATTTAGTAATACAGTACACTCTGGTTATAAGTTATATTTATGTCTATACTCTTACTTACAGGAAAAAATGAAATTGACGTGAGAGTGAGTAGAGCGTCCGATGTAACTTATAACCAGAGTCTACTGTAAACGATATTTATGCATACAAACACCCACGTAAAAAAATTAGTTTCAAAAAAATTTCAAATAAGTTTGAAATGTAGAACGTCTCTAAATTTGAGACAGACTAGAACTTGAAGTTGAACTTTTTTTGAACTCTCAGGATTTTTAAAAACTGTAAAAAATTATTGGTGTGAAGATGGTTCCCGGGGACGTTACACGGTCAGCTGAAAACTTATAATGAGTGAGAAAAATTAAAAAATTATTCACTACCCCGATTGAAAAAATTTTTCTCGAAATGGAAAGTAGTTATTTTCATCAAATTATCAAAATACCATAAACTTAACTTAGTTAATTAAATTTGTAATAATTATGAAAATGAAATCTATCGATCATAGATTTTTTGTATAATTTCAATTGGTTGTTTCAACGGCTGTTTAAAAAAACAATATCTTTTCAGAACCATGTGAAAAAACATACTGTGCCTGGGGTGCAGTTTGTATCGTATCAGATACGGGTCGTGCTATCTGCCAGTGTCCTACCAACTGTCCAAAAACTCATGAACCTGTATGCGGTACTGATGACATAACGTATGTAAATCAATGCCAGCTGCGTCAAACTAGCTGTCGTGATCGAAGAAATACGCGAGTTAAACATCAAGGTGTTTGTGGTAAGTCTAAAAATTTTTTACCAATTTTTTTTTAATTTATTATTTTGATTTTACTTCTTAAGAATATTTTTCCAAATGTTATGATTTAGCATAATCAATTACGATGCAGCTAGTAAAAATTTCTAAAATAAAATTATATATGTTGCCATGTGAAAATCATAATGCACATTGTAAATTCTTTTCGGTGTATTTTAAAAATTTCTACATTATCGCTAATTTTTACTATAATTCCATAATCCTTGATTAAAGAAAATGATTTACTCATTGATGAATGTATATCTACATAGTGTTAAAATTGAATTGTTTCGAATCATTTCTAATTGTTTTGAATAGTTTTTCTTGATGAGGGTCGTCATGTTACTATTGCTACGGTAATTTTTCTTCACATTTTATATGTTAAAAATACCGTAAAATTCTCTGAGTGTATACAAAACAAAAACTCCATGGAGAAATTATTCTAGTTTGAGATGCTATGGTGTCATAGTAATGCCGGAACAGGTTGGTCACCTGACGGAATTTGAAGTAAATAAATGTAAAAATCACTATACCCACAGTAAAATTTACAATGGTTGTATCACGATTTACTGTAAACATTGTAAATTTTACTATTTTCATAGTAATTTTTGTATGGCGACATGTAGATCTTTACTTCAATTTTTGTCAGGTGGCCAACATGGCCTGGTATTACAGTGACACCATAGCATTTGACACGAGAATAATTTCTCTGTACACAAACGATAAATTTATTGCTTTGTTAAAAATTAAACAAGTATTCATAATATTTAAAAATAAAATGTTCGAATATCCAAAAGTGCACACCGCAATCGCTCATTTTATTTTCAATCATTACTTTAATTTTTTTTTTATTATAAATTTTTAATAATTAATTTGATTTTTTTATTTCTTATTTTCAGTTAAATTTTTTTTTTATTGAAATTTTGTTTAAATATCCCGCGTTTACGTTGTAGATGTCGCTCTTTTTCTCAATCCTACTGTTACGCTAGTGCTGCTGCCAGTAGTTGATGGGGAGAGAAAAAAAATTTACTTCTTTGATAATAACAGTAGTAAAAAAAAAAAAACGGCAGCTAAATTTTTCGTGAAAAATCAGTTTTACGGTTTTAATTAATTACATTTAAACTACATGGATTTAAATAGTGATTTTCAATAGGGTTTTTGTGATCAAAAATACAACGATAATAAAAACAAAGTTAGTCCGATTAATTGCATCTGACGAGACTTATTTGATTTATTAAGTTTCATACACTACAATTGACAACTCGTGTAGCTGGGATTAAAAAAATTTATATTTAATTAATGGAATAATTAATCGACTTAATATTCGTTCGAGATTTTTCTTTAGTAAATTGTCTTTGTCTTGGTATACAATTTGACCCATTTTAGTGTAATGAAAAGAGTGTAGAGATAATTAATGTGAGTGAATCATTAAAAAAAAATAGATCGATCATAAAGAACCCTCAGCACTTTCGCGCTTGAAGTGTGCAGTATAAAATATATTTTTAAAAGTAGATATTTAGATGTTTATTTTTGCATTCTTATTTATTAGAAAAAAAGAAGTAAAAATAATTGTAGTGTAAAGAAAATAAATATTACTTACGTGCAAAATGGTGAACACAGAATGATATAACGATTATTCAAATTTCACGCTTCATAATTTGCAATGAGTTTTATTCAAGAAAAATAATAAAAACCGGTCAAGCATAACTCTGTTTTTACATGAAAGGTTCTGTAGGAATCCATAAAACTTATGAAAAACTCGGTTACAGCAGGGTGTTACATCTGTTTAATACTCATAAAATCTTCACTATTATAGGTTAAAAACGAAATATCTTCTAAATTGTTTATGATATATAAATCAAACATATTTTATTTAAATTGATAAAATTTAACAATAGAAATGTTTTTAAATTATTTCATTAAATAATTTTGAAAAAAAAAACATTACTTCGATAATTCACTTAGACTAAAAAAATGTCGGTAAATTTAGCGGAATTGAGGATTTTTTAAAATGATCTCAAATTTTATACTTTATTATTTCAGCAGAATTCTAAATTTTTACATCGTCATTATCTATCATATTTATAAGTTTTATTTATACCATTATTGAACTAAATATAAATTGAACATAAATTTTCTGAGACATAATTTTATACGAAAATTTTTATTCTTTTAGACCGAATTTCCACTGATTTTTCACTAGAAATCATCAATTATTCCGGTTGGGTTTTTCTTAAAATAAATATAAATCTAATAAGAAATATTGTTTTGTTTTCTTTTTTTTTAAGTATTAATTTCTGAATAAAAATATTTCATATTACCTGTATTAAAACTGCGAAATTTCAATAAAATTTGATTAAAAATTACTGAAATAAATAGTATAACTCGAAAAAATCGAGTTGTCCCACCGTTGCCTAAAATTTTTGAATAATTTTGATTATAAAATTATCTGCGTTTACTTCTTCTTTCATATGAAAACTTTTTTCAGTTTCTATATTGAAATGCTATATCATTGATAAATCATAAATTATATTTCTTTTATTGTGAATACGTTAACCCAACATGAAAATAAAAAATGATATCTCTAACTTTTGCACATATTACTGTCACAGAGCGAAATTCTTTTTGATAATATAATACCAGCTATGACTTTATGTAACTGGTACGAATTCTATGCATACAACAAATTTAGTTTTAAAGTTGAAAGGTGAGGACAGACAGACTTTCAGAAGCGATGAGAGCTGTAGGATTTCTCTAAAACTCAACAAAAAACACTATCTGAAGTAAAGTATTATATGAAAGCTAGTGAACTTTATTCGGCTTTTAGGATTATAGGAAAGATCACAAGAGCCTGTAAATACACTAACTTAAGAATGTATGTATAGATTTAATACGTTACTTTAAACTATTTTGTTAAAAATATATACATTGAGAAAAAATATATTTTTCCAACAATGCTATCTGGTTTGACTAGAAAGAAGTCAATTGAGACACATTCTATTCACTGTAAAAAATTATGAGTCTGCAGTGTGGTCTAACTGATTTGGGGTGAGAATTTTCAACACCGTCTGTGTAAAAGTTACACGACACACGGTATTAAATTTTGGACTGTGTGAATTAGAACGTTTACACCACCAATGGTGTAAATGTATACGTTATTTATTTGAAAGTCTCGATTACTTTGACTCTAAGCATTTAATGCTTATTTTAAAATAATCTGCATCAATAATAATTATGATATCCTAGTGCTGCAACCTATATATTATTATATAATTTTTAACTACAGATTATATTATCGGACAATACTTGAGCGAAGAACGGTGTGAAAGAAAAAACTTTCATACCGTTTTAAATTACACTACTTGATCTTTCACACCATGAAAATTTCACACCGTGAATTCACACCGTTCGCACTAGTATAAGGTGTAGTCTATGGCAAGAGTACATTAACATTACTTTGCTGACAAGTCCATTGGCGTACTTTGACGAAACTATCACTTATTATGGTACAATATACATACTACTTAAATTTTTGTAGTTGACGTAAGATTCAATACATTGAATAATAAGTTATGGCAAATAGTGCGTGTTTGCATGAAACTTTTAAATCGTAAACTGAGAAAAGAATTTATCAAATATTAATAAAATTTATCGATATTTGATAAACGGTTTATTTAAACTGTTCCCAAGTAAGTCATTATCAAATATGAATACATAGTTTGATAAATATTAATAAATGGCTTATTAATTATAAGTAAACATGTTTATAAAATATTAATAAACAGTTTATCAATTATTGGTCGGAGGTTTATCAAATATTAATAAACTAGAATACTCCCTTATTTTTAAAATCAACAAAAATTACATACTCATATAACTGATTAACCCTGATGTACCGATGACGAATAGAAATGATATCTCGCAAATTCATTATTATAAATAATTCTTGACTGTCCTCGATTCACCAAATGTCAAATCGATAAAGAAAAATAACCAATAGAATTAAAAAATTTATTTTAAACAAATGACAATCGAATAGAATTGATTTAGTTTCAATAAAAGTTCATTATTTCTAAGTCAAAAAAATATAAGTTCCGGATAAGTAATCACCAACATATCATATACTAAAACCTTCTCTGAAACACGCTGCATCTTATGGTATAAGTATTATTCCGATCGGTTCAATAGTTTTCGCAGTATAACCGAACAAAAAAACCGGCTCTCCATTTATTAGTATAGAAGATAGAAGATATGGACTGATCTATAGTTAATGATTCTACACCCGGGAGAAAATCATCAGGCCTGATCATGCATGATCATGCGTTAATCTCATACATGATCATGCCTGAATATTGGCCAGCCATGAGCATGCATGATCATGGCTGGTCAGGCATGATTGTGCTTTTTCATGCATGATCACGCATGCTCATGGCTGGCTAATATTCAGGTATGATCAGGCCTGAGCAAGCACAATCCCTCAAATTATTAAAAAAAAAAATAAAAATACTGATAAGTCAATTTGAAATTAACTTATTTTGTGAGTATTATTGTGTAGTTAATGCTTTCTGGTTGAAAAGTACTTTTGAAATTTTACCCGTTGACGGGTCTCGAACCCACGACCGTCATGTTAGGAAGCACGTCCGCTGTCCACTAGGCTGAACTATCTTATTCAGTTTACGACGATTTTTAACATCTTTTGAAACCTTAGGGTTGTAAAAAATAAAATATTATTTGAACTCGATCTTGATTTGTTTATTAAATCTTTTTTGAATAATGAAAGAAAAGAATTGTAGCTATCAATTACAAGCAAATTTAACAATTACATTAATCTTAATTATTATAAAAAAAAAAAAAAAAGCAATTATATTGAGTGTCATTATCAATTCGGCAAGAATTTATTATTTCAATTCTTTAATTAATTCAAAAAAACAATTTTTAATTGAATTCAGTCAAATTTTTTTTCGGAAAAAAAAGATTGGTATTCGTTATTAATTGAACCAAAAATTATAAATTAAATATATTTTGATCATCGATTTAAAAAATGATAATTTCAACTACTATCGTCAA
The DNA here is from genome assembly GCA_964016945.1 of Microplitis deprimator. Lineage (NCBI taxonomy): Eukaryota > Metazoa > Arthropoda > Insecta > Hymenoptera > Braconidae > Microplitis > Microplitis deprimator. The sequence goes on from OZ024707.1 coordinate 16,714,779, forward strand.
AATAAAAGTAAATGTTTAATTATTTGAAGTTTTTCATAAAAAATATATGATTATCCTTAATTAAAAACCTCAATCAAATCCGATTGAAGCTCGACCGAATTTTAATCGAATTCAATCAGTTCAATCGGAGATTTTAATCATAGATTTTGATTAAATTATTTGTAATGTTTGACCGTGCATGATTCATGCATGATCCATGTTTGAACATGCTTACCCTTGCCTGAATCATGCATGATCAAGCATGATCATGCATGCTGATTTTTCCCCAGACAATTAATCTAATTTAAATAAATAATAAAATAAAAAGGAAACAATAATTATAATTAATCTAACAGCTTCTATTAACGACTAACTTTCATCTATGAATATGAACGAGTACGCTTAGTCGTGTATGATCAAGCCTGAATATTCATAAATATTTTTCACTATTTGAATATAACCGTGAAAGGTTAAGGTTGACCATGCATAACCTTGTACGATCATGTCTGCGCTATGCATGATCATGGATAACAGAGCATGCTCAACCATGACCTTTCTCGAGGGATTATATCTCTGGATACGATTATTTCTAACGTAAGTCATGAGCAAGCCTGATCTCGAATGAGTCCTGCATGATCATGCTTAATCACGAATGAGTTATATATGATCAAGTATGAACCATGTATGGTCATGCATAACAGAGTATGCTCAATCATGACCTTTCCTGATAGATCATATCTCTGGATACAATTATTCCTAACGTAAGTAATGAGCAAGTCTGATTTAGAATGAGCCATGCATGATCATGCTTGATCACGAATGAGTCATGTCGGCCATGAATGAGTCATGCAGGATCAAGCATGAATTATGCATGAATCATTTACGGTCAGGCATGAATCCTGCATGATCATACATGATCATGCATGGTGATTTTTTCCCGCGCATATATTATACTATCGTGATATGTAAATAGTTTGTTTGGTTAATATAGGTTAGGTGGAATTAGCAAGTTCCACTCTTTTAATAATTTCTCCATAACTTTTTATTATTAATATTATTTTTTTTTTTATTATTTCAACAAGCATAAAAGCAATTTATTAGTTGTAACAAGTATATAAGGCGATATGTTAGGTTAGAAGGTACAACGCCACCACACTCATTAATACTATATACAAACCTTTCATATAGTAGAAGTTTATTAAATATTAATAAACTTCTACTAAATATTAATCAACGAGCTATTAAATGTTAATATCAATTTATTAATATTTAGTCCGTGGAAAGAATTGGGAGTTTTTTTTTGGCGGAGTGATCTCGGAGTGACGCAGATTTTATTTTACTCCCACTTCACTCCGGTCCGGAGTTTTAACATTTAAATGAATTTATATTAAACTGCTAAACAGTGTATGTGTGCGAGTTTGTGTGTCTGATGTGGGTGCATAAGCGTACGTGTGTGGGTGTGCGTGTGCGTGTGTGCGAGTGCACAATTGCGTGTGCGGGTGAGTGTACGTATCAACTGATCAGAAATATAATACGCGAGTTTTTTCGAAGTTTTACTTTGATTATATTTAGTGGAGTTATATTTTATTAATTATATTTTTAAGACTCCTCTCCGGAGTGAATTTCACTCCGGATTTAATCTGCATTTACTCCGCGAATTTTTTACAGTGTCCAACCAAATAACTTTAATATATTAGTTAACGTGTCATTAATCTTTTGGAATAGTAGTAAAGCTATCTTTTGTTGACTAAAATTCGATTTGAAATGATATATACACCTGTTTACATCGACAGAAAATGCTTGCACACTTAGTGAAAATAGTTGCGAGGGCCGTTAGAATCCATTCACAATCAGCAAAACAAATAACACTACCGTGTTCAGAGGACCAATACAATGCTCGTTTCTATCTACTCCTACTAAATATTCCAACATTTATAGAACGTAACTCGATTGTCGATATTGTCAAAAGATTTATTGCATACATATGTGCATGCGAAAACTGAGCTGATCAAAATATTAACTCTTGTGCTGTTATAAAAACATGGCAATTCAATTTAATTTAGTCATTCATTAAATTAAACATTTTTGTATAAAAAGTGCAATCATATAGAGAAAGAGGGGCAAAACAGACTAACTGAAATTTTTGTTTATTTAAAATTATTAGGGGCAGCGTGGGTTTTTGGGATGGAAATGAATCTAAACGTGAAACAAAAATAGTGTTTCTCTCTCTTTTTAGTAAATTTCATGGAAATCTGTCTATTGCATTTGTCTTCGTGGTGAAATTTTTTAAAAAGTTTCGCGGTAGTCTATCGTAATTCGTCAAGTAGATTCTAGGAAATACGATTGGTTCAAAAATTTATAAATATATATATTAGACATTGAAAATCTTGTTTTATTTACTAAAATAAAAATTCAGTCTAATTTTGAGCTGTTAGCGGTACCTTTAACTACAACCCGCGTGGAAGCCTTGAAAGTCTAATTCCCAATGAAATTGGTGGTTTTTTGTTGTTAACTTATTAACGGTTGACTTACAAAAAAAAGTATGCAATGTTTTTGTAGGAAATTTGGTCTTCTACAAAAAATTTCATGTGTCGAATCTCTAAAATCAAAACTTAGAAAGATATATGAATTTTAAGTAAACAAAATTAAAAATTTTAGCTAAATGTCAAAATTCGATACTACAAAATTTTTCCAGTTATTATCTGAACTCAATTAGTTTAGAAATGCTAATGATTAAATATTTGCAAATTAACAAAAAACGCTACTTCCGCCGCTTTTTTCATAAATAACTTTTTAAAAGAAACATGTAGCTTATTAGGTTACAAAGACGTCAAAGTTGTTAAAATAAGGTATATTTTTCTGTTTTTATTTATTTTCTTTACGATAATTTTTCCAATTTCTATATTTATTAATAGAAGTTCAAAGTTATATAATTGTTTTTTATGTTATGGTTAAAATTTTATTATTCCATCTTTCGCGGTTTTTGACCTTGGAATCCATTAAAAATGTAAAAAAAAAAATTAATTTTTAATTCCATTTCATCTTGAAACTTCAAACTTAAGAAATAATGAGAAATCTACTTCCATTTGGATGCTGAATTACCTTTTATTTTGTCAGTAACTTTTCAGAATAAATTTTGACTTAAAATAGTTAGAAGCAACTTCAGGAGGTATATCTTTATATCTTACAGAAACAGTCAAAGTTTGTACCTGATCGATTGAACAGCTTTTTAAAAATAGCAGTCACCTATTTGAAAACATAGCTTTGCGATAAGCGAGTTTAAAGTTTCAAATACGAGTACAAGCGGTATACAATTACACTTCAGTTTATAACCAATTTTCATCAAACTGGCTCTAAAATTTTAGAGAATATTCTCAAGCTATTGCACTTCACATAAACGATAAAAAAAGAAAAATTAATTATGTTGACGAGCTTGAAATTATAATTTTATAAACTTCGAATTTTCATAATTTTTTAGAAATATGAAATTGTATTTTTTTTTTTTTCTTCATAAGTGCATATTAATGTACACGAGAAATAATTTTGATCAAAAATAGTAATACGTAGTAACTACAGAAGTAAAAGCAAACTTTGTAATATTCCTATCTTGCCATTTTGCGAGTGCGTTCATATAGTTCTCGATCCTTTCATCCCTCTTTGGATGGCAGATGAGATTTACTGCCAGCTTAGTATTCTCTAACATGATTATGTTGAAATAATTCACTTTTCATTTTAAAAATATAACATAGTTTTTATCAGAATAATAATGATAATAATAATAATGATAAAAACATGTGATGGGTATAAAATATGATATTATTTTTGCATGATAATATTTTTCCTATTCAGTTGTCGATCATTGTTGTTTTCAATCATAATTTTCTTTGAATAGTTGATGGTTTTTTTTTATACTGCTTCTTTGGTCTATACATTATATAATAGGAGTAAGTGAGAATTCCCGACATCGGAAAAGTTGACATCAAGCATTTTCTGTCTCGCTATGCTCGAGGATAAAATGTGAAAGAATAAAAAATTTCGCCCTCTATAATTCAGTCGCGCAAAATGGAAACGTTGTCTAACTTACGACATACTACGAAATTGGCCAACCGACCGTCGTCACAAGAAACTGAAGAGACGGCTGCACCATTTTCTTATGTGAATTTTCATTGTAAATGTAAGTGATTCCACAAAAAAAAATTCATGTTGAAATACATTATATATTCAATGCATATTTCAATATTTTTTTTTTTTTTTATGTATTTATGATAATAATAGACAGAACGTTGGAAATCTGTTCAAAAATTTTCAACCTATAGATTGAAGGTATACTTAAATATCGTAAAATTTATATTAGTTGCAGTATAAAGAAAAGTGTATGACAAGTTTAATAATGCATTAAAATATACGCTGACTACATTTCTCAAATTATAAGTTAATGAACATTTCTCCACATTAAAGTTCAAAAGCATTTTCGTGCAATATTACCTAAGCATTTTCGCTATAAAAAATTAAATAGAAACTAGCTTTTTTGCTTTCTTTATTTATTACTTTAACAATCAATGAAACGTAAAATATAAGTTTTCAAACTGTATCAAATGTTCAAAAAAAGAAAACCAATGAAATTGAAAGATAGACTTTACAATTTAAAACTAAGTACATATTAAAAATACAAAAAAATTATTGATGTTCGTTATTAGGCACGTGGATTAGTAACTCGGTTTAAAAAAAAATGGATTGAAAGAAAAAATAGAGATCACTATTTTTTAGTATCGAGTTTTAGAACTTTTTTTTTATTACGATGCTTATTATCAGTAAATCCTCATTTTTTAAATTTTGTTTAGATTGATTCCATTTATTTGATGATAATAAATAATCGCTCCTTAAATTATTTTTTAATTTAGGGAACTACATAAAGATTAGAAAATGAAACGTGTCAAAAACTAAATTCGTCTCTGAATTATTAGTTTAAATAAATAGTAAAATTTTTTTGTAATACCTGCTTAGAAAGTTGGATTTTCAAGTACTGTGTGATAGAGGTAAAGAAGTTAATCCTTAAGTGATAAAGTATAGTCATTTTTTTTTGTACACGTCAAAAGCAGTCCTTTTCTTTATATTCTCTCCAATTTTTCTCCATTTATAAACTGATATACTATAGGAAGTTGTGACATTTATTCCATTTTTACTAATAACTACCAAGTGAAATGACAGTTTTAGAGAAATTAAAGTGCACAAATTTTGAACTCTAAAATCAAATAATCTACTATTTTTTAAAGTACTTTGAATTTATAACGCGCTGAGTGTCATAAGGAGGTATAGATAATTATAGTTAGAAATTTTTGTTTTTTAACGATCATACTTCTAGATGAAAAATACATCGATGAACCAAAAATAAAAAAAGTTTACATGCCCATATTTTTTCAACAGTATTTTTCACTAGATCCACCGTTGTGGCATATGTAACGTGATATATAAATATGTAGATAATGGAGCATGTAATTTTCATCCTCAATTTAAACTGGTGTTAAATAACTGAATAATATAATATTCAACTTTATTGATGCACATGATTCGAAATTATCGAATAACCACCAAAAATAACACTTTCATGACACTCGTTCTTTTATAATAGCTCTCTAAATATTTTATTCCATTACTATTAATATATATTTCTTGCTGATGAAATTAAAGAAACAATCTTATGAAAAAATTTATTTTCAATATATTCAGTAAAAACTGATCAAATTATTTACATTGTCCCATTGATAACCGACATTAAAGTGTTAAATAATCAAAAGTGAACGCACTATGCCTGATTATAAACAAAATACAGCAAGCCTAACGAATCTTGTTTCGTCCTCATGAGGAAAACCGAAACACGACGTGCTAAAAAAATCCAAACTTGGTTGTTATTAGGAAAATTTATAGCATGGCTTAAGTTAGGCATATCTTCGGAATTTCTGACTGATACCCTATAGTAATGACCAAAGGCTTGCCAAGGTTAAGTTTGCCAAATTTCATTATTAGGAAAATCTGTGGCATAGTCTAAACCAGGTGTATCTTTTGAATTTCTGACTGATATCTAATAGTATTATATGAAGCATAACTAAACTGAGGAGCCACAATCGGTCGCGTCGGTTGGTGTAGTCATTGAAGCGTCAGGTCTTTCATGCGTAGGGCCCCGGGTTTGAATCTCGCTAAATCACATTGATTTGAACTTGACTTGTTTCGACCAGCAAAACAGGCATTGATACTTCTAGCTTCAATGCAGGTGATATAAAAATAATCAAAATACAACAAGTACATGATGAAAAAAAAAAAAAAAAAAAAAAAAAAAAAAAACGTTGTTGCTACAACAACTGTAGTTGAGGTTACTACAAGTTGGAGTGACGAAATGCCAACATTAACTTGGCATAACCTCAACAACACATGTATACACGTACTATAGTAACTTTAACTACAGTCATTAATGTTTACGACAAATTTAGTTCTCAATATTATTTAGGTACTATCCTTTACTACACAATATTTTTTTTTTCGTGTAATGATAAACAACCAGCTTAGTCACTTATTCAGAATTTGTAATAAGCATTGAATTAAATTTTCGCTATAAATAATATCTCGATCTATTACCAAATTTCGAGTCGACAGTTAAATATATATGTCACCTTTACTTTCTATAAATCCAAAGTTATAATCCATACTCGTAAGGAAGTTTCAATAAAGACTCGTGAATTATATTTCTTCTTGACATTTTTTTTTTTTTTTCTTTATTTTAACTTCTCTCTTTGGAACTTTCTTCACATTTTTTTTACTTTGTCGAGTTACACGGGTGACTCTTTCAGCTAAAACTTACTTTACGTCTTGCTCTGATTCCGCAAACTGCTAATCTTGAAAAATACTTAGACATTTTTCATATGATTTTAAAGTAATAAGGCTTTAGACACTGTATGAAACTAAAAAATAGGATGAATTAAAGAAAATACCTTGATTTAATTTTTTACTTTTTTAAACTGGTTTAGTACAAGATAACTTTACGGATTATATTATTTATGTACAGATATAGAGTCTTAGACTTATCAACTAAGTATTACTTTAATTTAATTATCCAGTTATGTTCTTTAATTTAATAAAAATAGTTGCGTAACACAATTTAGTAGTTAAACCTTTCTGGCACACCTCAAGCGCAATAATTTTCCACATCATTATTTTCTATAATAATTTACATGATGAAATTTTACTTTGGTTATTTTCATATATTCGAGATTTTTTGTCGGAAATTTTATTTATGTCACGTTTATATATAAATTATAAAAAAGTCCCAACCAAATAATCATTAGAGTACAACGCTTGCATTCAATATATTAATAAAACATCGTGAGCAAACGTTGTTAATTTTTAATATCATTTGATTGACATTACAATTTATACACTGAGAGATAAATTTATTCGCCATGAATAAAAACGCGTAATTGAATTTTTTCCAAAACACCACTACATGTTAATAAATATTAATTATATATAAGTATAAATTTTATTTTATATCAATAAATTCAATTGCCGAGAGATAAATGAGAGTTTTATCAAAAATAAAATTTCATTAGATGCAAATATGTGTTTATTAAAATCACCGCAAGCGTCACTATATGACAATCATCTTTAATTTGTGTGAAAGTGTCAAGTGTATGATTGTCGTTAATTAAAAAAAAGAAAACATTTGTGAAATATATACGTGAGACTTAATAATAGAAAATTTTCAATGAAAATAATGTTGTCTTCGATATGATTTGTATATTTATTATTTTTTCATAAATATAGCCTATCTTTAAAAATTAAAAAAGTTGATTTTTAATTAACTATAATGAAATTAATTTGTGAACTTTTAAAAAATAAAAATTTTATTAAAAAGTTTTAATTATTCGATTATTTATGTGATAAAAGAAAAAAAACAATTTTGTCCCGTCTCTAAAAATCGCCCAGAGTCTAAAATTTAAGATTCTAACCTAGTTAACACTTTTTACTTTAAATGTAAGGATAACCTCTAATATTTTGATATTATTTACTGCTAATATAGAAATTTATCTGTAACAAAATTTTTTGATTTCAATTCATCTATGAAATATAACGAATTTTTAGATTTCACATATCTATTTATTAATTATTCACAATATTAATTCATTTAGTATACGAATAAACACGTAGTCGATGCTAATAAACACGTATTAAATACTAATAAAATTTGAAACGTGATTTGAATAAAATTTTTATTCGTATTTCGTAAACTTTTTTACTTGCGCATGACCGTAATACGTGTTTCACTAATTATAAAGAAATTTTATTACGATGAGATAAAAATGTCTCAGTATATGTACATATATGTTTGTATATTCAAGTTATAAAAAATACAAATACAAGAACGTATTGAAATCGAAAATTTTGAAAGCCAAATATCCGGCGGATTCTTCATGACCATTATGAAAAAGACCTATATCTTTACCTCTGAGAGGAAAACCTTCATCAAATAGTACTTCGCGTCTATCAAAGAGAGGAATTGTTGTTTGACCGGCATCTTTTCTCAAGTCAGATACTTGAAATTTAATAAGTTTTCCTGTTGTCAGCATAAAATCTGTATCTGGTGAATTTCTTAGATCCTCGGGATTCTTTAATATTAATTCATGTCTAAAAGTAATATGACGGCATAGTCAAAGGAATACTAATATTTAATTAATAACAATTTAGTTACAGTACAACAAAGAGAGAAAAAAAAATGGATGCAAACTTGATAAAGTGATTTTCAGAAGTTAGCCAAGGTGTTTTATTAAAATTACCAAGTTTTACTTCTATAGAATCACAAGAAGTAACTTAAATTTGAAGTTGAATTGGTCCTCTAACAAAACCCAGTGTATCCACCGAATCCCCAGTAAATTTGAATCTGACACCAATGACTGCTTCATCTTTAGGAAAGATCATATCGTTAATTATTTCTGGATAAATATAATCATTTCCCAGGCGCAATGAATCCTGAGATATAGATGGTAGAAAATTTTTGGTGTGAAAATGGTCCACGAGCACTTTATAGAGTATTCTCCATGTGAAATTTTTTCGGTGTGAATCATCAAGAGGTGTATTTTTAGCACCGTATCAGTGTTATCTTTCACACTCCTCGGTGTTCTTAGATCCAAACTCAAACATTGTCCGATCATAAGATCTGTAATTAAAAATCATATTACCCATCGATGGTTTTTATTATTCGAATGAACCTTTACCTATATTTATAACCCTTGCCATTGCTATTTATACGACCATTATAAGGTATTTTATGATTCAAAGTTGATAAATTAATGATTCTACTTATCACAAGTATTTAACATTTGCACCGTTGGTGGTATGATCATTCTAATTCACACGGCCAAAAATTTAACACTGTGCATCAAGCTTCACACCGGCTGTGTTGAAAATTTTCATACGAAATCATTCACACCATACCGCGGACTCAAAATTTTTTACAGTGTATCTTTATTGACGATGTAATAATTTCTATGCGTCTCATTGTAATCGAAGTTTTCACAAGATTTCAATGAAGATAAATTAATTTTTCCATACAGCAAAATTTCTCCCTCTAATATAGAATGTGAATCATCTAGTCTTTTTTTAACAATTTTAACACCTATGACTATACACTCAGAAAATTAAGTAATTGTGCTTATTATGCTAAATTTTCAATTCCGATCATCTAGAATGATTGAAACGTTTTTCAATGCAAAAACAGTTAGTGTTATAATTTTTTTTTTAATAGAATTAATAATTATTGGATGATAACTTCTGCAATAAATTTCGTAACAGTTACTATCAGAATAGTAACAGTTACCATCAGGATGATAACAGCTACTATCAGGATGGTAACAATTATAATTTCTGATGGTAACTGTTACCACCTGGATTCTAAATATTACTATTTAGAATAATAATAATAATAATAATAATAATAATAATAATAATAATAATAATAATAATAATAATAATAATAATAATAATAATAATAATAATAATAATAATAATAATAATAATAATAATAATAATAATAATAATAATTAATTCTCGTTAACATACATGACTGTAACAATTATCACAAATATGGTAAATATTACAATCTAGATGATTTATACAATCATTTAGATAGTATTTACTACTATCTGATTGATGGTAGAAATTTTGACCATAACTAGATAGTAACTCCTATTATTTAATTTTCTGAGTGTACGGGAAAAAATTCGTGTCACACGAAAGATAAGATTTCCTGACTGTCACGATACTCGTTTAGTTATTTAAAAGTTAGTTCGGTTCGATTTTTCCTTTTTTTTTTTTTTTTGTCAATCAATTGAAGCTCTCTAGATATTTATGACAATTTTATATAATTAATGGTAAAAAATAAATACGATATTATTATTGTTATAAATACGACATTATAAAAATAGAGTGTTTTTTGTTTTATCACATTTTTAAACCACGTTTTTATTTTTCTTCAATTAATTCAAATATTTCTTACTTTTAATAATTACATCGTTCGTAAAGCTTCGGATCACATTGATATGCATAGTAATTTATTCCATAGAGTGTCTCTACGGTTAAATTCATGATATCCTGTAATTTCATGCTATAGGTACGTGCTTTATTTGTACTGTCTCTGTATGACGTTATCGAATAAATTATACAAATGAAAATGACAATTATGAAAAATTATATTGAGAGAAATTTAACTATTACATACTATTTTATCATCGTTGCTCAATAATCCACATGTTATAATCTGCTATTGAATATTTAAGTTGTGCGAATAATATTATCTTGTAATAAGCTAACAATTCTTGTCAAAATGATATAAATTTTCTACAATAATTAGTCATTTCCAGCAGCAAAAAAATAAAATATAATATTACAGTAAACAAAAAAAAAAAAAAAAAAAAAAACAAAAAAAAAAGGACATGAAAATGAAAAGAAAACTTTAGCGACAGTCAGATACTCATAAAATGATTAATGAATTTAGGTAGGACAATAATGAAGGCCAGAGCGAAACGGAAATTCGAAGAAACTTATGTTAATTTGTTAATTTACTTAAAAGTAATGGTATTGTGAAAATTCAAAATGTTGTTTATTCATGTACAATTTTGCTGAATATCCGGGAATTGTTTATTTAATTTTGTACTTTTTTTTTAATATTAGATGGCGTATTTTTATACTACATACAATCTAACGGGAAGCCTGATTTTTTTTTATAGAGTTTTGTGTCAATTTAAATGCACACAGAAAAAAATTTAACTTGAACCGAGATTTTTTTTTTTAAATTGAATTATCGTTTTAAGCCATTTTATTTTTTTAATTCGAAAAATGTTTGCTTGCCTCAAAAACGAGAAAATTCTTCACTTAAACATGTTAATCTCAGTTGAAGAAAATTTATCCTCTAATCGGTCAAATGGGGCTGGGCAAAGCGGGGCTAGTTGATTATAGGGGCAAGTTGTGCAATCGAAATATCCCGAAAACTAAGCAACTTGTAACAAAAGTTTAAATGGTGAAAAGAAAGACTTACGGGAGGGGAACACATTGCGTGATTATCAATTGTCATTCGGTGCTGAAAGTAATTAACAGAACGCCCCTAGTAAAAATAATCTAGACTTTACTCGATTTCAAACTAGTAACTGGCCAACGATCCCGGCTAAAAACTAGAAATCCCGCCACCTACAACTAAGGTGTACACATTGGTCACACTAATATAAAGTCCTCCCAGAAAGTAAGTCGCCGTCGGTTTTTACCCCCACTATGGAAAAACAAGTCTAATCTCACGCCGTTACTACACATTAACACTACAAACCGAAAATTTCCGACAATTCCCGACGGCGATTTACTCTCTGGGAGGACTTTATTTTCTGTACTAGTGTGTATGTGTGTGTTTATTTTTTCTGTTTAACCTATATAAAAAGTTGCTAAAATAAATATTAGTAAGCAGTGGAAATAAGTCAACATTTGTGTATGTTAATATGTAAATAATTTTATGATAAATAATTAATAATATACATATTAAAAAATGGAATCAATGAAAAAAATGAATACAATAAGTGAATTGCAACTATGGGCAATAGAAACAAATATTGCAGATTGTCATTTAGACGAGTTATTAAAAACTGGGAAGGAGGAAGCCGAAAAAAGGAATAATTAAAAAGAAAAAATATTATATATTATTAATAATAAAATTTTAATTATAGTTAATTTTTAAAAGTACGATTTAATGATTACAATTATTTTTAAAATATAATGATGTTGCCGGCTTTATAGTTTAACATTCATAAATTAAACTGATTTTTTAAGTCAATGAAAGTCTCAATAAATTAATTTTATAATAATTTTGTTTGTTAATCATTATTTTTATTTTAAGTTATAATTCATTTATTTCAATTAATTAATTTTTAATGTTTGTCAATGTGGATCAATATTTTTTTATTGATCTATATATATCCATGCTTTAGGTTATATTTATTTATCTATTGCATATAAATTTTTTGAGTAATTTGGAGAAAGATACATTAATTTGAATTAATTTTTAACTTGTCTGGGTATTTTTTAAAAAACCGTTTTATTTTTCCGAGGAACTGATAATTTTAATAACCTCAAAACCTATAATTTTAAAGTGACAGTTTTTTCGAAGCCGCCATGTTTCTCTTGGATAGCTAGTAAAACTGGCCAGTTACTAGACAAAAATTCGATTTCATTTCTACTAGGGGCTTTGTTTTTTTTTTTGCGTCAAAAAAAAAGCAGATCTTCAAAATTTTTCTCCTATACTAGTATGAAAATACTTTTTCTTCATACTAATATTGTTTGGTCAAGTGAATTCTTCTTGATTCAAGTTAGTTTTTTATTTCTGCGTACATTTTTTTTTAATATATGAGTACAATATAAAATCGTTAGAGATGTAATGAAAGATGTACATTCTAATTACTATATAATTTATTACAGTACACTCTCTCTTCTGGCAAAAGGAGAGAAAACCTTCGGTCGGGTATCCAAGCAAAAATACAGCCGGTATTTAGTGAGTAATGACACGGTAGATTGTTGCGTTGATTAAGTGTTCTAAGGGTTGTAGGCAAGGGTCCATCCTTGTGCCTACCGATTGCTAAAACAGAAGAAGACAGTTCACTTTGTTTCCTTATAGACGTCAATGGCCCTTGTCCCCACGATCGTGACTACCGTGAGGTTAGAAGTGAACTTTTAGTTACTCGAAAACATGAAAAAAACGAGTTTTGAAGCAAAATCCGTACGAAGTCATAATAAATTGAGAGAACTAATTGAAATAATAAATCAGTTGATAATAAGAACGAGGGAGTGATTAAAGTCGCATTGTCACAAACTCTTATCATATATTTTCCCTTGACTTAATATAAAAGTTTCTGGAAGTGTTTTATATCAGGTAACTGCCCGATATCAGTTATACCCAAGATTTGAATTATATTTATTTACAGAAGTTTTTGTTACACGAAAAGAAGCGAATGGTATGTTCTCTAATGCAACATGGGAATTGTGACTATATAGCATAGGGACGCAGATTTTTTAGACGCATTATTTATTTGACATAGTAGTTTACCCAGTTGTGAATGGTAGCGCTAGCCATCTAAAATAAAAGATTATTCCTATACAAAGTCGCCGAGCTTCGAAATTTTCCCATAGATCGGCCAATGCCTGGTTTACAATGATTGGCAAATAAATGCCTAACTACACTGGCCTGTGCATGGTGAATCATTGGCAGCCGTCTTTTTGCTTATAAAAACGGCGCTAAATTAACTGTCGTTCGTTGACCAAGGGTTTGATCGAGTGCTCTTGATACCAAGATTTGGCCGATGATTGATTGCCACGATTGGCCAATGCTTGCGACTGCCATGTTTGGCATACCGTTATCATCCGATATTTAGCCGATCTTCGGCCGATGCTTGAAAATTGGCAGCCATTCACGACCTAGTAATGAGCCGATTCTTTTTCTTTGTATGGTTTGTTAGAATACGGATTCATAATTAAAAAATTAGGAAATTTGATAAAAAGTAAATGAATATTTAACTGATTGACAAAATTAATAACCATAAAAATAAATCAATTTTGATGTGGAAAAAGTTCCGTAAATAAAAAAGTTGGAAAATCCAAAAGTGGCACACCTCAATTGCTCATTTTATTATTAATCATTGCGATTGTCAAATTTTTATTTCATAACATTAGTTTATTATTTTTTTAATTATCAATTTTTATTAAACTTTTAAATAATTAATTTTATTTTTTTATATTTCTTATTTCTCGTTTAATTTTTTTCAATAAAATGTTTTTTTTTAAATATCCCGCGTTTTTGTCTTAGATGTCGCTCTTTTTTTAGTCCTACTGGTAAGCTAGTGCTGCTGCTAGTCGTTGGTGGAGAAAAAAGAAAAAAAGTGCATAAATAATAACAGTAAGAAAAATGGCAGCTAAAGTTTTCATGGATGACAAGTTTTTAAGTTCTAAATAATTACAATTAAATCAAAAAGAGTTGGATAGTGATTAAAAAAAGGATTCTTGTAGTCACCAAACTAACGCTAATAAAAAAAAATTAGGACCCTTAGCCGTCTTAGGTCCGCTAGCAATCGTGATCACAAGAAATCAGTAAATTAATTGACATCAGAGCTCCCATCAACTAAATTATTTATTTCAAAAATAACATATGGAGGAGTCAACTTTATGCTGTATTATAATATTCTTTAATAAATTCTCTATTTTTCTCTAACTCTACTAAAACATTTTAATCCATAGATTATCACTCGTTTCTTCCGTCGATGGCTTCCAAAAAAAGTAACTTCTTTATATGGTTCTCATAACAATCAAAAGTATTTTAGTTATCTCTAACTTTCATTACATTTTAATATCAATCACTTGACAATTTTTAATTTATACTAAAAAAAAAAACAAAAAATATTTTTTAAACTTAATTCTATAAACGACTAGAAATTTACTGCATCGATTTGAAGTATTCACGAATCCGAGTATTAACGAACCTTACTGATTACCTCGAGGAGTATTTGAATCGGTTTACTTTTTTGAGATATGTAGAAATTTTCACACACAAACATACTCAAGCCGCACTTCTAAAATAGTCAGCATAAGTTCTAAGCCCTTAGAACGTCAATATCTGTTGAGATCTCAGTTCTCAAAAATTACCCTGAAAATCATAACTTTTCTATTTTTTTTTTTAAATGTTTAATTTTACCGGAAAAAGTTGGAAATTGAACCTCACCAACTTTTGGTATAAAGTCGACTTTTACGATTTAAAATTGAAGTTGAAATTGTTGACTCATTCAAAACTTATACTTAGGTTTCATATGCCATCCAATCTAGAGTACTCATTGCCTTTATGACAAACTTCTACATCTAAATTGATTAAGATATTGCAATACTTTGACAAAAAGTATCTGCTGATTATATAAATAGGTATAAAAAAAATTCAGATCAATTTAATATAACAAAATATTTAGTGTTACTAAAATTCTCTGATATATAAGTATTATACTCAAGTTGATAAAAATTCGAGTATCTTAAAAAAGTTTCAATTCTAATGCGCATGTTGAGTGATAAAAAAAAATCCTCTTGAAACTTTTCTCGGCATCAGCTGATGCAAGAACTTTACTTTTCTTTGTTTGATTTTTTCTTTAGTTTATTTCAGTCTCCCATCCTCTTAAGTTGTTGGACATCCGCTTTCGTGCTTTTACTTGCAACCAGACCACTTTAACTCGAAAGCTAATTACAGTTGAAGCGTAAACGAGTTTTTGCACCTCATAAGTTACACCCTTTCTTAACAAAATCTTTCATTTACTTTATTTTGTCATCTTTATAATTATTTACTTTTTTTTTTTTAGTAGTAAAGTTTTATTGAATTCAAAAGTTACTTATCGATCAGTTCCGAAAATAATTATAAATTTCATAGAGCATTTAAAATATTTCTGATGGTAATAAAATAAATAAAAAAAAATATTGTTTCTGATTTTGAGAAAAGTGAACTGTTTACTTACCAAATTTTATGAAAACAATCATTAAAAAATATTTTCATGATACCAGCGCCGGGACTAAAAGTTTCAGTGTCTCTACAGCCAGTCGGAAGAAGCTAATTTCAGTCTAGCAATGCCGCAAATGAATATTAGCAAACGCGTAAATTTTGAATGCTTTTAGTCAGCGGACAGAAACAAACTTTTAGCATGAAAATCAACTCCTCTTCGGAGTAAGATTCACTCCAAGGGTATTAAATAAAATAAACAGTCATCTGCTCCTCGTTCCCCCGAGCGGATCTATCGCCGCCATTTTTGTGTTTCAAAACATAGATGGCGTCCTCAAAAAACTCGGAGATAAGAGAACACAGGGGATGGATGAGGATAAGTGTGTATAATGGCTTTTCTGAAAAATCTTAGTGTTTATAAGTGGAGGAAGCCCGTATGGGTATGGGGAGAAGTTGCATCCCACCACTAATCTTACGCAACCAGTTGACCAGAGCTGAAGTCTGGTACCATGGGGGACTCATTCCAAGCCCCACTTCAATCAGAGTCTCTCTATTTCCTGAGATAGGAGGAGTGTTTGGGTCCAAATGAGGTCGGTCTCGTGGTGGCTGTTGGTAAGGCACCCACATGCAACGCATGCCTAATGGGTAAGCTAATGTGAGCTTATGCTCACATTTCGCTTTGATAATATATGGTGGACGTCAGTATTTACAATAGGGTTACGCAGCGCGAGTATACTCAAAAGGGCGAGGAATCGGCCTCCCGTCAAACGGAGGTGGACCTAACGGTCCCGTTGCATTAATTTTTTTTCTGCTTCTCGTTCGATCTGAATTCGACCCGAATTTAATCCGCGTTTACTCCGCATTTTTTTTTCAGTGTAAAATTTAGTGTGGATAATAAATAGTATTTATAATTTCTGCTTAATAATAAACTACAAATCACAACTTAAGCTGATTTTTGGAGAAGACTAAGAACATGTTAAATTAACAAATTTTCATATGAGACAGTGGCAGTATCATAAATGTGACAGTAATAAAAAAAATAGTAACTTTTAAACTTATTGAAAAAATAGAAATTTAATTTGAACTGGTAAATGTAAGAACGTATACCACAGATAAAATTACTAAAACATTTATGTTTGAATCAATATTCCATCAATTAATAATAAATTTTAGTACTTCAATATCTAAATTAATTATTAATACTCTTCAATATTTAATAATGACTTCGTAGAATATTATCCGTTTTAAATAATCCTTTTTGGTTAATAAATCCAGGATTTACCATTGTTTGATAGATTAAAATTAATCATGGAAAATTATCACTAATTTTCAATTAACTTTTTTTTCACACGCATATTAATCATCCAAATAATTTATTCATTTAAAGCGACAAAGTTTGGCTGTACTTATTAATATTATTGATATATAGCTACAGTAAAATGGAGATATTTTTTTTAATTAGATGTAAATGATTATTCAGCAGAAATGGATTTAATGTACTGAGAGTTGGAATTATTATTAACGTTTAATTTTCTCATCTATATTAAATAAGTAAATAATCCGTTAAAAAAAAAAAAAAAAACGTTGAAAAATATTAGGTATCTTCATTTTACCCGCTGTGTGTTATTAAGTGGGGTCGGGTTTTTTTCTCTATCACTCTCAAGTGGGTGAACGATATTATCCTTGTTGCAGTTGTGCAGTAAATGGAATCTTTGTCCACGTTTTTCTCTTAATTAAACAAATGAACGTTTTTGAAAAATAAAAACGTAAATTGCTAGGTTAAAGAATAGTGCATCGAGCCTCGTTCTTCATTTTGCGTCTAGAGTTTGTGTTTGAGAAATCCGCTTGGACAAAAATAACTACTGACCCTTTTTAATATCTTCAGCCCAAACTAATTTTAATTGATTGAATTTGTGTTGATAATTTTCTCAATTGATTCAATTTTTTAACTCGATGATTTTTTTATTTATAAGACGTAAAAATAATTAAAATACTCGGTTGAATAAAGTATTGACAAATTGACTTCATTGAAAATTTGTTGAATAAGCATCGAAATAGGTTATAATCAAATACCGTTCAGTTCTCACAACGACACCGATCATTAACATAAAGCTGTAATTTCTATGACGGCGATTGTTTCAGAGAATTGTTTTGTTTAGATTGCTGTAACCAAATGCCCACCGGCGTCCAGTCAACGATGGCAGCGCTCACTAGTTTCTCAGTATGAATATTTGCATCAAATATATGCATATGTTTAATTAACTCGTTAAATTAAAAATAAATTAGTACAAAGAAGTAAAACGAAAGTATCGTTGGTTCAATTACTGAACACAGTGGAGTGTAGATTTAACCAAAGTTTATTGTGTTATCCGCTCTCAATAAATGTTTTGAGTTAAAAGATGAAAAATTTATTAAGATAACACAAATATGACGATTCAAATAATTTTGTAATTTGTGTGAAACATATCATTTATTTGAGGTAAGTGAATGATATATTTGTGGTAAAAGTAAATTAATTTTGTGACTGATAACGGAAAATTTAGCGATACTTAACATATATTTGAAGCACATGGTCCAACTAACATTTATATTTGTAGTAATTGGATCACTTCTTTACCAGAAATAAATCTCTTATTTCACGAAATTAAATTGCTTAAGTTTATTATAATATCTTTCTCACAATTAAATATTTATTCGGCCATATCAAAATAGATGATATCTTTGACTCAAATGAGTCTTAGTAACTTCCCGCTAAGAAAATCGAAGATTTTTGAAAAATTCGGGATATTATTGGTTTCGGTCCGATTTTCGGAAAATGAGTTTTCATCAGATATCGAGGTTTTAAAGTCCTAGGAAGCTATTTTGAATATGTCCGGATGGACGTCCGTGTGGATGTGTGTGTGTGTGTGTGTATGTAAACATTTTTTGTTCGACGATATCTTTGGAACGAATTAACCGATTTGAACGTTCTTGGTGGTAATCGAACAGGCTCACCAAGACTGAAAATTGATTAGATTTTGGAGTCGATAGGTCGTGTAGTTTACAAATTTCTTTTTAGGTTTTTTGCGTAAAACTCATGAACAATTTGCCCGATTTGCCTCAAAATGTATTCAGTTCTAAGTCTAGGTGAGCTTTTTCGATTGCCACCAAGAACGATTTACAAGTAATAATGTTTTCTAGCTTCCTGAGCCTTAAAACAGCGGGAACACTCTAAAACCAAGTGGGTAGTCAAAATTAAAACATTTTCCAAATAACATTGGATCGCCATAAGCAACCTATAGGTATTCAATACACCGTGAAACGTGTCTTAAATGACTACAAAAAACTATAGTTTCGCTTATGACCTTAAACATAGAACACATTTAATATGTGTTAAAATAATACACTTGTAACACATTTTGGTTTTAGAGTGAAGTTTTGGGGCTTGTCCGCGGGGCCAGGTGGTTTTCAGATTTTTTTCAGTGTACTTTTAATGTCATTTGAAATTTAACTCAAAATAACAGTTAAATATATTCAACGAGTTACGTATTTATATCATGTGATCTGTGTTAGCTTTACAAAAAAAGTGCGTTTTAAAAATTTAGTAATATTCTTGTTAACTGTAAAATCAGTACTAAATTTGTGTTATTTGTAAAAAGATACTCACACTTCTTTTGATGTTATTATTTAGTATAACTTGTTTAGAATACTTAATTTATTTTGAAAAATTACAAAAAATTCACGTTAAATCAACATATTATTAATGTGATATAGAACTCAATATACTTAAACATAAATAAAATGTTATATATTTATCACATACAATAACAATATATTTATTTATTTAAACTTAACATTATACATATGTTAAGTTAACACAAAGTTCATATTAAAGTTATTCTTGTTGATTGTTCTGCAAAATAAGTCAAACTTCATCAAGTTGGACAGTTAGTCCAATTCCTACGGAGGAGCGGAAATTTCTTGATGGAATATCCGAGTTAACAGGTGCCCCTTCTTTTTTAAAAAGTAAACTATACGCATGCGCTCTTACATCTGCATGAATGATGCATAGATAAAGATGCAGATACATACAAATATATAGCGTCGGGTGTGAGGCAGCGTAGCTCGTAGTGGGGTCACGATTGAGGGAAAATTCCGAGATAATGGAATTCGACTGTATTTGTGTTATTATTCAACACTTTCTAACAAGTTTGAACAAAAAAAAATGTTGATTTAATATATTTTTTAAATTAAATCTTACACCTCAAGTGTGTTAAGTTTACTAAAAAAAATGACCATTACCAACCGTACACGGAAAAATTATTGTTGTTTGAAATACTATGGTGTCAGTAAAGTCGGACCATCCCGAGTCGAAATATCAGACCCGTTTTAGCTGTAAAAGTGTTCGAATCCTTTGCAGTTTGATTCGCAGCCTTAAAAGTCGCCTGTTTAAACAGTAAAAGACGGAATGAACTAAATATACGGTGAAAACAGCTCCACTGAGTTCCGTTTTCAATGTAAATCTTATCCAAAAAATTATTATTGTTATGTCCCCTTGAACCTCATAATACATTTATACGTAGATAAATATTTGAATAACTAGAAAACAAATGCCTTCTTCTCTTGTTTTATAGATGCACTACTAAAGTCAGTCATATATTGACATTATAACAGCATACATCTCGTATTCCATAAACTATATTTTTGATTACCTTTCTTTTACTGCTGTTAATTGTGGTGTTGTTATTCCTAGTTTAAGTGTGTTATCATAGTAGTATAAGTGATATTAATTAATAAGTTACCAGTTACTACAATTTGGTGTCAGAAGTGCGTGTAACCTTCGTGCGTGTAAACTTCGTGTGTGTAGTGTGAATTTACAAATATAAAATAAAAGAAAATATATTTGTCAAAATATTGCAACGCGACGGGCAAGGCAAAGATTAAAAAAAAAAATCGCGTGAATTTTTTTAATATTATAAAAGACACAAATGATAATAAATTAAAAAACAAATAAATAAATAATTTTGTGATTAATTAAACGTGTTTCGTGAAATCATGTTTCTTAATTTGTGCTAAAGTACGTGTGTGAATTTAAATAAATTTAGTAACAAATCAGATAAGTTTTGTGAATATGTTTTACAATATTAAAGTGCATGTAGTAAAATGAATAAATTCGGTGATGAATTGAATGAATTTTGTGGATATGTTTTATAATATAGGTTTCAAATGCATATAATAATTTAAATGAATACAGTGATAAATTAAATAAGTTTTGTGAAAATATTTTTTTTAATCGGTGTTAAAGTGCGAGTACGAGTAATTACGTGTGTGATAAAAATATAAAATGAAAGTGATCGAAACATCAAACGACAGATGATTTTATTTTTTTTTTTAAAACAATTGTTATCAATTATTAACTGTAATTACAATTAGAATTAAAAATATTATTATATTAATAATAATTACTATTAAAATGATAGAATTATTATTATTATTATTAAAAAAAAAAAAATCCTGTCCCCAGTAGGGTTCGAACCTGCATCCCTAGGCACGGTACAAGAAAAATAATTATTATTATTTAAATTGTTATGATTATTCGAAGCCTGGTTTGAATGTAATCCTGTGAAAATGGGACAAAACTCCACTATTTACAGTCAAACGAGGCGTCCAGTTCAAATGGTATTTTATAGAGCAGACTCTCTCTTGACCACTCAATTTTCTGAGAATTGATAGAAAAAAATACAATTTAAACAGGTCTGAATTTTCGACTCGGGATGTCGGCTACCTCAAGAAATTGAAATAGACGCATGCGAAAATTTCTATGGCGTAAATAGTAATTCTTGCATGCATTATTTTCATTTCCGACAGGTGGCTAACATGGTCCGGCATTACTGTGGTACCATAGCATTCCAAACAACAATAATTTATCCGTGTATTTATTAAATTATTTAACAGAGAACTTGTGTTTTTGATGAAATTTCCAACTGTGCAGCTTTATTTAGAATCCATAAAAACAGTAGGTTAATTGTTTGAAAAACAATTTCTACTGAATTTTGCCAAGTACTTATTTTACTTCATCAAGTCAATCCACCCCTTTTTTTTTTTTAAGCATCTAAATGAATTTAAATTTAATTTAATATTTCTATGAAAAAAATTATTGATACGTTTAAGAAATTATTTACACTTTGTTAACTTGGTCTAAGAATTTAAAAACTTTATAGTACATAGATCGGATCAAGTTTAAAATAACTTAGATAAATATTAAATCTTATCGCAGCTAACTTTTATAGAACAAATAAATTATAAAACTCAAAAGTATTATAATCATAGAGACTGATAAAAAATAAATTTCTATTAACTTGTCAGGTTGTGCCGTCAGAATGAGATAAGGTCAAGTTACCGTAAGGAAACTAAAGGAAAAATGTGACGTAGCCAACAAGAGGCAGGAAAATGAGAAAAAACATAAAAAAACAAAAGATTGGAAAGGCGAGAACTTTCCGGAAACCTCGTAGACGGATAACAAAGACTATTTTAAAAGGGCAAAAAGTGGCACTTTCTTGTGACATGTAATTATTTCAACCCCTCTTACCTGTCTCGTTATTGTTGTGCTGTCTAAGAGCTTTTATGAGCTGTTGTACACCATCGAAAATATGCAGCGAAAAAATGAATTACTTGTGTCTCATATTATTATTAATTAACGAATATAATTATTGTCACATCCCATATTTTTATTGAGTCCGGGTTATTAGAAATATTTACCGCAGACTATTGCTGTACTATTTTTTTTTATTTTTCAAGTTCATTGATTAAAACTCGTAGAAGAATTTTTCCGTATTTCGTAAATGCAGTAGAGAAATTGAATGGAAAAATGAATTTTTTTATCTACGACCCATTGACATATAATTGCGTAAAAAAAGAAAGCAAAAAAAATAATGACCTGAACTGCTATTAAGATTCAGCCTCTCGTTAAAAAACATCTCAAATTATCCATAATTTCTAATGTTCACCTTTACTTCTTTTATTTTTGAATATTTTTCCATCGATTGATTGAATAAATAAAAAAAACTCACGTTTTTTAAATATTCATTTCTTCTGGTTCAGTTTTTTTTTTTTTTTTGATTATTAAAAATTCCAACTTTTTGATAGAAGCAACATGACAAATAATTATAAAAAAATATAATTTTTTACTAAAAATTTTTACCTGACACAATTCAGTCGCTGAATTGGAGAGAATTCAAGTGTGATATGAATATGCATGACTATGTATGAATAGACAGAGGCACCAAAATCGCGTGATCGCTTATCGGCTACAGAATGTTATATATTCAAGAATTTATAATCTCTCCCACTGTCAACTTTTACGCTACATTGATTTCGTTCTACATGAATAATTATCATTTATTTACTCGTTATATACTCATCTGTTACTATAAACTTATCTTCTATTCAATTGAGTCGTAACGTCTTTTCAACTTCCTGATCTGGAAATAGGGGATGTAAGAAACATTAAAAAAAAAAAATTTTAAGCCATAAAAATCGTGAATTTACTATGTTTGTTATGAAAATGGAATATTGATTCCTTCAGGAACGTGACAAATTTATTTGACTCAAACTTATATCAATTAATACTTAATAACGCTTTATTTCAACCAAATAAGGCTGAAAAACTGTTTCAAATAAATGCATTTATTTATATCAAATAAATACTTCTATTAGTGTATCTGTGGTTTTATTTCGAAATTTATATTTTAAAAATTTTTTAACCTAAAAAGTAGTAAATATTCACAAGTACGACTTCACCTATTTTTGATGAGCAAACATCCAATTTCATACATATTTTTTATTTGAAGATATTTTTGCTTAATTAGATCTTTTTAAGCATCAATACTTCCTAAGTTCATGCATCAAGTATAAAAATACTGAATTTCAATATTATGCGCTTGTATACTTAAATTAGGTGAGGAAACGATCTTCGGAAGGAAGTTGACTTCGGTCACGTTAAATTAATTAATTAATTTCAATATTATCATTGAAATTTTCAAGTTCCGTGCAATCATACGTTACTTGACATAATTTTTTTATTTTTCTATGTATTGACTTTTAAGTCAACTACCGAAACTTAAGTAATATGTATATGTGCCATAATAGGCATTAGTTTTGTCCCGAGTACGGTAACGGACTCGTCAGCAAGCCTGTGGTAACGTACTCTTCTTTTGGACTACACCTTCTACTAGTATGAACCGAGCTAAAAAAATGTAGCGGGCTTCGCTATGTATGATACAAGTGGAGGGAAGCGGATACTGTCCAAAACTACTGGCATATTTGTACTAGGTGAGCTGCTGTACAACGTAAAATTAATGAAATGACAGAAATATGTCAATTTTCAAATACTCGAGCTCCAAATTATTGTAACCCTCAGATCGACCTATAAAATTCCATCGTCCATCTTACGGTTTTACACAAAAAATTATGACGATTATTATAAATTTGAAAATTTATAAGATTTTATGTTATTTTCATCAATTTTAAACTTTTGATGCAAGACTTGGACAGGTATCCTGTGTTGTAAACTAAACTAAGGCCAGAAAATTTAATCCCCCGAGTAACATAACACGTTGGAAAAATTTGATTGTAGATATATGAAATGTAAGCAAATGGAATTTTGGAAAATGTCTAGAGCCACTCATGCATAATAACCTAAAAAATTGACTAATTTGTTCCACTGGATCCTAATAAAGCATTTTGTAGTTTAAAAAAATAATTTTGATAATCTTAATGAATAGACACATGTATTAGAAGCAAAATAAATTTTCTAATTGAAAATTAATTGAGTTATTTTTTTTGTATAATAATTTTACATAAAACTATTTCATTATCACAAAACGATGACAATAAAGAAGATGCTCCATTGAGATGTTTCCGTTTAATTTCCAGACATAATTAATTACTTGAGAACTGCAATATCAAACTTACTGTTAGACATTCATTAATAATGTATTTAATATGAATTTAATTTAGTCAGCTCTTTGATCAATTCTGTGAATTTAAGTGAATAATAAAATATTAAAAATTAATTACATTCCTTTGAATTTTTAAAATATTTTATGCGTTTTAAATATCAATGTTTCGTATATAATAGTTATTTAATTTGATGATTTATGAAAAATTATTTCAAGGCAAGTGGTACCTTAAGTGTACTTCTTTACGATTTTTCGAAAACTTTGACAGCTTATTATTAAAATAATTTTGAATCTAATTGTGCCAAAACCGAAAATATTGACAATCCAATTTCAAAAATATTCGATTTTGAAAATTGAGTTTTAAGACTCTTACACATTGCACTATATGCAGAATCAAAAATCACATTTACATATTCGGTTATAATTAACAAACCCGTCTTATGATTGCTATCAAAAACTAATCTAATATCAACCAATATCTATAATGAATGTTTGAAAGAAAGTTCTATTCGTAGTTAGAACGCAGTTGTTAAGTCATTATTTAATAAATGATAAAAAATTTATCTCTTTATAATAGTAAAAGGGGTGCACTAAAAACAAGGACAAAAGCGCATTAATATAGCTCTCAAAAAAATGTATGATGCCCGCATGCGCTAGAATTTTATGAAAATTGAACTCATAGAGTATACTCAGATTACTTTGTGTACTAGACTATAAAAAATTTTGAGTCCGCCCCAAGGAAAAAGGTTTAGGTCTGACCACATATAATTATATCTGATCAGATCTGACAATTTAAAAATCTGGCCAGATCTTTAAATTGTCTCTATCTGACGAGATCTGACCAGATCTGATCAGATATAATTATATGTGGTCAGATCTAAACCTTTTTCCCCGGGGATCCCTATTAAAAAAATATTAAATTACGAAAAAAAGAAAAATAAGATAATTTCAATTCAATCCGAAATGAAATCTGATATATTAGGAACGTTACTTAGAGGAATTATAAATGATTATGATTAATGAAAAAATCCCGGTGACTGCTGGGCTCGAACCTGCATCCTTCCGATTCAAAGTCTTTGATAATATCCACTGTGCTGACCCACGTATGTGATCGCGTGGGTGTAAATAACTAGATATGAACAATTTTGAATAATAATACAATGTATACATGATTATATCTGAGCAGATATAATAAAATCTGATTATTTTAAGTGTTGTATTTAGTTCAGATCTAGTTATATTTGATCAGATCTCTCGAGATACACGCAAATCTGACCAGATATAAACAATTTCCCATAAAAATAAGACGTATACATGGCTATATCTGAGCAGACATAATGAGATCTGATTATGTCAAATGTTGTATTTAGTTCAGATGTAGTTATATCTGTTCAGATCTTCCGAGATATACGCAGATCTGACTAGATATAATCATGTCTGACATTGTATCTAGCTCAGATCTAATTATATCTGATTAGATCTGACCGGATATAAGCGGTGGTTGGTAAGATACAATGAGATCTGATCATGTCTAAATATTAGATCTGATCAGATATAAATAGATCTGCCAAGATAGAATTTTATCTGATCAGATATAATTATATCTGGTCAGATCTTAATCATTTTCGCCGGGATTGGACAATATTTGAGGTAATAACACCAAACAGTGTGAAATACTCATACCGTATTCAAAGTACACTGCTTGACATTTCACACCGTCAATTCATACCGAGCCGAACGTGTAACGTCCTCATGGACCATTTCAACACCAAAAATTTTTTACAGTATACAGTCCCTACAGTCTAACATATTATAAGATATTTACAAACTCGGACAGCACTGGCAGATGTAAAAACGTTAGTTTGAATGGACGGCTGTTCGTACACGAAAAAAAAGTTCAGTTAAATTTACGATGCTGACATTGTAATTTGTCTTATTGACCATTGTAACGGTAGATGCAACTTTTGAAACTATTATTTTTACGATATAGCATTGTAAATTTCATTTAAAATAACACACTACCTACAAATAACACAAAGTTCTAAGCTCTTTAGTAAAAAATTACAATGTTCTAAGAATTCGATGCAATAGAAATTTTAAATTAATGTATAAAATTAATAATCGCTCGGATGGGTGTTGGATCCGAACACGGGAAGCTTCGATCGCGAAATGACCGATGTAATACAAAAACGGCAAAAATTTTGGATTGATAAATAATAAACACTATGGACTGTACTACATATTCTCCGGCATTAAATTTCTGCCTCAACTGTTAGTCATCGACTATCTTAATAATTAAAATGAACTAATAACCTGTGTGCATCTCTGCCCGGGTCATAATATCTAGCCTTATCGAACCTCAATCTAGCCTCATCGAACCCAAGTAAGCCTCAATCAAGCCTCACTTAGCTAAAAAAGTATTTTGAGCCTCAAATAATGCTCACATAGCCTCAATGAGACTCAAATAATGCTCATAGATCCTCAATAAGCCTCGATTAGCCTCAAATGAACCTAGTCTCGATTCAATGAATCTCAAATAATAATAATTTGACGAGTTCGATCAAATGTAATTTAAATTCGATTAGTATTATTTGAGGCTCATTGAAGCCTTTTGAGCATCATTTGAGGTTCATTGAGGCTCTATGAGCATTATTTGAGGCTCAAAATGCTTTTTTAGCTAAGTGAGGCTTGATTGAGGCTTACTTGGGTTCGATGAGGTTCGATGAGACTAGATATTATGACCCGGGTGATCTTATAAGATAAATTATTTAAACAAATTAAATAGTTAAGTTATTTCATGAAGAGGTCAATTCCGGAAACCATATGCAAACTAGAATTTCGATTAAGCAGGAGAATTAACCGGCAGCAGAAGTGCATCAGAGAATGTTTAACCAAACAGGATACGTTCAATGTCCCGAAAGACCATTCGTCTCTATACCACCTACGCAATACATGGTTGTTTACCCGACACATCGATACACCCCTAGGGCGAGAGAACTTGCCATTTGTGTGACTGCACAGCTATGTATCTATTCACATGAGCATATCAGAAGGCCATTAAAGAGGTCTACTGGACATACCATTCCCGGGAAACGCAGGAATATATATTAGGTAACGAGTCATCTATTTCCAACAAAACCAAAACCAAGTAAACAAAAAAATAATGTTCATTACTCAACTACAAATGTCATAACAGCACTATGAAATATTAACTTTAGTATGTTTAGATAATACTGGACCGAGTGGGCAATCGTATCTTAAATTATCTCTGATATATGAGCTATAGTTTTGAAAACTTTATATGTAATACCAAAAATATATTACAAAAAAAACTCTTGTTAATAATATGTTCCCAAAAATCATTTGAATCAGGTTTTTTAACCTCCCGCTACAAAAATTGAAAATTTTCAAAAAAATAGAGAAGTTATTGGTTTCGGTCCGATTTTCAAAAACCGAATTTTAAACAGATCTCAATGTTTTGAGGTCCTAGGAAACTATTTGGCTATTTTTAGGATTTTTAGGTAACATTAACTTCTGTAAATAGAGTCGAAAAGTTTACTACTTTTTATCAAGAGTTTTATAAATAATTAAAAAATAATTAATATTGTTCACTCATAGACCGGACAACTGTAATCGATATTACACGAAGAAAAATGTTGGCTCGAAACCTACCAATTTTTATTATGCTGTCGTTCAAATTTGAAACAGGAATTCAACCATCCAAAAAGTTACTATGCTCTTACAAAAAATTATTAAGCTGTATCACAATTCTTATACTACGCGCGAAAAACTTATCGATAAGCTTTAATAACAATTACTTTCATACATTATAATAATTGCGATGCGGCAAAATAATTTTTTATAAGAACATAATAAATTTTTGGATGGTTCACTTCCTATTTCAAGTTTGGACGACAGCATAATAAAAATCCGTAGGTTTCGAGCTAACATTTTTCTCCGTGTATATATCCGTTGATATTAATTCCACTGAAATTTTTATGTAACATAGTTCTGGTTATAGTAGCTTTAAATAAATACTCATATAAATATCTTGGATGAAAATAAATTTTAAATTACATGCCGAAAATACTGATCGTAAGTCTTATTGATACCGACATATGTAGCAACTGAGATAGACGTGATCCCCATTGCTTAGTTGACCATAACTATTGAGACATTCATCAGCTGGTGAGTAATGTGTCCCACATCCGAACGGACGTGTTAATGAGCAACCTCAAGAAACGTGACTAGTGCTGACATCTATTGATAGCTTGACCCTGACATAAATATCCATGCTTTTTGCTACAGTTGACATAATCCTGTTATAAGCAACGTTTCCCTATTGTACTATTCATGACGACTTTGAAGTTTGCCCATTTTTTCGGACGATCAAATTTTATGTTTTGCCGATCATTATAAGCATCACTCACTTTTTCTTCGAAACGAATTTTTTCAAATATTCCACCCCAAAATTAATATTTTCAATATGTATAATGCGTTACGAAACATGAATTTCGAGTCGAATGATTTTTAGCCAAATGTAAAAATTGAGAAAATGTCATAAATAACATAAAGTTGATAGTTTTATCTCAAGTACGCCAATGGACTCATTAGTATGGCTGATGTTGACGTGTCCTGTCTTAGACTATGTATATGCTAGCACGAGCAAACCCAAAACAATCTAATGAACTTCACTGCATTAGCCTGGTAACAACCGAAGGCGGATAATAGTGAACACATATGCATCTACTTGCATAGTTCAAAGTTGTACAGTGATCAAAATAATTGAAGTATGTCAATTCGAACTTATCTAAAGATTTAAATTTACTTTGTAACTTCAGATAAACTTTTTTCATATTTCACCAGTGGGCTTACAGCAATGAATAAATTATGTTATTGCTCAAAATAATTAATTTAGTCAATTTGAGAAAAGAACAACTATCTGACACTATTTTCATATCTGTAAGGATATGTGGTTTAGTTACTGTTTAATCATCAGCGCATTTGCTCTAAGTCTCATTCGGCTATATTCACTATTTCCGAGATTTCCCGAGTAACTAACTGGCATTAAAGTCAGATTAGTGTCGGGTCAAGCATAAATGGGCCCTGGCAAGCATTTGTGGGCCTTCTGTGCTGAACCAGTAAGCAAGAAAGCCCCACTACCCAGACATCCAATCAGTTAATTTGACGGCTATCAACAGGAAATTGGCGCTAGTCTCAGCAAATAGTAAAATTTGCTTAAGCAGCCATGGTTTATGCAGCTACCGATGTAGACGCCACCATTACATGTCTTGTCTGTTTAGCTCTCGTATAGTTCGCTTCAACTTGTAACTTCGCTTATTAATATAATTTAGACCCAGTAAATATCTCGAGCTATTGAAGCGAATATTTATTAATTAAGGATATGCTATAATTCGGGATATAAAATTATTTTAACTCGGATTAATTTTGAATGTTGAATTCGCTATCACGTACTTAATTACCTTCCATAAATGCTCTACAAGACGCCCCGAGTTGAAATATTGAACTTACATTTAACTTATAAAACTTACATTAAACTTACATAAGCTTAATAAACTTACATCAAACTTAAATGACTTATTGGGCTTGATTATAACTTGAATCGAATTAAATAAAAATATCGACTTAATTATAACTTACCTGGAATAAAATTAACCTAAAGTGAACTTAAATGTACTCCCGAGTCGAAATTTGAATCGTAAGTCAGACGTATTGGACGTTGAAATCGTCATCTAGATATTCAATGTTAAAAAAGATGAACAAAATCAATTTTCTTCGACTTTCCCATGGGCGATTTAAGTAGGTTGAACAATAAAAATACTTCTGTTTTTGCATTATCCGGATTACAGACTTGAACCATCGGTATTTTTTCCGAAAAGTAACTCCGAAGTGGGGTTCAATGGGGTAAAAAATTAAAATACTCGCGTTTTTGCACTATCCTGCTTACAGACTTGAACTTTGGTACAAATATTCCCAACAATCTTACGAATCCCTCACCATCTGTATTTTTTCCGACAACTAACTCCGAGGGGGGTTTCAGTGGGGTCAAGATTTAAATACTCTAGTTTTTTCATTATTTGAGTCAACTAAAATTGACCTGATTTTCACCAATCTGTTATCAAAAAGATTGAGTAAATTTATTTGTAGATATCCGTTATTAACAGTTTAGAACCTTAAAATTGTGAAAAGCATAATAAAACGTATACTGCGCAAAGTTGATCGCCGTGCGCATGCGAATAATTTTGGAGTAAATCAGCGTATATAGTTTAAGGATTTTAGTTAGACTAATATAATAGCACTATCTCACAATTGGCACTCAGTGAACAGTCTTAAAATTGCTAACAATTTGTCTTATTGAGTAAGGATCAAATTCTCACAACTAGTGAATTTTATTGCGAATTCATTCTGATGTCCCGACATAAAATTATTTTATGCAGGCTGCAGCCAATTAAAAACGAATTATATCATAAAATTTTATTATGATATAGGGGTCTCTTTAGTAAGGAAACGACGTATGTTTTGTATATAAATTACATAAACTATTATATGCTAATGAATAAAGATGGGACTCGAGTGCTTATATGTTGGCCACATTTGCCGATGGCTCGTAAAAAAATGGACACCCTCTAATAAAATTCTACTTTCAATCGATAGCATAGTATATTATTTTATCTGTTGATGAAATCAAATATTTTAGTTTCATGTTTTTTCGTATATTTGATAGTATTGCATCAATATAAAATTTTTTTCAATAATATCAAAAACCATTTACTCATTTATGGCTTTTTTCGTTATTGAAAACTATTTTTGAAATAGAACATTTGTACAATGATACTATCGAGAAACTTTAACGATTTGAAAAACTAAGAGGTATATTTTTTCTACAAAGCGAAATCCTACATCGACGATAGAAAACTACTTGATTTATTTTTTTTATGTATAACAAATCTAGCTCACTTTTATAAAAATTGAAATCAATATTTTGATATGTTCCTAAAGACCCAATCATTATAAAATTAATTACAATCAGTTATTAGATTTGGGTAAACTATCGAAACGTGTCGCGTAAAAAGCAAACATGTGGCGATCCATAGTTTGATAAACTAGCCAACAGATTGTTATATTATTTAGAACATCTTCCCTTGACTCGATGGCAGTTTTCTGAATGTCAAGTGACTCTTCGTAGCAGAAATATGAATGAATCTGGTCAAATGTATTCAGTGACAGTCTTTATTTTTAGAAAAATATTTCTGAATTCCACATAATAGTAGTATATAATAGTAGATTGCGTAACAAGTGGACTAAGCTAGGCATTATTCTTTCAGTGCATTGGCTTCGGTTTGGTTCACAGACGAGATATTTAAAAATGGCTTCAAAAGAACGTCATTATGAACTGATGATGCAACGCTGGTGAAAAACATAGAAATCTGCATTGCCTTTTTATTGATTGCAATACACAGATCAAACGGCCAGTTAGGGTTTGCTTTACAGGCATGATAAAATGAAATAACTGTGCATGTGATGCATAAAAAAGGTAATAACATGAAATGCTAAATTTTAGCTATATGCAGTAGTATTGACTTTGTTTTGAGGGGATAAACCTACAATGACACCAACGAAACTTTTTGAACTTGTGTTCATTACCTATCAGGCTAATTAATCTCTATGATAATCCATCATAAAGAAAGACAATGAAAATATAAATCTAAAAGCTTTATGATGTTCAATTTTTAATAAATTTGTTACCACAACTTATCATCAGTTTTATAAAACTACTTAATTTTATACATCGAGTTTAAATCATTTCACGATAACAATCTCTTTTAATCAAATTCATACACTCTAAAAAGAGCAGTGTTAAAAATGGACTCATTTTAACTTTGTCCGGTGTTAAAATGAAATTATATCGATGTAGGAGGCATAATTCGGCGGTGTTAAAATACCGGTGTAAAAGCAGGGTAAACTGCGTCCGCTCAGAGTATCATCTTTGGGAAGCTTATAAAACGCAAAAAATATCTCGACACACACACACACACATACATACACACACTTAAACTCACAAGCGCACACACACGCTCAAACTCACGAGCGCACACACGCACTCAAACACACACGCACACATCTGTGCACACATTCTCAAAGTAAAATATTTTAACACCGGACAACTTTATTTACGCCGGCGGCGGCGTTATTTTCACACCGCTTTCGGTGTTAAAATTTAACACCTACACCACTTGGACTTGTCCTGGTGATTTTTTACAGTCTAGTAAGTACTTTTGAAATATTCTATAAACAAAAAAATGGAATCAAAAGCCGTTAAAAGAATAAGAATTTTATTAATATGGTACAGTTGAAGTCCGTTATAAAAAACCGTTAGAAATTGTAAAAGAAAAAATTTTTGGAAAAATCCAAAATTTAGGCTCTTCTTCCCTTACGGAAAAAACTAATCAGCACTTATGAGAAATACTAATGCTTCAGTTTTTTCACGTACTAATGGTTTAGTATCATAGTGCTGCCAGACTCATTGTTTGGAGTACTAATGATCACAAATACAATACTAATCATTTCCAACAGTATTGCAAGATTCATTAGCCAGAGTACTAATGATCACAAATAGAACATTATTTAAAACTAACCACTTCCATAGTGTTGCAAGATCCATTAGTACTCCGACTAATGAACACTAATACAACACTGTTATCACTAATCTTTCCAATAGTTTTGCAAGATTCACTAATCAGAGTACTCATGGTCATTAATGACCACTAATAAGACACTTATCAACACTAATGAATTTTCAATAGTGTTCATAAGTATTTATTAGTTTTTTTCCGTAAGGATTCCATCATAAGTTTCAGTACAAATTCTACATGTATGCATTGCATTGTCCTTTTAAGTAACGATTGAAATTGCTAATTTTTATAATGAACGTTTACATGAATTCCGAGAACTTGAATGGAACGGGAAAGCTTCAAAATCGTAACGGAAAGCGTAAAAAGGGAAAATGCCTACAACGGGATTATTCACAACGAGTTTCGGCTCTATAACATTTCTGGTCTATTTATTCGGAAAAAGTCAAGTTTTTTGAATTAATTAAAATTAAATATCACACATTATCAAACAAAAATTAAAATGATTTCATCGATTGAAAAAATTTACAAATACGCTAAATTTTTAATAATTTCGAAATCCTTCACAATTCTATAACAAAAGTTTCGAGGTTTATTTAATAAAACTTTTCAAATATTTAGTCTTTAAATCTTTTAGAAGATGTTATTCTTTTTATTTTTAAGCAACGACCTGGTGAAAATATATCACGTCACTAAAGATATCAAATATTCATAAACATTTATTTTATGGTAGACGTGAGGAACTACCGCTGAGTTATGTTTAATAATAAATAAGTAACCATTATGAATATTGAATAACTTTAAGATTCTCGTCGGAAAAGTTGTAAAAAAAAAAAAAAGAGAAAATCATGATTTCAATCCGATTTCTAGAAATTGTTTTCTCAACGGCTATTTACGTTTTAATGTCTAAAAAATCAATTCTGACCACTTTCGTCTAGGAGATCAGAATACGTCAATGTGCACATAATAGGGTGACTGACTCAGTCAATGAACAGAACCCGTAAATTATCATGATGCAATTTCCAACTGCGTCATTTAAATTTCAATCATAATTATATAAAGATACACGTCATTCCGAAATCACTTCGTTCAAAGAAAAATCCCTATTTGCTCCATATGCGGAGTGGTTTTTTTTAAAACTCCGGAGCCTCGAGTTACGGAGTGGATTCGGATTGAAGTAAAATCAGAATTCACTCCAGATTTACTTCCAATTTTTCACACTATACTATTTGATTGACTACTTTTAGAACAAATTATAATTTTGATGAATTTTTCAATACGAAACGATTTGAAAATATGAACGTTCATTTACCAACTCAGTCACCCTATGTAAGCAAAATTATGTCTGGCAATATTTCCCGGACACATAGACAAGTTTAAATTGTTATTGCGATAGTTGAAAAGGCTCCAGATTTATATCAGCACTTTTTTTTTTTAACACTCTTAAGCTACTTGCTCGATCGATCGCAAAATTATATCAGTTGTAAGTCTTGATTAAATCTTCTGATTACCGGTAGATTAATCTAAATTGGTAAATTCGTTCAGAAGAAATAGTGAAACCTAAATTGTTTTTTTTTTTTTTTCGTTTTAATTCTATGTGAAGATATCTTCCGAGCGAATTGGCTGAATTGGATTAATGTTTCAGTAGCAAAAAAGTTTTATTAAAACTAAGAATTGATTAAATTTTAATAACGAACAAGCTAGTACTTGGAAAATTAATTAAGGAATAAATAATAACACTTGAGGGAAAAAATGTGTGCAAACAAAGAGTAAAACTTTTTTATCGTTACCTGGAATGCTTATTTTTGATAAGCGTGATATAATGCGTAATAATTGATACATTGAATTTTCGTGGCAAGCTCAGAAATTAATCATACTGACGAACCCACACGTTTAACTTTGAAATTATTTTCAAACTTTGGTGGTTTCTCCTAAGTATTATAAAACTAATTCACTAATCAATTACTAAAGTTATTTCAATTGACGTTTAATTCGTACTGATTGGTTATCATAACTTCAAGCAAAATCAGTCAGTCGGATGACATTAAAAGAGCTGGGTCGCAAAATAATACTCAAAGGGGTAAAAAGTAAAAGACTTAATAGAGTCAAAAGTACAGGGTGAGAATTGGTGATTGAAATTTACAGTACTAGTCGTGTAAAGACCGAGCAATTAGCGCTACTTGAACTTTTTGCAGTGCATTCTGTAAAATTTAGTCTATAAGACTAATTTTGGCGAGTACGTAAGCTATGTTGCTATGTAAGCTTTGGTCATTCATCATTCAAAAAATTAAATATTTCTCATTATTCAGTTTCATATCAAGTATTAGAAATAAAGTTTTTGAAATAGAAGAGGTTAGAAGTATGTGAAGATAATGTATTCAAGTTTAATCTTTACATGCATATTGTTAAAAAGTAACGTAACTATTTTCTTATGTACAAAAATGAAACTGACAACTGTATGTTTTTACATAAGTTTTATTATCTACGATCCGACTACACGGAGAGAAAATTATGGTAACCGTTTCTACACTGAAAAAAAAGTGTGGGTATCGTAACTATCTAAAGTATTGCCAGTGATAGATGGATATCGTCCAATTGGCAATACTTGATTACTGTATTAATCGTCTTTAATTTAAAATAAATGTATTGTTTATTTAACCATAATATTTGATTACGTTCCTTATACTTGGCATTGCTGATTTAACAATTCATATAGATTGCTATTATAGTAATCCAGATTGTAAGTATAGCAATACAATATTTACCCTAAGCTAAGTAAATAAGGGCTCTCCAGCCGCCCAAGACTCGTTCAGCTCACGTATCCAAGTTGACAATGATACGGCCGATGTTTTCGTGATAGTTTTCGTGATAGTAAATTGCACTGCATCTCAAATATGGCGTCTTCAGGTGGTAACAGAAATTTAGGCTTACTAGGCCTGATGGAAAGGAATGTTCTTTCAGGATGGCGTCCGGCCGACGAAAGAGAAAGAGGCCGAGTGAAACGCCCTCTATAGTTTGGACTTGTTCTCTTGAAGCCTTCCTCAGGATCTTGACTTAAGTAGTTGACAAAAATTGGATACGAATGACTGTGAATTCTGAAGCCGAGTGCGCAGTCGTGTTATGGCTAACGAGGCAAATTTAAATAATACAATAAAAAATGTAATTTAAATTTCCCGGTTACAATTTTTTAGGCTGGCTTGCAAAATTAATCGACTGTCGCTAATTTTTCTTCTTCTCAAATACCATTACTTTTTTACGTTTTTGTGAATATTTTATTTGAAATCGTCATTTCATATGTCTTGAATTTTACTGTGAACTTTTCCTTTGTATAAAAATCCACTTAAAAAATGATGAATATTATATAGATTTAATACTGAACATTTTCATCAGTATTATTCTACAAAAAGGACTCTCGTACCATCTAGAAATTATTACTCAGCTGCGGTAAAGTAAAAAGAAGAGAAATCTATTTCTTTTGTGTGTGTGATAATATGCAGCCTGTATGTACCTACGTGTCACCAATGGATCCAAACATATATGCATGTATATATCAAACTCCCTACGTTTTTTATATCTAAAGATATAATGTATGAACTGATTTTGATAAATTAAGTGTCAAAAAAATTAACTTTTAATTAAGTGAGTGACAAAAAATGCACGAAAATTTTGAATCACAACCAGTTTTTTTCTTGTTCCAATAGAAAATTTTCTAATTAAGTAGTTCTTATACGTCTTAATGACATTAATAATATTTACAAAGTTACCAATGATACTAAAAAAGAAAGATGAACAATAAGTAAGTAAAACCGGGGAACAAGGATTATTGTTTTCATCTCTTTTAAACAAAATTAACACTACTTTACCATAATACGAATGATAGAATTTCACTAATAAGAATTCATAGAAATAATGATAATGTATAACAGAAAAAGAGAAAGTTTTAGTTTTTTTTTTAAGGTTCAGAATTCGAACATTAAAATCATTTGAAAAAAAAAAGTAAACTGAAAGTTTTTCAAACATGTTATTTCTCTGGACAAATAAAAGTATGGAATTTATCATAAACGGGATAAAAAGAGCTAAGATAAATATATTACTCATGTTTAATTATTTTAGTTTCAGTTCATTTAAACTTTGTGTTTGTTTTATTTTCCCAGTATTTTTTTTGCAGTTAAATAAAATAGTAAATGATGTATATATATATATATATATATATATATATATATATATATATATATATATATATATATATATATATTAAGGTTGTGTAAATTGTGTTCGAATCAATTCAAATCGAACATGATGATTCGATTCTAAATTCGGTTCGAATTATTTGTAACTTCTCGAATTACTCGAGCTTTGAAAAATTAAACTTTTATTTAATGAAAAGCTTAGTTTTTGAAATAACCAAAAATCATTTTTTCGTAGATTCGTTTCTCCGCTCTATGTACCTCTGACATAAATTTGATTATTAAAAAAAATATTACAATTTTCAGTTGTTCAAAATAAAATTTACGAATAACTCAAAAAATTCGAATTCGAAGTATTCGGTTCGAAGTTCACTAGTTCGATTCGATTCGATACTAATAATTTGTAAGTTCGAACTATTTTCACACCCCTAATACATGTATATAATATTTAGCGACGAACCTATAGGACTAGATTGAAACAATCACAGCCAAAGTCGCCAAATACCAAAGAGTGAAACTTTGTGAGGGATAATGAGAACAGGAGACAGAAAAATAAATGTAAGGGGTGAGCGGTGTTT
Organism: Microplitis deprimator; assembly: GCA_964016945.1. NCBI lineage: Eukaryota > Metazoa > Arthropoda > Insecta > Hymenoptera > Braconidae > Microplitis > Microplitis deprimator. The sequence goes on from OZ024707.1 coordinate 16,753,158, forward strand.
CGTCTAAGTATACGATAGCTGAGACTACTCAGTTAGGTGTGTATATCGCATACCCTTAAGATGCCGTGTTGGAAAGTACACTAGCGCTCAAAAGTATTTGGCCACCTGCATTTTTCAGTAAATTACAATCGATACATCTATTAAAACGGTTTAATTAGGTTTCATTGTTTGTATCTCACCGCAAAATACGTATTGTCATTCCCTCTAATTATTTGCTAATAAATAACTAAAATCACTATAAAATCGTTTCATTTGTTGAAACTTTTACAAGATACCTTTTTCTATGTGGCCAAATACTTTTGAGCGATAGTGTCCATGTTGAAATTTTTATATATTTTAACAGGCATAGGGGTGAGTCACTGCGAGAAACGTAAGTTGTACAATGCCATCTCGTGGAGTAGAGTTGAACCACCACACACACATATACATATATATATATATATTAAATTATTGACGTATAGTAGAAATAATTAAATACTATTTCAGCAGAAGTTTTTACTTTTTATGTAGAAATAAAATTCCAGGTATATAAGAATCCATTAAAAATTTCTTTTAATAGCAGCGTGGTCATGCTTGTTCATAAAAAATTTACCTAGATTACTAATGCTTTTACTTATCAATTATTTAAAATTAAACCGACATATAACAATAAATGCCAACTTCACGTTATTTTAAAAATTAAAAAAGATCGAATTAAATTTTTATTATTTATAGCTAGAGATGTATTAAAAAATTATTCTTCACTTTCAAACCTTAGATATAGTCTCGAAGACCACTATTTGAACTTAAAATCAACAAGAGTTTTTTTAATTTCACAAAATTATTTTTTTCTCAATATTTGCAGAAATTAAAATTCATTATTAAATTATTATTCTGTGAGACATTTAATAATTTCGGGACTGCACCAAAACTTTGATATCTTTTACAAATTACATTTTCATCAAATCATCTTATTACTAATGTATATTTTTTCTTTAAATTACTAATGCTTTTCCTTTGGAGTATCAGTATACGAAATGAAAAGATATTTCAACTGCAGAGATAAAATTTTTTTTATAAAAATAATAACTTCCAAGGTCATTTTATTTTGTTGGGATTCATAGGAATGACCGATAAGCTGATTCATCGGCGAATATCCAGGATGAGGTTTCGAGTAACTCAATCAGCCGTTAGTGAAACACCGGAACTCGTAACGTGATTGAGAACCGGCAGTATCGACGAATCGATAGCGAGAGGAGTCGGACTAGGGTAGAATGACGTTAACGAAAACTTCATTAACTGAGTCGTACAGATAACGATTACTTCTTTCTTTATTCTGAATCTATAAGCTGCATTGAGTTTTAGTTCTTTTCCTTCTCGTTATCTGGTTAAACCCATATCTTTTACTCTTTCAGTCTAGACAATAACTGATAGAAATTACTTTCATGAATATAAAACGTATAAGTCATTGTTAAATGAAAAAAGAATATAACAATCTGCATACTAACAACATAAGAAAAAAAAAACAAAATATCCCGCTTAAATCCAGTTTTTTTTATTTATCGAAATATCGACAAATGATTTTTTGGGTATGATAGTAGACAATCGCCGCAATGCTAATTTCAGTGCGACGTTGCCACGTCAATTTCGAAATTTCACTAATTTACATCAGATTTTTAATTTTTTATTTACATTTTTTTTAAGTAAACATTTTCTACACTGTAAAAAATCACCGGAGTAAGTTCAAGCAGTGTAGGTGTTGATATCAGTGGTGTGAAATTTCAACACCGAAAGCGGTGTGAAAATAAGGCTGCCGCCGGTGTAAATATTCTGTACCGGTGTTAAAAAAAATTCTCCGGTGTTAAAATAACGCCGCCACCGGTGTAAATATTCTAGACCGGTGTTAAAATATTTTATTTTGTGAATATTTTTACTTACTCGATCACTATACTTGTTAATAAATAATATTTTTTATTAATTTTCATAAAGAACTGACTTTTTTGTGTTTTATAATCTTTAAAGTTAATACTCCAAGCGAACGCAGTTTACCCCGCTTTTACAACGGTTACCCCGCTTTTACACCGGTTACCCCGCTTTTACACCGGTTTTACTCCGCTTTTACCCCGATTACCTCGCTTTAACACCGGTATTTTTAACACCGGTGAATTACTCCTCCTACACCGGTGTAATTTCATTTTTACACCGGGCGGAGTTAAAATAAGTCCATTTTTAACACCGCTCTTTTTACAGTGTATGAAATTAATTTATTATTTATACGACCAGGCTCCATATTTTTTAACTGATTGAATCAGCTGAGAATGTTTTTTATAAATATAGCAATGTCGCGCATAAAATTTACTTACGAGATCAGTCACAGAAAGAGAATCGCCGCGATTTCACGATTTATTCGCATTAACATAAATTTAGAAAAAAAAAAAAAAAATAAAGCAACTAAAATTATAGAAATTTTTTATACTGATTAGTGAGACAGTAATACACAAATTGCTGAGTCGATTTGAAAAAGTAATGATTAATTTTTCCAAAATTATCATTAAAGAAAAAGCGATAATTCCCTCAAAACGCGAGGGATACCAAGTTCACAGACAATAAAGTTTAAGTTATCAAATCTGCACTGTAAAACAAGCGGCATTAAAATTGACTTATATTTACACCGCCCTGGCGAATCCGGATTACGGTAATTACCGTAGCTTGCTGTAATTTACGGTATTTGTAAGAATTACAGTATTTTTGTGGTAAGAATACGGTATCTTCCGGTAAACGCGCGGTATTTTTACCGCAAATTTGTGGTAATAGAGCGTTAATTAGCCTAAAATTGCGGCAAGTCTGCAGTATTTATACGTGCTTATGGTAAATTGCCGTAAACCACCATATATTACTGTAAATTGCCGTATTTCAGGTAAGTTACCGCTAAATGCGGTAAATTACCGGAATTTGGATCCGCCAGGGCGGTTAGGTGTTAAAATGAACTCACACCGGTGTAGTGGTGTTATCCAACTAGAAGAATCGTGACCTATTAGTATTATGTCGACTTATTATTCCATTGAATTCAAATTAAGTATTTTAAGCCAAGAAATCAGTTGTGTCGATTATCTCATATGAAAGTTCGTAAACACGATAAATCTCAATACACTTAATTAATCAGCGTAGTTTTTTTTTATCAGCTTTGTATTTTTGGTTACCTACGTTAATATCCGCAATAAAATATCCCACGACAAAATATCCCTGGATAAAATATCCTCAAGATTAAATATCGACAAAACAATAATACAATATCCCTTTTTTCTCACACTCAGAAAATTATGTAATTGTGTTTATTATGCTAAATTTTTAATTCCAATCATTTAGAATGATTAATAATAATTAAGTCTAGTCAACATACAGGATTGTGACAATTTTCATAAATATGGTGAATATTACAATCTAAATGATTTATACAATCATCTAGATAATATTCACTACTATCTGACTGATGGTAGAAATTTTTAACATAACTAGATAGTAACTCCTATTATTTAATTTTCTGAGTGCAAGTTTTGTGTGCGTGGAAATATAAAATATATAAACCTATACGCTTGAAATAGCACTGTGCCTTTTTTTCGCAGGTTATATGTGTGTATAATTATAAAATATATAAACAGCACTACAATAGTACTCTACCATTTCAAAGAAAATCATAGATTTAACTGTAGGTGATGCAATACTATTAAATTAATCAACGGCGCCTAAATTCAAATTTCAAAAATCACAAATTCTACATAAATATTTTTTAAGTTATTTATGGACTGAATATTGCAATTAGTTTCAAATATTTATTTAATAATAAAAATTTTTAAAACTAAAAGAAAATTTTTTTTAATTAAAATATATGTTTTTTTTTTATTTTAATTTTTTCAAATCATTCTGTTATCAAAATATTTAATCTTAAAGATTTGTCGCGGATATTAACGCGTCACCGTATTTTTCATCTCAAGAACCTCATGAAACTCACTACTCAAATCCTGTTTGTTTATTTGCAATCAATAAAAAACTTGAAACTGATAATTCACGAAAAATGAAGTTGCCATTTTTATTTTTGCTGCTATTATTTTTTTCCATTTTTCTCTCAATTAACTACTGGCAGCAGCACTAGTGTAAGAGGCTTTAAAAAAAAATGACATCTAAGACAAAAAGGCGGGATATTTAAAAAAAAATTAATCAATATTATAAAATAAATGTAATGATTAAAAATAAAATGAGTGATTGAGATGTACACTTTTGGATTTCCCAAAATTTTTTTTTTAGTTTTCAATATAAAACTTCAAATTTATTAAGCAAAATAATGATAATATTTTTACTATATAGTTAACCAAAGCTATATATGTTCCTGTATTCCAATATACTCAGTCTCTATGATAAATCAAGAGTATCAAGACCATCCGATTAAAATTAAATCCTAGGATGCTACCTGCATGATATTAATTAGTAAATACTAATTCCAAATTTACATGTTATACTCTCGTATTAAATCGTAATAGATATGTCCGAAATGGTAAATTTATATATTTACACCTATCCTTCAAATAACGAAGTGATCGTTTAATGACAGGAAACGATTAAGTGTTAGATTTTGTCGCTTTGCAGATAGATTTTAAAATATTTCTGTCACATGAGTATATCTTTCTAATTCTATTCTCGAATAACTGATTTTATTCAACGTATCTCTGCTTTTTGGTCCTCATACCTGCAATATTGGCTGTTTATTGATTTACGATGCAAATACTTGTCCGATTTGACGGATACTATCTCCTATTATACGGATATCATCTTATTGGATTATAGACAAATGTTCACTATCTCATCGAAAGCTGGAATGTATCAGAAACTTGGAATAATCAAATACAGCTTCGGTATTAGATCAGCGCCTTGATAAAGTGCAGACTTGAACCTAAAGAAAATTAGTTGGAAGCCAAAAATATTTAATATAATATTGACCATAGAAGTATGAAATTAAAAACAATTAGTTATTATAATTTATCAAATTATTATTTTTAATTTTTATTTGTTAAAATTAATTCAAAAATTTTTATAGATATTATTCTATTTAAAATTAATATACTAGACAAAATTAGGAGTAAGATTGGAGTAAATTTTTAATCGAATTTCCTTCGTCACTTGGGGTCACGGAGTTTTAAACAAGATTACTCTGTATACGGAGTAATTAGTTTTCTTTTCCGACTGAGTGAACTTAGAGTAGTGAATTGAATTTTAATCGACATCCAATTCGATTCGGAATTTTAAGATCAAAATAAATTTATATTTAATAGAATTAATTTTCATGCAACATAATAAATAATTTAGCTGTATTGATACTTAAACATATCATTTATCAATTTATAAGATGTTCTATTTAAATTCCTGATTACAATTGAATTTTCCAGTTTTCTCTTTGAATAAAAGATTATTTTGTCTTCTATTTACTTATTGTTATTATTATTCAAAGCTTTTAAATCTATATCATTGAATAAGTCATCATCATCACGAATGACGACAACAGATTAAACAATCATGATATTAGTCTAGACAAAAGGTGAAAATTGAAATGTAAATAACAACATATTGATTTACAGAATTTTATAATATTACTCAATTATATCAATTGAATAATATATAAGAATCGAAATAAATTAAATTAACTTTCGAAATGAATACGTTTAATAGGAATAATAGATAAATCTATTAAGCTTTTTAAATGTTGGAAAAATAAATGTCGTCTGCTATCACTATTCTTACCGTCTATATAAAATTCCTAAATTACATTGAACGATTTTTTCAATAGAAGTACTTAAAATGTTATGATAGATATGATTATCCCGGAAAAAAATTTTTTCATGAAATTTTATGCGGAAAATGGCCTGATAAAATTTTATAACAGCTCATAAAGTTTTATAAAACTTGATGAAATTTTACAGAATTATCTCATGGTTTCCAATAAAATTTTATAAATTTTTTTTAGATTTTATAAAAATTATAAAATTTCATAACATTGTATAATTTGATGAAATTTTATCAAAACATGAAATTTCGTACCGATAACTCCTTGGGATTTTTATAACAACCATATTCAAAATTTTATTAATTTTTATGAAATTTTATGTAAATGATTCCATGGTTTTTATAAGAATTAATAAATTTTTTTATTAATTTTATGGAATTTTCTGAAATTTCATAAAAATATATAAAATTTTATATCAATAACTCTATGGGATTTTTATAACGATCATGAAAAATTTTATGAAATTTTATATAATTTTATGAAACTATGAAATTTCATTAAATTTTAAAAAATTCCAATAGTATAATTTCATAAAATTTCATGAAAAAATGTTTTTCCTGAGGAGAGTTACAATTTTAAAGGTTAAATGTGTACATAATCACTAACAACAACAATTAAATATGGCGACAAGAAAAATAAAAACCTTCTGTATCATTTAACTTTTAATTTGTACTGATTTCATTAAGTTTAAATTTTGTGTGTAATTTTAAAAAATTATTGCCGGTAACCACCAACTTGAGAGCCCTCAAAGTTACTTCCATAATAAAAATATCATCAAACATTCAGACCTAACCTTACTATAATTAGACCTTGTAATTTAGTCATTTAATCCCCGAAATCTCATTACTCGTATTTCACTCCGCAGTATCCTTTTTTTTCTTTCTGTAAATAACATCATTAAGCTCTCCCTCGGAATAAAGTTGACTCCAAGGGGATTAAGTCAATATAATATCCACTTCGCATTTAATCCGCGTTTACTTCGAAATTTCTTTTTTTTACAGTGTAAACACTATTAATTTGACAGTTATTCCAACACACGAATTGGCGTTATCATTTAAATGAATTATCATTGTTGATGATGAGAGTTAACCACCATACAAAATCAATTGACTGAACCGAGCTTTGGACAAGTGATAAACATCAGAGTATGGTGTGTTCACCGTAGTTTAGCGATGAGTCAATCTTGAATAGCGGAAGTAAAATGGAAGTGGTGAAGAGCGTGTTCTGCGGAAGGTAGGAAAAGGGAGAGATATGTTTAGACTTGTGGAACAAACCACCAAATTTCCCTTTCAATCTCAATATATATCACTTTGTTGACTATAATATCATACAATCATAATCAATAAATCATATTTCAAAATGGATATAGGGTCGATGTACCATTTTTGGACATTTTAGCTTCAGTTTTGACCACTTAGAAATTTTAAACAAAATAATTTATAAAAACCGCAATGACAATTAATTTTTTAAAAATGCTTTTTCATTAATTAAAACAAAGTATTAAATGTCCAAGCATGGAGCAGTGGCCACAAATGGTACGTCTATCCTATTTACACTAAAAAATCGGGAGTGAATCCGGATTTTATTTCAATCCCCATTCACTCCGGTCAGGAGTTTTAATATTTAAATAAATTTGTATTTGATAGAAACAGATGTTAATTAAAAACATAATTATTTTAATAATTAATAATTAAGGTTAAAATATTAAGTTTTTAATTTTAAAATTTTTTTTGTAACTCACTACATTATAATTTAATATATATATAATACATAGTGAAAATATTCAATTATTAAATAACTATAGTGACATAGTTTTTATGGGAATATTTTATATTTTGGTACACTATGAAATATTTTTTCGTGGTATTGTTGATGTGTCGTATGACAGTTAGTGACTCAGTGAAATCATATTTGTGGAAGTTTCATTATCAGCTGCATTTTTCGAAACCCCTTCGGAGTGAAATTCCCTCCAAAGGAGAGTAAATAAATAAAAAGTTATCCACTCCACGTTCACTCTGTAAATTTTTTACAGTGTAGCAAAAATTAATTGCTCCGAATTTTTGTTTGTAAATTTAAGTTATCAGTTGAATAAATTAGATAAATTTTTTATTTTCATTTATTGAATTAAAAGATTTATATGTACAGAGTATTACAGCACTGATAGTGATACAATTTGTATTACATGCGACACAGTTCATATGGTTTTCAGTTTGTATTCAGCATAGATGATCAGGGAGTGTGATCTTATCAGCATAATGTAGTACTATCCACTCCGCTTTTAGCTTCATTGGATACATTCTATAAAGCAGATACAATGTATAAATTTTCATGAATATTGAGTAACATTTTAGTGCTTACGCAATCGATTTCATACAATACTAAAAATAATATAAAGTAAAAAAAAAAAATTCAATTGCAGTTGATATACGATAATGATTTTATACTAATGATTTGTTATCGCATTATCTGGGTCTAAAAATTTGACCTGTTTACGCGTTTTGAAAAGATTAAATTTTTCTCCAGCTAATCCTCAATGCACTGTAAAAATTTATGAGTGAATTTGAAATTAACTTTTAACCCAACTTCACTCCCTCTCTCTAAACTTTCAAGCTTAAAAAAGAACTCCGCATATTAAATAAATAAAGAGTTTTTGTCTGCGGAGTGGTTTTAGAGTGAATGTAGATTTTATTTTGATTCGCGGACTCTGCGGGCCGGCCCCATAATTTCCCACTGTTTTCGAGCTCCTTGAGCACAAAAACAGTATCGCGACTACATGTTCGAAGTCGAAAAAATACTCTTCTACACATTAGTTATTTTGAGCTTAAGGAGCTCGAAAAAAGTTATGATTTCCTTTGATCTACAAAAAAAAACAGAAATAATTCGAAAAATTATATAATTTGTAACTTAACTAGTTCCTATGCAATTATGGTAATGGTGTCCATATTATTATGGTAACCATTACTGTACCATTATAGAATAACCATTGCCATAAACGTATGGAAACTACTACCATAATATTATGGGAACGGTTACTGTGGTGAAAGGGTTTATTCCCATACACCCCTAGTAAAAATAAAAACGAGGCGGTGGCTAGCGCCTCGCCAGTTTCGCTAGAGTAAAACAAGGTGCTAGCTAGCATAAAAACGAGGCACTGGCTAGCGGCTGGCCAGTTTCGCTAGAGATTATCTAAATCCAACATGGCGGCTTTTTAAAAGTCATTGGCGGTTTCAATATTTTAGGTTATATATTTGAATATTTAAAATAATTATTATAACTATAAAATCAAATAAATAACTTGATAATGATAAATTTATTAATACTTAAGATTAATATAGATAATTTAAACCAATCAACACTAACTACTTGATGAAATTAACATAAATTTATATTATAAAAATACTATTTAATAAATTAATAAATTCAAATTGCAAAGTAAAAATTCAATAAACTATTTTTTATGATAAAATTTATAATTTTTACGAACGTAGTCAAATACTTAAAACAAATCAAATAATTTTAAATTTAAATGAGCATTCTTATTTTTACTTATAACTACTACAAACTTTTATAACTTAGTAATTATCATTGTTATTTAATGTAATTAAATAAATTATTTTTTATTGTAAAATTTATCAATTTTGACAAACGTATACTGAAATACTTTGAACACATCAAGTAATTTTAAAATATTAATGAAGATTCTTATTTTTACTTATAGCTATGTATATTTATTTAATTCAATAAATTATTTTTCATTATAAAATTTGTAATTTTTAACAAAACTACTAAAATACTTTGAAAAAATTAAATGTTTTTTAAATTTGATAAAATTTACTATTTTTACTTATAGCTAGTACTAATTATTATATTATCATTTAGTAATGATCACCTTTTATTTAATTAAATTTAATCAACTTTTTTTAAAATAAAATTATCAATTATTCGCAATATTTGTTTTAATTGCCCACAATCGGAGTTCTACAATTGTGTCAAGTCTTTTCTTCATTTCAAATATTAATTTTCAAACTATGTTATTTATTAAACTACTATATTATAATAATAATAAATTATAAATAAACTCATATATGTGAAATTTATTTAACTATGTAGTTCTTATTATATTTTATTACACCACTTAGAAATGTTTAATAATGAATTAGAGGTTAATCAGTATTTTATGTAAACATAAATATAAATTGACATAGACAATACATAGGCGCACGCTATGCCAATTTCTTAATTATAGGTGGCGCACAATCTCTAGAACTGCCTCGATTTCGCTAGCTAGTGCCTAGTTTAAAACGAGGCAGCCTTCGTTTATTTTTACTAGGGACACCTAGTCACCATTACAATGAGGATATGGGAGCTATTCCTATTGGACTATAGGAACTATTCTCATGAGTATGGTATTTTTTACCATGATTCAGTCACCGTACGATATGGGAATGATTCCCATAATTTTAAGAATTTTTTCCATAGTTTCGGAAACTTTTTCCAGAAATTATGGTCGTTCTCAGTGATTATTACCATAGCGTTATGGGTTGATATTGCATAAACGTACTCTCTTGAATTTGAAATAGTGCAAACAGTGACCATTCACGGTTTACTACCCGGAGAAATCATTCTCGTTTGAAATGCTATGGTGTCATAGTGCAGCTGGACCATGTTGGTCACATGCAGAAACTGAAATAAACACATGCAAAAATTACTATGGTCATAGTAAATATACAACGATAATATCACAAATTACTGTAACCACTGTAAACTTTACTGTCACAGTAATTTTCACATATGTTTAGTTCCATTTCCGTCGGATGGCTAATATGGTCCGGCTTTACTTTGACACTATCGCATTTCAAAAAAGAATAATTTCGCCATGTAGTGAAAAGTATGTCACTACTTCCAATAATGGTATACTTTTCACTGGCAGTAAGTGACAATTCACTGCCAAATAGCAATTTTCACTAATTTGTTTTTAGAGAGTACTAGGAACGGTTATCAGAACTTCTTATCCGTAAATGGACATAGTAAAATTGACAACGATTTCGTTACAAATTAGTGTCACCATTGTAAATTTTACTATGGTCACACTCTAATGTCCCCTAGTTATTTACATCTACAACAATTTCTCACACCACTCAGAAGTTATTTCCTCTAGCTCCCGTTGAAGACATTCATACTATTTACATTAATAACATTGCGGAATTTCTGCTAAGTCAATATTGCATTAGATGAGTCATTGAAGGATATTGCTTAAAGTTTTGAAGTTCAATGTTGATTAAGAACCGTATTTTATGTTAAATTAATGACAAACGTTTACTTATTAAAATATCCAGCTGTTGAATTGATTCATAATGATTATAATAAAATCGCTTGCATAGAAAACTTCCAGCAGGTCATCGACCTAGAATCAGCGACTTTAAAATTTTTATGCTAACATAAAAATTTCTTATAAATTGTGAATAATACTTTATATTGAACATTCAATATATTTAAGTTTACAAGGAGTTTATAAAATAATAGTCAGTTCAATGGATAGTCTATTTCGATATTTGTCACTGAATTTAAAGAAAGTTTGGAATAACAAATATTTAAAATTTGAATAATTTTATTTTATTCAATATAGTTATCATTAAATATACTTCAGTTTTTCACCAGGGATTTTTCAATTGAAAAATTTGAATATAAAGAAGTATAAAAAATTTAACAAGTTTTTATTTGAATTTGGAAAATAAAATATTTGTAGTGATTTGAAAGTCAAATTTTGTTCCATAAAGAAAAGAGAATTTCTATTTTTCGAAAAAATAAAGTTATATTTATAAAACAATCTTGAAAGAATAAAATTTAATAATGGAAAAATTATTAAGATCTATGTTTTAAAAACTTAATATCCACTCTACAATTTAACAAAGATATGACGTTTCTGGACTCATCTTTGCAATAAAAATTAATTCTGTCACAGTTGTCTTTTCCTGCACCCGGCGGTCTTAAAAGTTATAACTGCTTTCGAATGAGGTGAATCGACTCCCACAAACGTAACTTTCTACATGAAACTTCTATCCAGCCTTCAGGCAGGAACTCAAAGTGTTACTTAAAATCGCCACGAGAGCTTTTGTCTGTGTGCTCGTGTAGCTTTAACCGTAGCAATACCATAAACTCTTCCACTGTATTACTCTTGACAGTTTCTCTTGTAACTAGCTCGTTTAATTAAGAAGTAGGTCCAGGAAAATTGAAATATATACTGTAGAAATGAATTAAAAACTATTTTCATATTGCCTTTATGACGCGTTTATTAATTACTTAATTTTTTAACGTCTCGCTAAGAAAATTAAAAATTTTCAAAAAAAAAGTGAACTTATTCGTTTCAGTCTGATTTTCGAAAACCGAATTTTGAACAGATTTCAACGTTTTGAGGTCCGAGAAAGCTATTTTGACTATTTTCGAGAAGATGTCCGAGTGTATTTGAACCCAAAAAACGTGTTTTTTGATTTTTTAGATTACAGATTATTTTGCATTATTTAAAAAATTTTATCAATTAAAAAATAAAATATTATTTTTGTATATTTTTAGTAGCCAAATTTGCCCCAGATATAGAAAATCAAACGAAAAATGGATTCATATATTAATTTTTTTTTAATTTGACAATAAAAATATGAATCATACTCCATGATTTTCGGCTGGTCCATTTTGCCCCAGGTGTTATGGGTAGCGCTAAAAATGCGGAAATATATTAAAGTTTTTTTAATTTACCGTAAAAATTTGAAAAAATCATTTTTTTATAATTTTCGGCTGGTCCATTTTGCCCCAGATGTCATGCGTAGGGGTAAAAATGCGCCAATATGTCGGATCTATAGTAATTAGACGTAAAGAAAAAATTTTTTTTTATGAAATTTTGGGGGTATCCCGTTTTGCCCCCCTTCCCCTATATCAAATTAAATCCTTTATTTATATCCATATTTTAGACATGTACATTTTGTCCTTTAAATTTTTTCTTTTTATTTCATAAGTCGCAATAGTTGACTATCTGATTTTTTTCATACCTACAACTAAAACGAAAAGCATGTATTCATTGAGAATGTATGAATAATTTTACAAAAAGTATTAGCAATAATTTTATCAGTTCTTGCAATCAGTAAATATTCCATTTGTCTCTCTCTAAAAAAAAAAAAAGTCAATCATTTACTTATTTGATTGTTTTAAATTAAATACAGCGTTGAATAATTAGTTTTCAACGAAATATTAAAAAGTTTGGAAAATTCAAAAGTGCACGTCTCAACGCTCATTTTATGACAAAAATAATCATTAATCAGTTACTCAATATTTAAGTATGTAAATACCCCGTAAAAATATTAAATAAAATAAAAGAAAAAATTTGTTTCAAATTCACCGGCGAATAGTTTTTATTTTTTCGCGACTTAAGTGTCCCACCACGTTCTAACGGACAAACTAAAAAAATAATAACATTCTCAATATATGAGTGCCAACTTTAGTACGACAGGCATTAATAACCGCAGGTGTACAAGCTCTGATATCAAGGTTTGCGGAGCAAGACTTGACATTTCAACAATTTCCGTTAACTTTACGCACATTATACGTCAATTACAGACTTTTCTGATTTTTACTACAATTCACTGACTAACTTGTAATCAATCTACTGTTGGTTCTGGAACGCAAATTTTGTTCGAAATTAATGGTAATTTGACTTCAACTTTCTTTCAACTTGGAAAGTTACACACAAGTTGCTGTTAACTTGACGTCCAATTGCGGCCGTAGATTTATAGTAAGTTGACAGCAGCGTGGCTATCAGAAAAAGTAATCAGGGGTGCCAAGTTTTTAGTATTTAGTATATAGTATATAACAGGTATTTTTTTTTTATATCTCTGCGTGTAACAAATTTTATTGAAAAAAAAGTTCTTAAGTTTGTTTGTAAATTAATATTTTGATTTTTTTTGTATTTTTAATGACTTAAATATTTAGGATTTGTTTAAAAAGAAATAAGATAAAACTGTGATGATCGGAAGCGCCCATGTGTGGTCAAAGGTTGAACTATTTTTTTTATATATATAGATATACAAAAAAGACTGTTCAGTGTTAATGAATTTATTCATTTTTTAATTAAATTACATTGATTTAGACGATAATTTTAAATAGGCTATTACTCAGAATGATACTGAAGCGAATGAAAAAAAAAATTTACTCAAAAAGTGAAGTTTTTTGGGCGTTATCGTGACCACATACATCATCCGCACATACAGACAACCCGACGTCCACCGGAACATTTTTTCAAAACGGTTTTTTTTTACTATTTAGAAAAAATAGTGTTTTTTAAAGTATCTACTGTCATAAAAAACTGTTATTGTTGATATTTTTCAACTCATTTAATACTCAAAGTGCAAAACAGATCGGATAAAAGCAATTTAAGCCAAGGTAATTGCTTGGCCTTGAGAGAGTGCGAGTAAAGCACTACTCAACCGCTTCGCGTTGAGATGTGCAAAAGTAATATTATTTATTAATTTGTGTATTTTATCCATAAAATGAAAGAATTTTAAAGGCTGCATTATGTAGATAATTGAAGTAAAATATTATTTTTTTAAAAACGATCATGAAGGTCACTAAGATTGATTAAATCAATAAAGAGTCTAGTCAATTTTTAATGAGGTGATAGAGATTGGACTAAGGGTAGATTTCCGGAGCAGATTAAACGTAATATATTGTCAATATTGAAGTTATAGAGGTCGTCGAAAATTCAAGTTAGACTATATAGATTCACATAAACTTTAAGTTAGGTTACAAAGATTCATATATTAGGTAAAATTTATATTATAGAATAGAATAGAGGATTCAGTTGAAATTTTACTTTCATAAAAGTTATAAACGAGTTATAAAATTTTGAATCGGTGATATATTTTTTCTTTTATAAAATAGTAGGAAAAAAAAAGTTATTTTATTCGTCTATAGGCATATATATAACAGTAATTTTTACATCAATTTTTAATGTAAAAAATACTTAAAAATTCTCTGAGTGTAGATGTTGGATTATTTGAATAGATTGTAAAATATCGCTCGAAGATTTGCTTTAAAGCCCCAATTAAAAAGGCATAAGGGTGTATAATATAATTGGTTATTGATAAGTGACTCGAAATAGGGCGTGCAAAAAATTTGATTTTACTGATCGATCTATTTTAGTCTATTAGTAGTAAAAAAAAAAAAAAATACTGATAAGCAGTTTTTATAATTTTTTACAAAACATGCATCGAGCTGTAAAAGAGAAATTTTTTATTCATTTTTATGGCATCTGTGACGCAATACATAATATAGTGGAATTTTTAATAATACTTATACTGTTCAGGTCTACTATATTTTTACATCAAAATCATCCAAGTATAAAGGATCAGACAAATAAATAAATATTTAATCTTTGCCTGAAATATAATTTTTATTTTAAAATTTTCAAGGAAAAATGTTTATTAAGAGAGTGAAATAGGTGATTTTCAAATGAACCGTTTTCATAGATAAAGATCCAAATCATTAAATAAAATATTTCATTCAATGCGTAAAGTTATTTTTTATCGAATGAAATACTTCTCATTCGGAAGTTTCAGCTTACATTTGAGAACGGCCCATCCCATACAAAGTCGCCGTTAGTGGAAAAAATACCGTAGGTTGGCCGATGTCTGGCTGCTATCGCTCGGCCAAGCATTGGCAATTAGTAATGGCCCAAACCTGGTTAATTTCCAGCAGCCGTTTAATTTTTTATAAGAAAGCGTAGTCATATCGAAATGAGTTTTTAATTTAATTTTTGGATGTATATGTCATGGTATTACTGGTTTCATATCAGAATGTGTCTTTCCATAGAGGAAACGCTAGTCATACAACGCTGCCGATAGCTGGCCAATGAATGGCCGATTATCGGCTACTTATGACTGGCCGATTATCGGTTCGCAACGTTGGGCTACTGTTGGTGAATCAGTGTTCCATGATTGATTGTTGTTAAATGAAAGAATCTACTAATTAATTATTAATTATTCAAATAACTTGTTATTATAGTTTTCTGTAATTAATAATTATTTATTTTTGAAGTAAACTAAGTTTTAATTAATAAATATTTCGATTTTACGATTAAAGTTATTTTCAACTAACAATTTATATATTTTTTAGTTCGTTATTATTTGCAATCAACAACCGCAATTTTATAACTTTACTTACAAAAATTAATTAAATTAAAAAATAAGTCATAAATTTTTATAATAAATGTCATTTTTAATAATGGTGGTCGAGCAAGATAATTCAACTGGGTTCTTGATAAATAATCTATTAAATTTAATAAGTTTTATTTTGAAAAATTATGTAATTATAATAAAAATAATACGAAATTATTATATTTTTTTTTAATCAAAAATATTAATCAAATTGCTCGTTATATTTCATAAAACCGAGTGGTTGAAGTAGACTGAATAACTAGATCATATAAAATTATCAGCTTAACATGAGTAGGTTCGTCCAGTAGCCAGTGTTCAGACCCAGCAATCAGAAGGACGACAGTTCGCGCCCAGAACCCATCAAAATTTTCACCGAGTTTTTTTCACATCATTTACCCCACTTAAATAGCTTAAACGTTAATGATCATGAATTCTACAAGTATAATAAAAATAAAATTTGTTTTTAATTAAATTTATTTGCTTTCTTGGCTGATTGCTGGCTACCATTAATCGGCCGATAGTCAAGCGCCATTAATGGGCCGACGTTATCATCCCGGCTATAAGCCATTTATCGGCCAATAAAAATTGCCATTGCTAAGCCATTGATCGACATTCTTTGCCCAGTAATGGCCCGATCTAGGGCCAATTTCCAAACTTTGTATGGGATTTGAAATTTCCATTTGCTAATGTAAGTGCAACAAGGACTGTTTCGTTTGTTCACATGTGTGTGAGAAAGAGCATAGATGACATATCCTCTTCAGTCAACCAATAATAATTAAAGATGAAATAATCTGGATGGTATAACAGATGGTATAACAATTGTAAAAAAAAAAGTTCGTTCTAAAAAGGTTCATACACTGTAAGAAATTTTTGGTGTCAAAATGGTCCCCGAGGACTTCATACGGTCGGCTCGGTGTAAATTACAGTGTGAAATTTTCTTCGTGTGAAATATCAACACGCAGAGAATTTATGGTATTTTTTACATCAAAAATTGATGTAAAAATTACTATGTTATAGTAACAAGAAGACAGTATGGAATTTATCGAACAAATTACTAATAATGTAGAAATTTTTAAAATACATCGAGCAGAATTTACAAGGTGCATTGTAATTTTGACAAAGCAACAAATTAAGAAATTCAAATTTACTTGGATAAAATTTAATCTGTGACTTTGTCAAAATTACAATGCGCCTTGTAAATTCTGTTCCATGTATTTTAAAAATTTCTACGTTACCGGTAATTTGTTCAATAAATTCCATACTGTCCTCATGTTACTATAACATAGTAATTTTTACATCAATTTTTGATGTAAAAAATACTATAAAATTCTCTGAGTGAAACGGTGTTCTTCTGAATTTCTTAAGTGAAACCAATTCAATTTCAGAATTTGATTGGTTTGGGAACGTTAAAAAGAAATTTTTTTGACTAACTAGGAACTTATGTTGATCCTTATTAGAACTGTTACAGAACGAGATCAGAGCATTGAAAATTTTCCTCTTGAATTCATTCCGGCATTATTTTAAAGTTCCAAAAATGATCAACTCAAAGGTTATGGATCTTTTTTAAAAATTTTTGGAGCAAATTTCTTTCCTTTTTCAAACGGTACTCTCTAAAAATGAATTAGTGAAATTCTCGCGAATCAGTGGAAAGTCACTATTTCTACAGCTATAAGTATACTACTAATTTAACCAGTGGTATACTTATAGCTGGTTCCCAGTGAATATTCACTAATTTGAAAAAATTTCACTGATTCATTTTTAGAGAGTACATAAAAAAAACATATAAGTAAAATACTTATACAATTGTGATTAATCTAATTAATCGTTCATTTCCGGTTATACGTTCTTTAAATATGTATAGTGGTAAAGTAAAAAAATTCAATTAAAGGAATTAATACTAATAATATCATATATTCCAAAGCTAAAGTTTCCATTGTCAAATTAGTTGGAAATTGTACAACACATCCATATGTTATTTATATCACAAAAAACGTATAGCGATGTAGGATCTTAGGTTTCCATAACTTTTAGTCACGCAATCTTGGAACTGCCATGTACGTTCTCTCATTTCATTACATTAAAATTGAATTAACTTTTATCTAATATCTCGGATTTCGAAAAAATCTTACGCTCGCTATTTTCATTTATTAAAGTTGACAATTTTCTAACTAAAAGGAATAGGAAAAAATAGTTTATTTTTATTTTGTGAAAATTGATAAATTTTTAAAACAAATGTAAGTTTAAAATAAATAAATTGACGCGCACTGTTATTATGAAAACTTTTTAGGGGCTTTTTGAATTCTATATATTATTGAAGGTTATTGCATTAAATCACTTTATTTGTTAATAATAACAAATTATATGCAATCTATCGAGTGTTGTAGCTTTAGTTATTTAATAAATTTGGTAGCGTGAACGCCATACTCTATGGTATCGAAGATTTTTATACGTTTTAAAATTGTATGCATGGATGATTCGACCATTGCGGGAATAGTAACATTGGCGATAGTTGTCGCGGACGCCGCAAAGTCAGTTTGGCCGTCAGGCCCATACTGCATTGCCATATCTACAATACTTCTAGCAGATAAACCTAGTCTAACGACATCTATATAGTTTGGGTGGTAATACGATAGTATACATTGATTGACACGCCACAAATTATGGCGGGAAAAACTAGTAGCATTGTGCCCTCGGCATTGTAGTATGGGTCTCAGGACCATGCTGTTTCGCCGTGCCTGCTATGCATACGTGTGAGCAATACAATAGCTCCAGTACTATACAGTATAGTAAATAACTCCATACTTTTGGGACTCGTTACAATACTGTCTTGGAATATTTCACATACTATTGTAGTATCTGTTTTGAAACCATGCCAGCATGGTGCTGAACGCCATGCATTTCTTACCATGTAACTGACTGATAGGTTGACTGAGTGTTTGTCTGTAAGTTTCTGTATTCTTTGGTATTGAAGTATATATAAGTATATATATCTGTATAAGTCTGTATCTGAGTAAAAAAAGGGATGTTCAGAAAAATTGCAATTGGTTTAAACTTTGAATAGGCGTAAAGGGTGTATTAAAAGATGACATAGAGAGGTGACATTTTTAGAAAGAGATATGCAGAGAGACCCAAAGGGTCAGCGAACGTGGAACTTAGGTACCGAGAATCGATATAAGCTGACGATTACGTTTAGCAGGAAAAATAAGAAAATGTAAAAGTTTAAAGATTTAAGTACGGATTCAAAAATAAATGATTTAACAAAAAAAAATTATATATACCTTTAGTCAGCGTGAGATTAAGAGAGTTGTAAAATTATAAAATCTGAGAGCATTTAGACTAGAAAAGTGAACATTTGATGGGCAAGTTTAAAAAAAATTAAAATTTCAGAAAAGTTATATTTCAGTTTTTGAGTTTTATAATTATATGAGTAAGAGTATGTATTTATGATCGTGTTTGTCTCTTGTAGTGAACAGATATATTATTAAATAGGAGAAAAATTGTAAAGCACTTTTTCCAATCTTAAAGATAAATCAAGGGTCTCAAGGACTCTTAGTAAAGTGCCTATAGTGGTAGGTATTGCTAATTCAACAATACTCCATTCAGTTGGTTCAGATACTACATAATAAAAGTACCTGCTTGTATACAAATTTTTTTTTCCTTTTGAATAATACACACGTAGAATAAACTACACGGTAGCATATCATCAGCACTTGTATTTTATTTCTCATTGAAAAATCAATATTTGAGGTTGCAGCGCCTCTCGAGCGCCGTTCGCTCGAGACGAATCTCAGTTGCCACGAAAATCTGTGACGCGCCAACTCCCACGTTACGGTGTAACGGTAGAGGCCAGAGCTATCTCTGCCAAATTAAACTTCAAAAGACCAGTCAAGACAAATTAACGTCTGTGAGTGAGGATATTGTGATTAACGGGGTGACTTCATTACTTTAAAATAGTTGCGCAAATTAATTGAGTATTGTACTTAAATAATATTTTAAAAAGTACTTTTTATTATATCTTTTGCCGTTATACTGTCAATGTTATCGCTTGAAAACGTTCACTTAAGCCGCGCCATCTTGGAAAATTTTAGCGCCCTCTCTATTATTTATATGTCCTTCAATCCTATATAGTAAAATACAATAGATTTCCACCTGTTATGACTTTACTATTTTATGATAAAAAATTTATTCAACAGAACGTCATCATACTTTTATCGAGATTTTCATTATTTATTTACTAAATATTTTTAAATCAAACAAATTTTATATTTTTTTTTTTAATTTATTTTTACCGGGATTGGGTTAATGCATATATATATATTTATATATATGTTTATAAATTTTAATTAAAATGTAAAATTAAAATTTATAAACAAAAAAATCCTCCATATTTATTTTTTTGAAATCATTTAAAAAAATAATTGAACACAATGAAATTACTTGCACTTTTGTACTGGAAATTACTTTAAAGCCCATGAGTGCAAATGAAAATAAGTCTCATTGGCATGCAAACAGTATTTTTTAAAAAATATAACATTAAATTGTTTCAAATTAAAAATCCTTAATTAATCAAAAATAGTTTACTAAAAATTGTAGCTTCAAATTTCGATTTACTGTAAAATATATGCGGAATACTGAATTATAAGCCTACTCTACCAAAGTATTCTACTCAATAATATTTTTTTTTAACTTTAATGAATCTAGAGTCATCAAAAAGTATACTTATCACTGCGTTTACTTATTCTTGTACTTTATATTTAATTGAGCATACAGTATATGATTTTGAAAATGCAATATACGGCGTTAATTAAATAAAGAAGCTTATGAATAATATTTCATTAAAAATAGTTCTATAGACAAACAAAATTTTTACTGCAAATTAAAAAAAAAATTAAATTAAAAATCAACATCAACTTTAATCGATTCAACAAATATCGTTTGAGTTATCGAAACTATGGAGTAGAAAAATTTAATTACGAAAAAAAATTCAATAAGCTATAATATTGATCTAAAAAATTTAAAACAGTCAAGCAATTGAAATTTCGAGCGGCAGTTGATTGTCGAAAATGTTAAAATTAATTGAAAGATACATTTCTATACAACTCGAACTGTAATTAATGATCCAGTCTGCAATAATATCTATAATTCTAATTGCGTTATAGACCCTAATTTCAAACCGAGTAATAAAATATTAAATCCCATAAATATGCAAATAAATTAAATTTTCAAATTAACCAATCGATAATCTCGTAATTCAAATAAAAATGATTTATAATTTATTAATAATTGCTGTAATTATGAGAATATCAAATAAGTGGCTAAACATATGTCTATTAGCCATACATTTATGTACATAATATTTAAAATAATCAATTTCTACCGACAACACTGGCATATAGTAAATCGATTCCCATGTCGTTACGCAAGCGCACAAAAACAAATACGACGATCGGCAAATGACATTCCTGAACTTTCATATAAAGCATTCTAGCATAAAATAAATAAATAATCGAGAATTTAAGTAATCCAATAATTGATATATTAAAAATGTCCCTTGTCGTGTCAATATTACAGTAAACAAAGAATCCTTTGAGGGTTGACGACCTCGCATACACAGGATAGCTCGTAAATAGATGCGCCTGTTTTGTATACTCACCTATAACATGACCTGCACATACTAAAACTAATTTTTTTTTGTATATACATAAAAATACATTACCTTCTTTTACTACACCTTCTATTCGAATTAGATTCCATTTATCACGTTATTTTATTACGCATTATTTAGATCTGACACAATGTTACCAGGGTATCACATGACTCCTATCTAATATATCCTCCTAAATTATAGACATCACCTTTTCTTGGAGCTATATAAATTTTTAAGGAGTTATTATATTTATAACACTGACTATGATCAACATTGTTGCTAAATTTTTTTCAATTTGCGTATACAATCTAAACTCGTATACAGGGGGGGGGGGGGGGTGGGCAAAACGGGTTCTTAAGGAATTTTTAAGTTGTTGAGGACTCAAATACGCTGCATTTTATTTTTTTTATTTTTAATGATATTCAAAGTAAATAGAAAAAGTTTTCAGGTGGCGTTAAAAAAAAAAAATTTTATTTTTGCAGGCAAAATGGGGTATTCCCAAAAAGGTGAAAAAATAAAATTTCTGAATATTAAATTAAATTTTTTTGTAAGTATTCAAAATAGAGGAAAATTACATTTGACATAATTATCAGAAACAAAGGAATAAAAAAAAATTTTTTAATATTTTTTATCATAAAATAAAAGTCATTGAGATTTTTCGACTCACACTCGATTTTTGAAAAAATTTAAGAAAAAAATGTTTTTTTATAAAATTTTGGGGGTACTCCGTTAGTTTCCTTCATCCCGTCTTCTATATGATTAAGAGAAAAAAACCGAAAATGAAATAATTTTCACAAATATAACACTGAGTTTTTTTTATTCTAATCAGCTAAGTTTCTAAAATGATGACATTATCAAAGACAATTTTGCAAATTTAGAATCTTATTATTCTTTTTTTTTCTTTTTTTTATTTAAAAAAATACATTATTATTTTACTTTTGTTCATTTATCAGTTATTATTGCTTAAACAATAAAATTTATAAATATTATAATTGTCAATTTTATCGAAATTTATTTACAAGTTTATTCGAGAAAATAATGTCGAAATAATGCAATTGCTATTTTAACTCAGTTTTTTATTTTGCACGCCTCGGGTGCGAACGCGCGTAGGGTCTTCAATAGCCTCCTTAAATCGATCAGTGATTTTTTACCTTTTCGTTGACATGAAATCGTATCTGTTTTTTATCTCATATACATTTCAATGTTATAATAAGCCGATTAATCCAAAGAAAGGACTAAAAAACAAGTATGATGTTATTTTGAGTCGATTTATTATAATGGTCAGTTCAAAGAGTTATTTTTTCATACATTCATTACACATTTACTGTATGTACGTCTGTACTCTGACACGATCACTGATAAGAGACGCAACAAACTAATTTAATTCGATCTTCAATAGATAGACATTCAAAAATTATCCAAAAATTTTAGGTAACTGTCAGATATGTATTTGAATGCTTATGAAATTTTTATAAATTTACTATATATATTTATATATATTTTAGAAAATTACACTGAGAAAAAAAATAACTATTGTGAAAACAATATTTTTTCGAGTAATAAATCGATATAAATCATCGCATTATTAATTTCTACTGCAAATAAAAAAAAGATCAAAATATCTTGAAATAAATTTGGGTTTCTTTGATTAAGAAAATAATTTTCAATGAAATCTTCAAATTTTTGAACCAAAAATATATTAAACCGGAAATCGTTAATGGGATAATTTATTGTGATAAAAATATACAATGATTCGAAAAGATTTTTTTTCTCTTAGTGTAACGGGCTTATATTTTGTTGTTACCTAAAGCTAATAAAACGTATAGAAATGTGAGTCCCTTTAGAATTAGTAACGCTGTATACAAAAAAAATATAAATATATTTTAATTTAAAAAATTAGCTGTACATATTTAATGGCATTAAGTATGACTATTGCGCAGCTATGTAAAGGTAATACGATCCAACGAGAAAATAAATTAATTTCATTTATTTTAATTAAATAAATTTAATATATTTAATTCAAAAGTACTCAAGCTATTTTAATCAAAATTAATTAATAACATTTTCCGAATAGCATACAAAATTTTTTTTCTACCCTATAAACAATAAAATCATATATACGTATAATATATTTAAATCAATATTTTTATTTTTAATTTATTTTTAGGCCTTATTTTTAATAAAATTAATACATTAATTCACGCTAATGAAAAATAATTTCTATAGTGCTCATAAAATAATTACTTTTCATATATACAATAAAAGTTGTAAAATATAGATCTGACGTTTTCATTTTTTTTATGGAAAGGGAAAGTTTTAAAAATCGATGCCTTTATTGAGCTTTCACATTTTTTAAAATTATATTTTATCGTAATGATTTTTCCACGATTAATTTTATTATTTTACGAAAAGATTTTTCTGAAATTACTTCAGTATTAATAGTTCATGGATACTCACTATAAAACTTGTGATTAATTTGTATAAATCAAGTGTTTTGAATAATAATCAATTGCAATTCCATTTTTTATTCATTTTATTCATTCAGCAGATTGTCAGTGCAATAATTCATGCAACGGAATATCATGACAACAAGTGCCGTTGTGATAAAAAATGATGTATTTATAATTGAGAATGATTTGAAATGAAAAATATATTGATTTAAAATAAAAAACCATACTGAATATCATATTGACAGATGAAATTAATATTCAATTTATGAAAGTCAGTCGGACAATTTCGAAACAAATTATTTTTTTATTGACACAATACATTTAATTAATTTTTACATAAAAAAATCTTCCCGCCCAGTGTGTGATACATCATAAGTTAGTTATTATATAAATTTTGAAGTAAAAATATCTCATTAAAATTTATAGCAGTACTCACAAAAATATGAAAAAATTTTACACTTCAAACTTCAGTGAAGTTTACGTATAAACGTATAATCAAAATAATTCAACAGTTTTAAAAAGTTTACATCGTAAAAAATACTGACAGTATAATATTTTTAAAAGTTTAATAATTTTTGCCATGTCCAAGTGAACGAGTCATAAAATAATCCTTAAACAAAAACACAAAATTATTACATTGTAAAAAATTTGCGGCGTGAGCGCGGAGTGGATGACTTTTTATTTATTTAATTTTCCGGGAGTTAATTTCACTCCAAAGGGGAGTTTCGGAAAATATTAATTATGAAAAAAATTACTAAAGCATAGTGAGCTTTGGTCTTTGATATTTTGACATTACTATCGAGTACGGAAATAATTACAAGCTTCCTTTCTATATATTCACACGAAATGATTTTTAAAAATTATAATAAGCAGCTCATAATACAACTTTTACAAGTATGCGATTATTCTGAGTCACAAAATGTCATACGACACATCAACAATACCACGAGATAGCATTTCATATTGTAGCAAACTATCAAATATTCCCATAAAAACTATGTCATTATAGCTATTCGATAATTTAGTATTTTCACTATGAAAAAATGATTCTTTCATATTTTTATCGTCAAATTAAAAAAAAATTAATATATTAATCCATTTTTCGTTTGATTTTCTATATCTAGGGCAAATTTGGCTACTAAAAATATTCAAAAATAATATTTTATTTTTTAATTGATAAAATTTTTTAATTAATGCAAAATAATCTGTAATCTAAAAAATCAAAAAACACGTTTTTAGGGTTCAAAATAATGACAAATAAGAAATATAGAATTGTTTTTTTTTATTAAATAACAATTAATAATTAAGTTAATCGAGGGGGAACGGTTTATTACACCTAAAAAAATTTTTTTTGAGTATTATAAAACCAAAAAAATAGTTTTTAAGAAAAAGAAATACATTCTTAATGATGAAAACAATTTAAAATAAAAAAAAAATTATCATTTTTTGGAGGGGGACCTCTCTACCTCACAAAAAAAATTTTTGTGCCTTCGTATCCACCAATGATGTGAAATGTAATTTTTCTTGAGGTATATAAATTTAAAAAATTAAATTTAATGAAATTTGATCAACTTTCAGAAACTTTTTTTTTTTAGCTTTTTTAAAGGGTACCCCATTTTGCCCGCCAAAATTAAAAATTTTATTTCTTACGGCAGCTAAAAATTTTGTCTATTTACCTTGAATATCATTAAAAACAAAAAGATTTAGCGTATTTTAGTAATTATGATTCTAATTAACAACTGTTTCTATTAAATATAAATTTATTTAAGTATAAAAATTCCTGACTGGAGTGAATCCGGATTGAAATAAAATCCGCATCACTCCCGATCTTTTACAGTGTAAGAACGACATTCTAACAAAAATTTTATTCTACCCTACACTTTACGCCTTTGAATAATATATAAAAATTCATTATGTCACTAAATAATTTATCAATTAATAAAAAATACATATCTGTGAATTATTAATAACATTAAAATTAAAATAGTCATAAAATATAAATTGTGAGAAGAATGGACGATTATTCCTATCATCGCAAAAATTTATCATCTTTCCATCTGATTTAACTGAGATGAATCATAGACAGAATAAACGAGTGCAACATTATTTTCAACTGACATATATTTCCCAAGAGCGCCAGATCCTCGTTGTTTACGTTATTCTGTATTCCTCCATTTTGTCTTTATCCTCACTTTTTTTTATTTTTTTTGTTTCTTGCTGTTCTCGTATACACGCTCAGCAAGCACGAAAACATCAACTCCTACAAACAATCATTTTGTACATGTAGATAGATATATTTGTATTCTGATAATAAACGTACAAAACGGAACTAGTGTTTTATAGATCAAATCGGACAATGTATAAATCTAATAGGACTACTCTGTAACAAATTTTAGCACCTGGTGTAGTGTAAATGACCTAGTGTAAAAATTACACCAAAAATCGTGTTAAATTTAGGCGGTTTGAATTAAAAATTTGTACACCGTCAAGTATGTAGATATGTAATTTATGACAATTTTGCATTAAAAAAAATAGTCATACAAATATTGAAATGTTTAAAACACTATTTAATTTATAAATAAAATTAATATAGCTATTGATTAATCGAAACTGTTGCTCATTTATTGAAATTATAACGAGTAACAATGGTGTTAGAAAGTTAGATTACACCGTGTTAAAATTACACGGATAGATAATTTACACCGTTTTTTCACACTACACGGCCATGTAAAATTCTCGGGGGCTATTTTTATACCAAAGTTTTTTACATTGTATACGTCCTTTCAACTTTCAAAAATTTCTCTTCAATTTTTAGCTTTAAAGTAAATCCCTAAAATAATTAGTAATGTTAGAAAGTGCTCCAAATCCAAAAGGGCGTATGAAAATATGTTCTTTCGAAATTGACAACGTGATATAGGGGCAGGAGAGGGGGGGGCAAAGAGGGGGGGGCAAAGAGGGGTAGGATAGGCAAAACAGGGTACCCCCAAAATTTTGTAAAAAAAAAACTTTATGTTTTAAATAGTTTTTTAACATACCAAAATCACTTTTATAAATATAATTGAGCGTTCTTTTGAATTTTTTTTGTTAAACTTTCAAAAATTAATCGTCAGTTGAAAAATATTAATGACTTTTGTTTTATGATAAAAAGAATTTAAACTTTGTTTTTCTTATTTTGTATCCAATAATCATTCAAAATATAGTTTTTCTTCATGTAAATTATTTGCAAAACAGTATAACTTAATCAAACTCATTTAAAATCCAAAAATTTTTTTTTTTACCTTTTTTAGGATACCCCATTTTGCCCGCAAAAATTAAAAATTTTTCCTATTTACTTTGAATATTATTTAAAAAAAAAAGATTCAGTGTATTTGAGTCCTCGAAAACTTGGTATTTCCTTAAGTACCCCGTTTTGCCCCTCCCATCCCTATATACAATGTTAGTTTGTCATTAATTTGCATTTGATTAATGAATACAATTTTACATGCGATGAGTGATTTTTTCAATTGAAAAGACTTGACATTGTATTTTTTTATTGATTCAGTTATATTAGTTGCATTTTATTTTTAATCATTATGAAGAAAGTCGGTTAATAGGCTTTGAAGTTAAAGTAAAATTTATAAATTTTAATATTAAAAACAGTTATTGGGTCATTTTTAACTATGGTTCATGTAATAATACCGAATGGTGTGAAAAATTAACCACTTGATATTTCATACCAAAAAAAATTTCATACCGAGAAAACCGTGTCAAGTTCTCGGGGACCATTTTCACACGAAAATTTTTTTACAGCGTAATTAAAATAGAATATTTATCGATTTAATTTTCTCGATAAAACTGGATATGAGATAAAATATTAACCGTCATAATAAAGATGAATTATAGCTTAATAAGTATGAGGTATAAAGCATACGAAGAAATAAAGAACCCTCGTTAAGATTTCGTAGCGTAAGTTCTCTATCTCTATCACTAAACTTCGATAATGTCCGTCGTAACAGACAAGCTGAAGTTTATGCCTAATGAGACTAATTTCATGTCCTTTCCGCTCTCACTATATCTATGCACCAACATATAACCATGTTATATTCGACCTCATTTATACCATAAAATAATGGAAGCTTAACAGTTTGTCTTAAACACCGTATTTTTCTATAATTTAAAATATTTCATCACTTTTTTTTTCTCTTTATACAAATTATTATCCATGATAATAATTATGCTACGAAATTATTATCACTAAATTATTATAATACTTGAGCAAGATTTAATTTGTTGCGATATAAAGTGATATTTAAGTAAAGAATGTTCTTTTATATAAACAAAGCATGTCATAATATATAAAGGAACAGAGTAGTAGTTTAACGAGAGGTTTATGTCTGTGTATGACATATTGTTGGTAA
The DNA here is from genome assembly GCA_964016945.1 of Microplitis deprimator. Classification (NCBI taxonomy): domain Eukaryota; kingdom Metazoa; phylum Arthropoda; class Insecta; order Hymenoptera; family Braconidae; genus Microplitis; species Microplitis deprimator. Next base: position 16,781,663 of record OZ024707.1, read on the forward strand.
TGCTTGAAAACCGCTGTACCACACTTTGCAATAAGGCTTAGTATTATATGCTGTCATATTATATATATGTATATATATACATGTTAAGTTGATGAAAGGGTGTTAGAGTACAGCCATCTACAAATTTTAGAATTTCATAAGAACTTTATTACTAGCGCTATCCATCAGGCTGTCACAACCTGCGCTTTTTAAAGCACAAATATTGTATGCACGAAATGTGTACTCGTCTTGAAAAATAATGACCCTAAATAATAATCCGTGTTAGTGAAAAAAAAATAAATAAATAATAAGTAAAACTATGTGTCATTTTTGTTTGTAAATTTAATCTATTTCTCAACAAGATTGTGAGCATTCTAATATAGTTGCATTCAATTGGTTTTATTTAATATCATCACTTCGCTCAATATTTTATCACAGTCAGCGTGAATTAGTAGTTTTATAGCTGAGCAGACTATCTATCGGTCAGACAACTCGTGCTTCGATCGACAGCTCTCTGTGACATGATCAAACCACATCGTTTGTTCAACCGCTGTGACTGACCGACTATTACATCCTCGCTATCATTGTTACAGATTCGTTAGTTATAAAGAAATTGCTTTGATGACGTACTCCATGGACAGAGGCTTGAGTAAAATTTAGTGAAAACCAAAAATAAACTAAACTTCCCAACTCATTTCGTTTACATTCATCTAATAATAATTAAAAATAAAATTTTATTAGTAACCATACTCTCTAAAAATGAATTAGTGAAATTCTCGCAAATCAATGGATAGTCACTATTTTTACAGCTATAAGTAATTCAACCAGTGGTATACTTATAGCTGGTTCCCAGTAAATATTCACTAATTTTAAAAAATTTTACTGATTCATTTTTAGAGAGCAATCATTTTTTGTCATGGAAAATTTCGTCTTTTTTGATGCAGAATTAAATCAAAATAACGAGCGAATACTGAATTATAATTGTATGAAATTCTTAAATAATCTTTTTAATATCTATTGAATGATCAAAATCTATATATATATATATATATATATATATATATATATATAACGATTTTGAATGAAAATTTATATTAATAGTGAATAGAAATTCTACTTTTTCTTTCAAAGATTAAGTGAAATTCAAATTAGATATTTTTAATAACAAATTTATTCTGAAAATTAGTTACATTTGAAAATTTATTCATCATAAATATTAATTTAGGAAAGTATTCTATAAGCAGGGATAAAACTAAATCATGCTCTCTCACGGAGAGGAAAATTTGCTCTCTATCACTAAACAGTATCGTGACAAGCACGATACTCGGTTAGCTATACTTCATATATATTGAAAGCTTTAGTCTGTCGTATCGCGATTATCAGGATCTAGACGGACGGATCCTAAATCGTAAGATAGTATAACTATAATAGCGATTCCGTTTAATTATAATAGCTATCTATAGATAAATAGGACTTACCAATTTATCTCATTTATATAGATAGATAGTACTCATAAAAAATTTAATGGTGAAATAGATTAATTTCTATCTTAAACTTTCAACCTAATTTTATTTCAAATTTAGGGGAATAATTGACATTGGCTTCAAAATTTTCATTATGTTTTCAGATCCTATTCCATTAGTTTACTTCTCACCCAATCGTCTTTTACGCTGGCAATAATTAATTATCCAATAAACAATCACTGCATAGTAGCTTCGTATTCGTACGTTAAAAAAAAAAAAGCAAATGGGTTTAGGAACTTGGATATGAGAAGTGACGCTTGAGATGTGAATCGCGAGTATCACGATCTGTTTCGCTACGGTAAGGAAACATTAACTGACGACCGCTATACATTTTAGTATATTCGCATTACTGTAGAATCGTAATGATCAGTATTTAGAGTTTCGTTAATACCAATTTTAGTATTGTGAAATTCATACAACAGATTAGTACCAATCACAATAGTAATTTAGCAATTCGTTGGATAGCTACCAACATAATCTCATACAAAGTCGCCGAGCTTCGAAATTTTCCCATAGATCGGCCGATGCCTGGTTTGCAATGATTGGCCAATAAATAGTTAACTATACTGTTCCGTGCATGGTGAATCATTGGCAGCCGTCTTTTTGCTTCTAAAAATGGCGCACAATTAACCGCCGTTCGTTGGCCAACGGTTTAGTCGAGTGCTCTTGATACCAAGCTTTGGCCGATGATTGATTGCCACGATTGGCCAATGCTTAATGACTGCCATGCTTGGCAAACCGTTATCATCCGACATTTAGCCGATCTTCGGCAGATGCTTGAATATTGGCAGCCATTCATGACCCAGTAATGGGCCGATTCTTTTTTTTTGTATGGGATGTTGCACAACTCAATCGCGAAGCGTTGAGCGTACTTTACTGTCACTCATTTGCTCTCGGCCCTTTCACTGACTTTAAATCCTCTTTACCTTCTTTATAGTATGCCAGCGTTGTCAAAATTGTCTACCATTTTAAAGTAAATTTATTAAGGAACATATTTCAAAATAATATGTAGTTGATTTATAATGAGATTAATTTTAAAAAAAATTAATTTAGTCCGAAGCCCAGTTCGTCAATAGAAGTGATCGGAATCGTCCCTGATTAAAAAAAATGATTCGAAACGATTTGCAATGTTAAATGTCCATTAGAAGGGCGATTCAAAAGTATTCAAATTATGAAAAAGTATTTAAAATTTTTTTTTTTAATCGTTTTAAATCGTTTCTTTTAATAAGGGGTAAAAACACGATAAATTTTGAAAAAAACAACTTATCGACTTAATTTGTTTTTTGGTATCTTTATATTTTTGACCTCAAGAACCCTTTTGAAAATCACTATCTGAGTCGTCTTTGTTTAATTGTAATTAATTAAAAACGTAAAACTGATTATTCTCGAAAAATTTAGCTGCCATTTTTACTTTTACTGTTATTATATTTTTCATTTTTCTCTCCTACAACTACTGGCAGCAGCACTAGCGTAACAGTAAGATTGAAAGAAAAGAGCGACATCTGAGACAAAATGGCGGGATTTTAAAAAAAAGTATTAAACTGAAAATAAGAATTAAAAAAATAGATTTAATAATTTAAAAATTGAATAAAAATTCATATTAAAAAAAAAAACAAAATTAATGACTAAAAATAAAATGAGCGATGTGTGTACTTTTGGATTTTCCAATATATTTTTTTCGTACATATTTACCGTTACGTGTTTATAATGTACAATCAATATTTAACAACAACAACAACAACATTTATTGTTTAATAAATAATTCGTGATGTAAATACTTTTGAATAACACATGATATGTCTATAAATCTGCTATGAGTATAAACATAATAGTCTAACACAAATACCCACAGCTGAATTGTTTTAGACTAGCAAGTTGAATTTCAAAATAAAATATATGAGGGGAGAAGCCACTAGCAACGATATAATGCGGTGCAGTTGGTGGACGATAATAAATTATCTAAAAGCAAGAGTAGTGCTCCAACCGTCGAGTTCACCGACAAAAAACCAGCAAAATGGATTATTAATTACAGTCTGACGAATCGTCTACTAGGGCAGGATGAGAGAAGAGTGATTCGCCAAATTTAGCACTTTACAATATAAAAAAATTTTTGCTTTTTTTTTGATTATTTATAATAGTTTTTACCATATATTCTATGTTCTATATACGAAAATATATTATTTGCCATTTATATAATTTTATAAATTTATCCTTTTCTCTTGAAATTATAAAATAGTAGTCGGGCTGTCACAGAAATTATAAAATTATTCCTAATCTCTTACATCATCGGTATTTTATTCACCACACTGTACTTATATTCTCTAAGATCGTTGTTTTTGTTCTTGATATACAACATGGTCTCCGAGACGGGCTACTTAATCGTTACGTCCGACCACTAATCTACCTCACCACTAGCTCTGAGTCCCCATGTAGGTGGTTAGCCTCAACCCTCTGACATTCTCTCTGCCTCTCTGGCAGTACTCGACAACTACTAATTATTCTTTCTCCTGACTCACCCACCAACACCACAGAGTTGAGTGGCCTGAGAAGGCCATAAACGTACTCTACTGACCACTAAAACTATATACTTTATATTATTTTTTAATAATTCATTTTTCATAAATCCATTATTCACTAACCACTTCAGATTTTATAGTCAAATCAGCATTGCTAAAATCGGTATAATAACATATTTATGATAGAGGTGTGCGAAAAGTATCTGAATCGAATAATTCGTAAAATCAAAACAATGTTGGAAAATCTAAAAGTGCCGACCTCAATCACTCATTTCATTTATAATCATTAATTTTTTTATCATTATTTCATAACATTAATTAATTTTTTTCTAGTATGCATTTTGATTCTATTTTAAATGATGAATTTATTTTTTTATTTCTTATGTTCAGTTTAATATTTTTTTTTGTCCTGCCTTTTTATCTTATATGTCGCTCGTTTTTTTAAATCCTTAATTTTTAGCCCCACGCATGACACCTGGGGCAAAATGGACCGGCCAAAAATTCTGAAAAAATTATTCTTTCATATTTTTATCGTCAAATTAAAAAAAAATTTAATACATTAATCCATTTTTCGGCTGATTTTCTATAGCTGGGGCAAATTTGGCCACTAAAAATATTCGAAAATACTATTTTATTTTTTAATTGGTAAAATTTTTTAATTAATGTAAAATAATCTGTAATCTAAAAAATCAAAAAACACGTTTTTTGGTTCAAAATAATGACAAATAAGAAATATAGAATTGTTTTTTTTTCATTAAATAACAATTAGTAATTAAGCTAATCGAAAGGGAACGATTTTTTACACCTAAAAAAAATTTTTTTGAGTATTTAAAAACCAAAAATAATTGTCGAGAGAAAGAAATACATTCTTAATGATGAAAACAATTTAAAAATAAAAAAAAAACAAAAAAAAATTTTATTATTTTTTGGAGAAGGGCCTCTCTGCCTCACAAAAAAAAATATTGTGCCTTCGTATCCACCAATGTTGTAAAATGTAATTTTTCTTGAGGTATATACATTTAAAAAATTTAATTTACTGAAAATTGATCAACTTCCAGAAATTTTTTTTTTACCTTTTTTAAAGGGTACCCCATTTTACCGGCCAAAAATAAAAATTTTATTTTTTAACGGCAGCTAAAAATTTTGTCTATTTACCTTGAATGTCATTAAAAACAAGAAGATTTAGCGTATTTTAGTCCTCAAAAACTTAGTATTTCTTTAAGTACCCCCTTTTGCCCCCCCTCCCTTCCATTATATAAAAATTGTTAGGGATGATAAATCAAGTCTTAAATTACAAGAAAAAAAAATTTTCATCAATTTTTTTCAGTTTTTATACACGAAATTCGTACTCCAACGTAATGCCATAATTTGGAAGCAGGTCGGGCTCCCACATTATATCTCGGTAACGACTTATCTGAAACAAAAAAACCAACGTGTTTTAGATTCGGTATAACAATAGCTACAAAATCGACGATTGATATTAATTTTTAACTAATTTTGTTAATTTTAATTACTAAAAATCACAAAAATTGAAAAAAGTGTTTTTTCTTTCGCTGTTATTTGTAAAAAAATATAGTAAAAATCAAAATTTCAACATGATAATAGTCTACTTCATAAATACTTATGTGTAGAATATGTGGTTTAAATTTCAGTTGGATCAGCCCACGGTTTCCGGATAAATCGCGTAGAGTATCTGAAATAACGTTAATTTGAGAAAAACGAGTTTGAAATTTTTTTAAATGAAAAATCATAAAAAAATGTTATCAAAATTGAATCTACGATGCCCGGACTGAACGAAATGCCGTCATCTTGCTCAAAACTTTCATTTTCTGCTAACAAACAGCACTTGTTTACACCAACTAGACTACACCCTTAAATTATTCAACATTGAATTCGTATCATTTTCCGACACGAAAGCACAACCTGTTAAATTTAACACAAAAATTTGAGTAGACCATTTGGGACATGTGATTTATATTAAACTGAACACAAAATTTTCTACTGAGTATTTAATTACAGAATAATGAGTATCCATTATTTTTCCACTCAATTAAAATGATTTTCATTAATTTAAAAAATATAAATCGATTGACTCTCAATAAATACTATTATTATCACATGAAATCTAAACGATAAAAATAATATCGACAGTTAAACTTTTATTACGAGTCACTTGATTTAAATATTTTTCACTTTTAATTCCACCGCACACTTGAACTGGATTATAGTTTAAAAAATTATTTTTTAAAGAGAAGAAAATGAATTTAATAAGGTTGTGAGCCACAATACTCGCCGCAATATTTTCGGAGATTAAATCTTTTTGTTTACATTCTTCTATTTTTCCAACGGAAATTATAATTATTATTACACTACATAAAATTATATTTCTTTGTACTTTCTGTACACAGGCGTTATTTTTACTTTATGCGCTGTAGACTTACACAATAATTATGCATAATTTAAACAAATAATTTTACAAATTATATTTCCTTAAATCGTGTCAGTGTTTTATATTTTCATTTTTTTTCATAGAAAAGCATAATGACATAATTAGTGGACATACAAAAACACAGCTTCCAGTTTCTATTTAATGCAATGTCATACAATATGAAGTAATCAAGACCATTAAATTGAAAAATTTTGATAATTAAAACTCCTGGATTTGTAGTTTTTATCTAATCCAGATCTATCAGTCATATTTAGCTCTTCTTTAATAGAAATAATTATAGCTATGAAAAAAAAATGTATAATACGTTATTGTCATACTATAATAGGCAAAAGATATAATTAACGACCAGGTTAAAGATTCTACTATCAAAAGTGGTTTGTGAAGAAAGCCAAATAGGAAACGATTTTTTTTTAAACTGGTTAATCTTAGTTGTTTAATAATTGAATATTTTTTTTACCAAACCAAAAAAATTCCAAAAAAAAATTTACTGTTACAAAGTGCACTGAAAAAAAAAATACGGTTATCGTAACCATCTGAAGTATTGCTAATAGTAGATAGTTGTCATAACAAAATGTATCGTTAACTTGGCAATACCAGATTGCTGCATTGACTATCTTCAATTTTAAATAAAAGTATTGTCAATTTAACCATATTCGTTGGTTATGTTCCCCATACTTGGTATTGCTGTTTTAACGTTTCCTATAGATTGCTATTATAGCAATCCGAATTGTTAATATAGCAATCCAAATGGTTAATATAGCAATCTGGATTATAAATATACCAAAACGTATTGTTAATATAGCAATACGTATTGCCGTAGCAACCATCTATATAAATAGTTGATTTAACAAAACATTGTATGGGTAAGATAGCAATCTAGCCTTTACGCAAATAAAGTAATGCTATATTAACAATCTACGATTTTCCAAACTTTAGATGGTTACTATAACCTAACGGTATTGCTATTACAGCAATATGTTTTTTTCAGTGTATCAAATTTAGTTGCTTAATTTCAGAACTTGAAGCAAAACGAGTTTTTTTTCACACTTTGTATATTCATAGTTTTTTACACGCAGAGAATTTTATAGTAAAAATTACCCAAAAATTTTGAATAACGGTCGGACGACTCGATATTCTTGAGAATTATACCATTTATATCAGTAATTTTCAATAAACTTTTATTAATATATACCCTGAAAGATAACTATTTTTACTATACCACGTGGTAATACTTTTGGCGTATCAAAAAATCTATTACTATATTTGAATATTTTCAAACAAAAAGAACTAATAAAACCAGGTCCAGTAGATAATTGATAAATTAAAATTTGAAAATCCCAATTTTTTTGACATTTTGTACTTGACAGCATCATAATTTTATCCAAAATCTTTCAAATTCGAGTCCACTCGGAAATATTCAGCTCTTTTCGTTAATTCTAGTACTGATAGGCTAGATTAGAATGAATAACATGACGTATTGAAGCGTAAACGAGCATTTCCATGTATAACATCTTGTGAATTATATTTGCATTATTATTATAAATATTTGAATGTTTATGAAATTTTGGATAAATCTAGTAGTAAGACTTTTTTAATTATTGGTAACTGTGACATATTCCGATAAATATATTGTTATATATTTTGGAAATTTAACGTGTTTATATTTTGCTGTTACTAAATAAGTGCACGTATGTTGAGCCAGTGAATGCACTTAACCCATTTTTTTCAGCTTTCTTTTAATCATAATTTTTTTTTAATTTATTACTTTCATTTCATTCTTCACGAATATTTTACTAAATATTCTAATTTCGCATAATCAATGAAGATGCAGCTATTGAAAATTTCTATAATAAAATTTAATCTATTTCTTTGTGAAAATTACAATAGATTGTAAATTGTATTCAATGTATTTGAAAAATTTTTATTTTATCGGTAATTTTTCAATAAATTTTTTTAAAAAATACTATAAAATTTTCTGAGTGTATAAGATGAATTTGAAAACATAACCACGTTTTATTTACTATGGGAGACTGGGTATGGTTATCTCACGGGTTGGTTGTCACAGCGGTCATTTGTGGCGATTAGTTCATCGATTGGCGTCGAAGAATCGCGAAAGCATCATTCCCCTTTTGACGCCGATCAATGTTCGTATTTTGTTCGAAAAGTTGTTTGCTATGACCACTTTGACAACCATACCCGGTCTCCCCTATTAATAAAATATGTATTTTTTTTTTAATTAATATCTTTAACGGCTTTATCTTACTTAGTTTAAAAAACGATTAAAAAGTAACCCCTGTCGTTGCTACTGACAAATTTTAAGTTAAATTATACACGCAAGGATTTTATCGCGGCCTCATCTAAAAAACAATAAATTACTTAAATCATATATTTAAGCATATTTTTTGCTGAATCTGCTATGGCTATCTTATAATCACATATTTAAAAAATAGAATCTGTTCTTTTTCTTTAAAGAGACACAGTAGTATTTTTGTGATCTATCTTAAAAAAGAAACCATACTTAGTGTAAAATATTACAGTGTCTCTTGATTATACCAAAAAATATTTATCAATTCAATCAATTTTATGTAATAGATTTTTAAAAAATTTTCTTAAATTATCTTTCACATGATCAGAGCTATGAAATCTCTTTCGTTCCTGATGCTTCTGATGAATCTCAGCACATCTTACTGCTGTTACGTCTTTCCAAAAGGTTAAATACTAAAAAAAAAAACTAAAATAAATAAATAAAGTAGCACGAAAAAAATCTCTTCAACAAAATTCAATTTAACACTTGACTTTTCTGTTACAGAAATCAAGGATCCTTGTCGTAACCTCAATTGTTCGCTTGGCTCTCAATGTGTAAGAAGCAGAGATGGCACTGAAGCGAAATGTGAGTGCCTCAAGAGTTGTCCAAATCTCGGTGATCACGAGGGATCTGGACCAGTTTGTGGCACTGATGGAGTTGATTACCCAAATGTTTGTGAGCTCAACCGTTTAGCCTGTACCAACAATGTTAATGTCACCGTAGCTTTTCGTGGAAAATGCGGTGAGAATTTGCTTTTTAGTAATTATAAAATAATTATTTCTCTTTTATTGTCTTTTTATTTTAAATCTTACGCTGTACTTATACAACAGTTTAATTTTCAAATTAATGAAAATTTTATTCTACGTGATATTATAACCCCTAGTTTCTCGTTTGAAACACGGTTGTATCGTCGTCAAGACCACCGCAATTTCATCACACTTTACATCGTTTTTTTTTACGGTCGACCTCCCAGTTCCTTGCAAAATTTAATTTCAACAATTTTCTCTCCTTACGCTTTTGCAAGTACACAAACACTAGATCTTAAGTATTACCCTAACTTTTTACCCTTTTATACTTGGCTTTAAAGTTGAAAGAATATTGTTATCAGTTATAATATATTGGTTCATAATTATCTATTTACTAACAAAAAAGTTTGTTACTAAAAAACATTTATGGGTTAATAAACGTTAACGCGTATTAAAATTTAAAACCTTTTAGTAAATATATGAGTCAAAATAAACAACCATAATGTGTTAGATGTACAATATTACATTTTTTAACTTCCCGCTAGGAAAATTGTAAATTTTTAAAAATTCGGGAAGTTATTATTTTCACCCCGATTTTCGAAAATCGAGTTTTCATCAGATGTCGACGTTTTGAGGTCCCAGGAAGCTATTCTGACTATTTTCAGAATGATGTCCGAGTGTGTGTGTGTGTGTGTGTGTGTGTGTGTGTGTGTGTGTGTGTGTAAACTCTTTGTAACTTTTTAACTAATGAATCGATTTGGATGGTTGAGATGTCAATCGAAAGAGCTTGTTGGCCATCAAGTTTCCTGAAAATTTCAGATCATTTGATTAAGTAGACTTGAAAATATTTGTGAATTACGAAAAAAATAAATTTTTTTTTTTAGTTTTTAAGTGATTTCTCAAAAACGACTTGAATGATCGACTTCAAAATCTAATCAGCTTTAGAATTTAATAAAACGCGTCGATTGCCGCCTCAACCATCAAAATCGGTTAATTTGTTCACGAGATATTGTTGGAGAAAGAAATGGTGAGAACCGGGTTTTTCCAAATATCTTCGAAACGGCTAAACCGATCGATTTCAAATTATAATCAGCTCTAGAATTCGTTGAAACACGCCTTCCATTTACGATTCTTATCATAATTTTTTTACAATTTTGAGTAACCTAAAAATTGTTTTAGTAATTCCTTAGTGTACTAAAAGGTACGTACTCAATATTCTATTAACCACAAAAAATATAAATGATGAATTCTTCGCTGTACAGAAAATTTTACGGTATTTTTTACATAAACAAATTCTCGAAAATGGCTATACCTGTGAAAAAATGGATTGGATCTACATAAATCTAATTTGTTCCATTTTTGAGACTTACGAATATACCCTGGTCACAAATAAAACTTGATTTAGACGTGGTCGTCTTAAATCGTGACGAAGTAAGCCAGTTAAGTCGAAACTAAGGCGAATTTGCGTGAATCTAAGATCTCAGATCTAGTAGATTCTTTACTTTTCATTTCCTTTTTTTATCTTTGTTTCGCGAAAAACGTTTCGATCTTCAGATACACGGTTAAATTTCATTTTGGAAATCTTTACTAGTTGCATCGTAATTGATTATGCTAAATTTTAATACTTAGTAACATATTCATAAAAAATGAAGTAGAACATAGATTTTGAAGAAATCCATTTTCTACGATTGTCAGATGAGATTTTTCCGCTTTTATTTATGGTTATGAGTAAAAAATAATAAATCCGAAGTGAATAAACGAAATGATTGACTTGTCGGTGCTAGTGTTTTCAGCGATTGAACTGGGATAAAACTATTAGATAGACATCTGTTCCGAAGGATGAGCATATACTTTGTATTCTATTTTTAGTTAACTAAAATAGATGTCCTAAAGTTATTATTTCATTCTTCATCATTTTCTTAATTCTATCAGGCATTGAAGAATAAAAATCAATTTATTATTAACTAATTTTGTTAAATTGTCGTGTTACCTTAATATGAATCAACAAGTATATTGAAATGAAACTACTGTATATAAAATGATTTAATAATATTAATAGCGTTGAAATTCATATAGGAATAATTTAGTAAATTCAAACAAATTTTCGTTTACCTAACCTAATATATCTATAATATGCATCGTGTATGTAAATCTCATTTTACTCGCACTCAATAGAATCAGTAGTTAATATAAACGTTTAATCGAACAATATGTTAGAAGTTAATTAAAGATTATAAATTAATTTTTTTTTATTTCTTAACTATAGGGTTAACTTAACAAGATAAATTTATTGTAAATTTTATTATTAAATATATAAAATTAATCATAGAAAACCTCAATAATGTTTTTATTACCGGATTGCCGGTTTTAAACTTTTTCATTATGTTTTTTTCATAATAATCATGAAATATATATAATATGCCAATGTATCTTCACAATAATAATGCTAAAAACAAATTAAATGAAAATATTTTCATTTTGAAATAGTCACGCGGAAAAATTCCAGTCAGTAAATATTTAATATAGTAAAATATTTGATGTCTTGAGTCATTCCAAGTTACAAAATTTTATATAAAATGATATAATCTCGAGACACAAATTTTTTTTTTAGATTATTAAATAACATTTTTTCTTTCCCTTCTTTTCTTTTTTTTTTTTTTTTGGAAATATTCAGCGGTGAAATTACGATTTAGGAGACAAATCCTTGTTACAAAAGATTATGAAAAATATAACAATATGTAAAGAAAATATGTAAAAATATATAGAAAATTCAATTATTATTTTTGTATTTCTATACTAATTGTGTACTTACTTATTCTATTCTGTCCAATATTATTTTTGCTTCAATTACTCAAAAACATTTTAAAAAATCCATTAAAAATATAATCATTCAAATAGGTCAAAAAAAAAAAAAAATTTGAATCAGCTACGTTTTTTTCATAGACATTGCCGTGGTGGCACTGTTGCTTAGTAGAATATACAGTAACAACAGTGAACGAAAAAAAAAATGGCTACAGTTTGCTCACATGTGAAACTACCGGTTTTAGCAGTAATGCTTTGTTAAAACAAATTCGAAAAGGATCGCAGAAGTAATTTTCGTAAGAAATCGATTCTACATAATTCCGAAGATAGCAAGAAAAAAATTAGGTCGTTTGGTCATCTCGTTTCCGAGATATCTGTGCTACATGTTATTTTTAAACCACAGACTATAAAAGACCACAACTTTATCATTTTTGAATGAATGGACTTATTGTTTACAATAATAAATATTACGCATTTTAATACAAGCAATATATTCATTTCTTATCGTTTCCTCTTGATATTGATGTGCTTTTCATAATATTTTAGTACGGTATGAAAATAAGAAACACGATCTAACGTGAATAAGTCGCGTGACCTTGACAGATCGATAGTAAAGTCCAACCTCTCCGCTTCGCGTTTGAGGTAAGCAATATATTTTGATATATTAGCTGCTGTAAAATGAAAATTTTTCAAAACAAATTTGTTTCAAAATTAAAATGTTTTTTACCAATTATTTTTTTTTTTTGTGAGGTTATTTTTTCGCAAAGATATTATTGACTAGAATAATATATGCAAAGACTTTTTTCCGAGATTTAGAGCCATGCCACCAGAAAAACAAAATTTTTTGAAAATTATATTATTGTAGTTTCAAATAACAAAATGATCACATTAAGTAACTTTTAAGTGATTGAAGTATTTGTATGTTCAGGAATATTTACATAATTTTTTTGATTTCTTCTAAGTAAATACATTTACTTGATTGTATGCATACTTTTTCCGACTGCATGTTAAAATATTAATTTGTAAAATTGCCATATTTTCTTTATGATAATTAAAATCTCACTCTATTATTACTTAATTTATATAATCTGTGCTTTACATGATTAAATAAAAACCCAATGAAATTTATAAGTATTATCAAATATAACGACTTTTTTTCTTTGTATCTTATAACCGGTGGGCTTTTATTGGCTAGCTCTAGTCCAGGCCACGGTTACTTATAATTTTATTAATAAATTTAACTTTATGAGCTGGGGGGGGGGGGGCTCGCCTCGTTCCCTGAAATGTGCGCTTATTAATTATTAAAGGAAAGGAATGCCTGGTGGTTTATTCAGTGAAAGATTTGGTTTTGCATTATCAAAGAGAAAATAGTATATTTATTTAACTAAATACCCATTTACAATATGAAAGTTTCCCCAGTAGAATTAATTAGAATTAAAGTTATAGCAGTTAAGTATTAAATAAATTTTACGCGGGAGGAGACCAAATATGATTTTAATTTGGGGAAGACGGAATCCCACTTACGTTGTACCTTACTTCATGTTCCATCCTTGTAAGTGTAGGCGAAAATGACCCTCAGCAAGAGTGGCAGCAAATGTGGCAACAACGATGTAGGCCCAATCTTCGGTAGTAGAAAACCCTAGGAGATGAACAGCAATGATGCGGCAACACTCACAAATTTTATCGGCACAAATCAATTTTAACTAATTTTACTAAATGACCGCGTGTAGAAATTTGACTCGAAATGTGGTCAATTAAAACGTTCTTCAAATACATAATTTATAAAATAATTACAGCGGTTATTAATACCGAACGACTGAACTCAAAGATGTAAAATAAATTAAATGAAACTGAACACTGGACTCAATGACTAGATGTGACTAGACTTGTCGTTAGGCCGGCTCAAGTAAATTATCATGAGCTCTGATTGTAGAGTAGGAACCTCGCTAAGCGTCATCAATTCACTACCCCTACTGGTCTACTCTGGGTGGTAGCCCAGTTTAATAAGTGGAAACCTAAACATGCAAACCTTCTCAATAAGACAATTTATAGATAAATTGAGAAAAATATAGATAGCCCGAACTAGGAATTGAACCCAGACCATGTCGGTATCGCGCCGAGTGCTCTACCAGTTGAGCTATCCGGCACTATACTATATTCCGTTCAATTTCTGGGTGATAGCCAGGGCCTAAGTCATCGAGTAACTACTTGCTGGCCCTTTTAAAGGAAAATCCTGGAGGCGTGAAACTACCCCACTATTGTATCAATAGAATTCGATCTAGGGGGCCTCTAACATGGCCCCGAGTGACTGATGAGTGTTAACTAACGTAAAATTATCCTAGTAAATAGCCGTAAGGTAAATTGGACTTTCGCGCTCGATTTTCAAGTCGAAAATCAAAACCACACTGTTACAATCTTCTTATCGATTAAAATTAAAATTTATTAATGAAACGATCTTTAAAAGTATTTTATTAACTACTTTACGAATAATGAAACAAATCAACAATTAAATTAAAAACAAAAAAGAAAATACGTGTTACATTAACATTTTTAATAAAACAAAAAAAAATAGTTATTTATCTAAGGTATAAATATAATGATGTGATTTCTTTTATGTTCATTTATTGTCGCGTTGACGAATACAAAAATATAATAAGATAAAATCACAAAAGTACGAATTTAACTTTCAAACGAGGACGGAAATACTGAAATAGTTGAAGATTAAGATATTCCATACTCGACATTATTACTATTTATGTATAATAAAAAGTGAATGGTTAAGGAACAGTCTAAATGTGTTTTATTACATTTCAGAACGTACTAAAAGTTTGTGAACGTTATCATATTGAGCTATAAATATTTTATAAAACATATTCACACTAAGATTTTATCATAAATTTAAAAAAAATTGCTTTCATGTATTCTAAACTTTTAATGAAAAATAAATATGAAAATTATACAAATTAATAAAACTTTACTAACGATAGATTTAAATACGAAGTTAACGTTTTTAATCAAACGCATTTAAAAATAAATTTATTTTTATAAACGATTCATGGGGGTTAGATTAAACCACTCAATATAAATTGGTAAATGAAATGAAAAATCGTTTTTTTTTTTAATAATTTTTTTATGGTTTTAAATATTAGAATAAAATTTTAATTTGGAGAATAATATCGATAATAAGTGATTAATTTTTTTGAAATAAGTTCGTTGGGTGTACCCATAGTTGTGAACTAAAAGTTGTGATGTCCCATTACTCGATCAACACATGGCTCTATACACGGAGAAAAATGTTGGCTCTAAATCTACCAGTTTCTATTATGCTGTCGACCAAACTTGAAACAGGAAGTGAAGCATCCAAAAAATTATCATGCTCATACGAAAAATTATTATATAATTAAAGACTTGAACTGGACCTAAATTTAATCTAACGAACAAACGTTAAAGTAAAAATGGCCGACTGTTACATACTGGATACTTTCCAGTTTTTATTTAATTGTTTTTGAAGTCCAGGTTGGGCCTCATTAGGGTGTCAATAGACTTCCCCCCCTCCCTGGTGGGCCATCGATTATTTTGATTAATTATTAATTTATTTATTTTCGCCATTTAAACTTTATTTGTGGGTTTTATTTTATAATTAATCGAGTGTAAATAAACAGACCAACAGATCGGATTCAGCAGAGTAGCAATCTCTGCTGAGTCCTCAAACTGACTAACTTTTCTTTTCACATTGCGTTAATTATTGATCAAAATTAATACAGTGTTGCATCTCAGGTTCTTTATGGAGACGTTGAGGCAGTCCAATTCTCATCTACGTAGACAATTTGTTTTGCCTACGGATGGACTGCATCAACGTTCTAAAAATGCCTATCAGCGATATTTCCGTTCAAACGGATTAGAATTAATTAATTACAAATTATTATTAAATAAATTATATATATTTAATTGATTAATTTGATGGGAACGTAACACCGGCTCATCTTGATTTTGAAAAAAACCTCATTATAATAATCTATTTATAATAAATTATAAAATACTTGATACGTCATATTCTAATATATTTGAATTCACAAACACTTGTTTATCAATTATAATTTTTTTACTCGAAATTTTTTTTTATCATAATTATAAAAACGCATCAATAAGATAAAGTGAGGGACTAATGGTACTGATCGGGTTGAAGGTCTTTTACTTTATTTAAAAAATGTTTTGTTACGCAATATATGAGAGTGTAAAGTTAAGAAATTCATAAGTATACAAAGAAAAAAAGGATTACTTGAGGCAAGAAAAATTTTTCGCCCCAAGAAAATTTTCATTTTCAATTTATAATGCAGAAAATTTCTTAGAGCAAATAAAAATTGTTTGCACCAAGAACTTCATTTTTGTCTGTTTACAATTTAAAACAATTTTTTTTCATTTTTAAGATAAACACTAGCGATATATATATGTGTGTGTGTGTGTGTGTGTGTGTGTGTGTGTGTGTGTGTGTGTGTGTGTGTGTGTGTGTGTGTGTGTGTGTGTGTGTGCCTACTTTAGCCACATTTTATTTGAATAAAATATTTTTATCATACAATCCTAAAAAACAAAAAAAAAAAAATATATATATATATATATATATATATATATATATATATATGTGTGGACATAACAGAAATTTTATAAACATATATGCAAGGACTCTTTTAATCCGCTTATTCTATCGAATTTTATAAGTGCCCCATATACATTCCTGTTATTAGCATATCTTTACAGAGACCCCTGATGATTATTATGATTATTGTTATCATTATTTTATTTTTTTTGTTCTTCCTACAAGAAACATTCAAACTGCGATGCAAAACAGTCTAGAGAGCTTATGCGCGGTAACAGAGTACGGTGAAAATAAAAAATAAAAAATATCTGGAAAGTTCTTTGAAAGCAAGTAGAGAGATTAGCGGTATGACGGCCGCGTCACATTTTATACTCGAGGGAATAGAGAGGGCGAGTGAATCAAAAACAATTGCCTCAAGAGAGTGATGGTGACAGAATTTTAAACGAGCTACGTTATCCTTGGATATGACACTATTATCTCCATCTCACGTTTCATTCTTGACAAATTATCTCTATAAGAAAACTCCGAGATCTGTTTCTTTTCTATTATCGCACTTGCATTATTATCATCCGAAACTAGTTAATGCAGCTACATTAAAGATAAATAATATTATTTACATTTATATCATATTATTATTATTATGAAATTAATCAAGAAAATGTCCCAGGTAGTAAAATTACATGTTTCAAAATAAATGATAAATTCAAATATTTTTTATTTAATTTAGAATTTTACACCATATTTATTTTACAGGAGAATTTAATGGGTCTTTGTCTGTACTATTCCCTATCCAGGCCAATATCAGACTTATTTTCGTATTATACTTAGTCTGTTTTTAATCGTTATTAGATTAAAAACAGACTTTTTTTTTCGTAATTGTTAGTCTGTGTTTATTTATTTTTAGGACAAAAACTGACTTTTTCTTACTATAATTTTCAGTCTACTTTTAATGGTCTTTAGATCAAAAACAGGACTTTTTACAGATTTTTATAAATTTGTTTCAATTTTCTCGATATTTGAAACATGCTAATGCGCTTTCGTAATAAGATGTCACAAGAATTTTGATGGTTTCTAATGCCAAAATATTTATCGATTTTATCCAGTAAATAAGAAAAATTTCTTGACATTTTAAGAGTAATTTTATTGCTTTTATTCAATATTATAAATATTCAGTTGACAGCTGAAAAATAAAGTTGTCAAATTATCATTAACTGTCGACATTTTTAAACAAAAAACACTAATTAAATGGTAAACAAAACGTCATCAATTCTGGAACTTTAAATATTTTTTACACTGTGAAAATTTTCCATTAATTTTTACTTTTCATGGGCATCACTTTTCACTATGGTGCATATTACTGGTGAACCTTATTTACTCACTACTATATTTTACAATGACACATTGTAATATTAATGATAAGAGAGGTTAGCTACAGTATATGAAAAAAAAAGAAGTTACCATCCCGGGGAAAATGATTAAGATCTGACCAGATGTAATTATTTCTGATCAGATCAAATTATATTTTGGCAGATCTATTTATATCTGATCGGATCTAATATTTAGACATGATTAGATCTCATTGTATCTGGCCAACCACCGTTTATATCCGGTCAGATCTAATCAGATATAACTACATCTGAACTAAATACAACATTTAACATTATTAGATCTCATTATATCTGCTCAGATATAACCATGTATACGTCTTATTTTCATAGAAAATTGTTTATATCTGGTCAGGTCTGCGTATATCTCGGTAGATCTGATTAGATATAACTACATCTGAACTAAATACAACATTTGACATAATCAGATCTCATTATATCTGCTCAGATATAATCATGTAGGGGAAGGGGGGGGGGGGGCAAAAGGAAGTAGGGTAGGCAAAACGGGGTACCCCCAAAATTTGGTGAAAAAAAATTTTTTTCTTTCGTCTAATTACTGTATATCTGATATTTTTGAGCATTTTCAGCCCTACGCATGATACCTGGGGCAAAATGGACCAGCCCAAAAATCGAAAAAATGATTCTATCAAATTTTTATCGTCAAATTAAAAAAAAAATTTAATATATTTCCGCATTTTTAGACCTACCCATAACACCTGGGGCAAAATGGATCAGCCGAAAGTTTTGAAAAATGATTCTTTCATATTTTTATCGTCAAATTAAAAAAAAATTAAAATGTTAATTCATTTTTCGGCTGATTTTCTGTAGTTGCGGCAAATTTGGCCACTAAAAATATTCGAAAATAATATTTTATTTTTTAATTAATAAGAATTCAATTAAAAAAAAAAAAAAAAAAATTATCATTTTTTGGAGGGGGGCCTCTGCTCCGCAAAAAAAATTTTTTCTCCCTTCGTATCCACCAATGATGTGAAATGTAATTTTTCTGTATGTATTTTACATATAAAAAAATGTAATTTAATGAAATTTGATCAACTTTCAGAAATTTTTTTTTTTCAACTTTTTTAAAGGGTACCCCATTTTGCCCGCCAAAAGTAGAAATTTTATTTCTTAACGGCAGCTAAAAATTTTGTCTATTTATCTTGGATATCACTAAAAACAAAAAGATTTGGCGTATTTTAGTCATCGAAAACTTAGTATTTCCATAGGTACCCCCTTTTGCCCCTCCCGCTCCTATACATTATATTATTATTCAAAGTTGTTCATATCTAGTTATCTATACTCACGCGATCACATACGTGGGTCAGCACAGTGGATAGCATCAAAGACTTTGAATCGGAAGGATGCAGGTTCGAGCCCAGTAGTCACCGGGATTTTTTCATTAATTATAATCATTTATAATTCCTCTAAGTAACGTTCCTAATATATCAGATTTCATTGCGGATTGAATTGAAATTATCTTATTCTTTTTTTTTTGCAATTTAATATTTTTTTTAATAGGGATCTCCGGGGCAAAAGGTTTAGATCTGACCACATATAATTATATCTGATCAGATTTGGCCAGCTCTCGCCAGATAAAGACAATTTAGAGATCTGGCCAGATCTAATTTGTCAGATCTGATCAGATATAATTATATGTGGTCAGATGTAAACCTTTTTTCCCGGGATAGTAAAATTAATTAAGGTGCCAATCTAAAAATTAACATGCGCACTATAGCAAAATAAGTTAGGGCGACAATTTAAAAAATAAAAAATCTCTGTAAAACAAAATTTACACTTAAGGTAAAAGATCTAGTACCCGATCAGGGAACTAATACTCGATCACTCCATGTATTTGAATATATCTATATTTATGTATTTATTTCTTTATTCATTTAGTAAAATTTAGTAATTATAGATATCCAAATACATGAGTGATTAGGTACTAGTTCCCTGATCGGATACTAGGTCTTTTACTTTAGCTGTAAGTTTATTTTTTAGAGTAAGACTTTATTGCACGACTCATGATGCGAAGCATCAGAGTGTGCTTTACGATCGAAAAATTTTTTTCACCTCACTTCGGCAACTATTTCAATTATTATACCCTTGTTAGTTCACGGAATTAAGATATTTTGCATACTATTTTAAAGATAATTCAATGGAGATTAATTCCATACTTTTTAAAAATTTATTTAGTTCAATAAATACGAAAAAAACATCAAAATAGTTTAAAAAAAATTCCTGTCCGTCAAGTACGGATCCCGTATACACAATAACTTGCGAAAAAATCCAGTAATTGAATCAAATTTTTTTTTAAAAAATTCTTTGAAAAATTTGTAGATCTCCTATTGAAAATGGCTACGTAACTCAGTGTCGTTTAATTACAATTAATAAAAGAATAAAAAGGCTGTATACCTGTACATATATATCTATGTAAAATTAACATGGATGGTGATATATCTATACCTATACATTATACGTACGTTTATTCCACCAGGGGCGCTTGAGCATCTTAGTACAGCTGATTTTTTTTTTTTTTGCTAATTGGTAAGGCTGAATTTTTTCAACTCAATTTTTTTTTTATTTACATATATTTTTTTTTTTGTTATTAATCGAGATATTTTGAGTAAGTTCTTTTGTAATTATAAAAAAATACTGATATAGTTAAAAAAAAACAATAAATTTTAATAAAAGAAAATTGTATATATTTTAAATTTATTCGTGCTTCCTGCCATTTTTTTATTATTATTTTATTATTTCATAATAAATGAGCATTATGAGTCGTGCACTTTTGGATTTTCCAAATTTTTTTAAATTTATTTTATTATAGATTTTTTACGTTTTATTACAGATAATTTAAGTTATTACAAAAAATAAAATATGAAATGTCGGAACCAGTTTAAATGCTATGATTTAATCTAGTTTTGTACTTACAAATTTTCATAACTAAAGTTTTTCCAAGTTCAAAAATTAATCTAGTTTTGTCTGCCCCTAACGCAATTGTTTTTTAAAACAACAGATCAAAAAGAGCTTAAAATTTCTATAAAAGATTAAAAACAGGTCAACTAGTTCAAATACAGACTAATTAGTCCAAATGCAGTCCACAGAGACTAAAGCAGATCAAATTTTTCGGTCCGGGCGTCTCATCCTTATTTTTAATTTATAATTAATTACAAACAATTATTACAAACTGAAATTAAAAATTTCATTAGATGACTGATCATCAAAGGTTGTACTACTAGAACTAGCAAGAATCATGATCGAGTTTAGTCGCTCTACTGGAGAGTAACTTAAACTATCCCCAAGAAACACCACTGTTACTCCTTTCACTTGCTCTCATTTTATCTCCTCTCTCTTCATGAAACTTGCTTCGTCAGCCCGACCCCATCTACAAACGGGAAACGGAATTCAACTTCCTTCCTTTCGTAGCGAAGATTAATCTCGACGCGATACCGGAACAACTCGACCCAATCTCACCACTGAAACCCGTTATGCTTCCGTCTCTTGCTAGTTCTTGGTTTCTTTTAGATCCTTTCTTTTTTTTTTCTTCGCCGTCTATTCTGAAAACCCTGTAGTCACAGATTTGAGTTTTAATTCAACAGGAACGACGCCGACATTCGGGCGCCTATTAACCTCTTTCAGTTTGAAAAGAATTTCTGTTGCTGATACCTTTCTCAAAATAACAATAAAGTTTTATCAGTAGTTACAATCTCAAGTGATATTGTTAGATTGTTGATAGCTCAATAAACATATCTTGCCTCGTGATATTAGTAGGTTCACTATAGTTAATAAACATTATTAATATTTACTTGTAGATCCTTGTAGTGCTGTCGAGTGCTCGGAACCAGAGGTCTGTCAACTGGACGCTTCACGACAGCCGGCCTGTCACTGCGGCGAACAATGTGGTCTTGAATTCTCACCGGTCTGTGGTAGCAACGGCAAGACTTACTCTAATGAATGCAGCCTAAGACAGGAATCTTGCAGATCTAGATTACCCCTGAGAAAGATCTACACTGGCGTATGCAGTTCTGGTAATAATTATACTGCTATATTTCATACTATGCTTTATATGTTTCATATACTCATTAATTATGCTTTAAATATATGTTTTAATAATCACATGCACATGTCTCGAGTAAACTAACCGCAATTATTTGATGATATCCTTCATTAAAACTTCGAGAGATAATTAATTTGCCAATACAGGGAAGAAAATTTGGTATCTGTCACTAAACAGTATTGCGACGATCACGATACTTGGTTAGCTATACCTCATATATATTGAAAGCTTTAGTCTGTCGTATCGCGATTATCAGAATCTAAGCGGACAGATCCTAAATCGTAAGATAGTATAACTATAATAGTGATTCCGTTTAATTATAATAACTATCTATAGATAGATAGGACTTACCAATTTATCTAATTTATATAGATAGATGATACTCATAAAAAATTTAAGGATGAAATAGATTAATTTCTATTTTAAACATTCAACCCAAATTTGACTTCAAATTGAGGTTAATATTTGAACACTGCCGAGTCGAAATTTAAAAGCTATACATTCATCCCTCTAGCCCGAAATAGAACCGATTTAGAGCACTCTAAGCCGCCTTAGCTCATACATTGAACCTCAGGATCCTACCATTTACTATGAGGTACTATTTTGAACCGCTAAGTCCGACATATATTATTTTTAATTTAAAATTTCTTAATAAGTAGTAAGTAAAAGTACTTAAATTGTAATTTTTTTCGATCATTCCAGAATATTTTTTATTATTTTAAGTATTTAAGATTATTTTTGGAATTTTTAAATTTCAATCAGCAATGACATGACTTTTTCCGAGTAGTCACCCAATCGTCTTTTACGCTGCCAATAATTAATTATTTAATAAACAATCACTGCATAGTCACTTCGCATTTGTATGTTAAAAAAAAAAAGCAAGTGGGTTTAAGAATTTAGATATGAATGGTGACGCTTGAGACGATGATCGCGATTATCACGATCCGCTTCACTACGGTAAGGAAACGTTAACTGACGACTGTTATACATTTTAGTATATCCGCATTACCGTAGAATCTTTTATAATAAGTCAAGTTATTAATTTCAAAAAGACTCACATTTTTATGACTTTTTGGCTTTAGACCCTGATAAAAAAAAACCGATTTACTCAACGATGAATGTATATCTATATAGTATTAAAATTGAATCGTTTTGAATCGCTGTTTTTAATCAGAGAGCTTCGTAGAGCCAAAAAGATATTTAATTTTTTTTTCATTGCCAACCGTTTGGTAGACTTATTTTAGAACTAAAAATTGAAAAATAAAAAATTTTGGAAGCCTAAAGGGCGCATGACTTAAATTATAAACCTTTTTGGCTTTCAAAAATTTTTTTTTCTCAATTTTGACTCTTAAAATAAGTCTCCAAAACGATTTGTAATAAAAAAAAAGTTATCCGCCTTTTTGTTTCTAAGGATCTCCCTAAAGCCAAAAGGGTTTATAAAAATATGTCCTTTTGGAATTAGTAACGCGAAGTATTTAGAGTTTCACTAATATCAATATTAGTACCGTGAAAATCATATAACAGTTTAGAAATAATCACAATACTATTTAAGCAATCCGTTGAATAGTTACCAACACAATATTTTTTTTACTCTCTCGTGTGCAATAAAATTTATCTATATGTGAACTCATCTGCGCTTAAGTAAATGAAGATTCATGGATGTGTGGATTATGAATATAATATAATTTTAAATGTTTTTTTTTTTATTATTATTGATTTTAGGTATCAATCCATGCGATGGAGCCAAATGTAGTGAAGTCGAGCAATGTGCAATCGACCGTTATGGCATCACGAAATGTGAATGCGGGCCAGAATGTGAGCCAGTAATGAAGCCAGTCTGCGCCAGAGGCGGTATTACATACAAATCTCTCTGTGAGCTCAAAAGGCATGCTTGCTTAACTAAGAGTAACATTGAGGTCGCATATACGGGTACCTGCGGATCTCAAGGAGCATGTTCTGAAAAGGCAAGACAGATATTATAGCACATTCACATTCACTAGCTTATTTTCTCATCACTTTTTTTTTTCTTTTTTTAATTTATGACAAGAAGAATTCTGTAACATTGAGTGTTTCATACAGAATAAAATAGTTTTTAAGGGTAAATAACTGCAGTGTTGTGTACTTTATATACAGCACTAATTTCAAAATTACTATCATATCAAATGTTGAATATTCAATATAATCACACTATTATTTATTTATTGTCTAACTAAAAAAAAATTTTCTGCTATTATTAATCTTTAACGATATATAATGACATAATAAGTAATGATTGAACAATAGCTTACAGAAAAAAATTTTCAAGTCATTAAATACAATTTACTTTCATCAAAACTACGAAACTTTAGAATTATTCATAAAAAAAAAAAAATACTCAATTTGTTAGAAATCACGGATAAAAACTTTCTATAAATAATTCTTATATTCGCATTAATATTATGTATTAAATTAAATATGATCATTTATTAACTGCATTTTTAATATTAATTTTCAAATTAAAATAATTTTATTCTTAGCCACTTAATGTAAATTTATATTAAATTAAAAAATACTTTGATACGTCATAATCTAATATATTTAGAATCACAAATAATTAATCATCAATGATAAATTTTTTTTATAAAAATTACACACGGAGAAAAATGCACGTCAACATTAAATAATAATTACAATCACAATAAAAAATTTGCTATCTCAAATAAAAAATTACAATCCATAAAAAAAATTACGATGATTTGTTGAAAATTGATATTTTATTCCGACTATTACTATCTAGATTGTAATTTTCACTTATCATAATAATTACAATAAAGCTTCGTTAAATTTTCGCTTGGACAAAATCGACTTACTCATATAAAAATAGTTCAATCTTACAAAAAGTAGGAATTGTTATTAGAATTATTAAAAGTTAGCACATTAGTCGCAATTTTTGTTTCGTAGTTGATAAATATTACATCTCCAATGTAATTCTACGTAGGTACTGTACATTTTAGAATGTCGGTAAGACAAATTGCTACTCCGGGAGATAAAATTACTATTTGAGATTGTGAAAATTACTATCTGGATTGTAAAAATTATTCGCCAGAATACATCTCTCACAAAGCGCGTTAACTAATATTTACTAAGTACAATAGTAAAAATTATTGGTACATTACAATTTTTATTTGTCGCTAGTAAATTATATTTTGAATGCAGTAATTTTTATAATCAACAGAAAATATTATTCTAAATAATATGTTGTAATTTTTACTTTGAGTTTAGTACAAGTTTTGATTTTTTTTTTAACGTTTCGAGGTTACTTCTCAGATTGTAATTTTTTTTTCAAATTTAGTAAAAATTACTTAATTTTTTTTCTCCGTGATAGAAACGCATTAATCGGATAAAGTGAGCGACTAATGACACTAATCGGCTTTAGGGTCGTTTACCTTACGTTAAATCTGTAAATTATATACAATCTAATATCATCATTTTAATTCATCGATCTAATTACTTGATCCTCATGTTTAGTATTTAAATTTTAATGAAGAAATTTATGAGTTTTAATAATGCAGATATAAATTTTCTTTTCAAAAGTGCACTGTAAAAATTGGGAGTGATTTTGGAGTCGTCTAGATCTGATTTGAATCTGATTAAAATAAACTCTCCTTTTGAGTCAATTTCACTCCGAGGGGATTAAATAAATAAATAATTAGTCATCCGCTCCGCAATTACTCTGGATTTAATCCGCGTTCACTTCGCAAATTTTTTACAGTGTTTAAAACAATAAAAAAATAACAATGAATTTTATATAATTATGTGCTCTAGAATATTTTCAATACAGTTACCGGATATTCATTATATTAAAATTCAACAAATTTCTGGATAAAATTTACTAAAATTCCAGTCGAGAGTTTGGGAAATTCAACAAATTTTTAGTTAAAGTTTATTCAATTTAACTGAAAAAAAAATTTTTAAATAAAAAAAATTCGGCTTGACAATAAAAAAAAAAAAAATGTAACTACAAAAAATAACAAAAGTTGAGAATAAAGTATTTCGTGACGATATTTCTAAATAAAATAAAGTACAGTAAAATCAATAATACAGATTCGCGCAGATTCCTTTATTTAAAAGCTATAAAGTTTTTTCCAAAATAATTTCACTTTGCTCTGTTTTATTACATAACAATAGAATATATACATAGATCCATTTTAGATTGGACTTTATTTACTGACTATCGTTTGTTAGTATAACGAACTCTAAAATTCAGGAATTAATTAAATAAACCGCTTTAAAACCCATGAATGAATTTTTAGATTATTATGCCAGGTCTAATTAGTAGAAAGTCGGGTTTAACACAGTATATGTAGATATAAACAATTGATAATTATAATTTTAAATAATATCCTGCAAATGTAGTTTTATCAAAGTCATGGCATGTATTCATAACAAGCAATTGAAAGGTCTGCTTTATTACCCACCTCTTATAAAACGTGAATAAAATCATGAGACTTGAATCAAATTTTTTTTCACAAGTACTAGAAATGCAACGTGACTTGGAAGCTCTATTCGACATCATATACTTGATTCTTCTCTGTTTAGATATTTTTTATTTCCGTCATACTTTTACACTTTTTTCCCTCTTCCTGATATGCATACGTATATATTTATGTACATCTTTGAACTTTCATGGCTATTGATACATTTAAAACTGGATTTTCTATCAACAGATTTGTCAGTGGGGAGCAATGTGTGCGGAAAATGGGGATACTGCTATCTGTGAGTGTCCTACTTGTACAGTAGAATTCAATCCCGTGTGTGGCGACGATGGAATCAGCTATGGAAACGAATGTAAACTCAGATTGGAGGCTTGTCAACATCATAGAGAGATCAAAGTACTTTATCAGGGTCTCTGCAGTAAGTATATATAATTAATTAAAAAAGTATAAAATTTCATTAATAAAGCTGTAATTGGATTATTATTATCATATACAAATTAAAAAAAAAAAAACAAATCAATAACAAAATAAGAAAAAAAAGTATTTGGAGAATTCAAAAGTGCGCACTTCAAACGCTCATGTAATACTTTGAGTAGTCAATTTACTTTTATTAATTACTGAACCACGTATTCATTTTTAAGCTAAAAAAAGTTTTATCTGTTTAATTAACACGAAATATTTTTTGACAGTAATGATATTTAATTTGAATGTTCTGCTAGATGTCGTCCGAAGTTTTCGTTTCAGTACGAAAATTTTTTTCCACAAAAAAAATAGCCGCTTTCAGTTTGCACCACCAGGGGTTTCATTGAAAATGATCAAGCCCCAAGTAAAAAAAAAGATGGCTGCAGTATGTGTTTGTTTATATATAAAACCGCCGGTTTTAAAAATAATAATTTAATATAAAAGAACGAACAGGACTAAGGTAAAAGCCCCTACACCCGCTCACTTTTCATTGGAGTGAGATTAAATCACTTAATATAAATTAATAAATAAAATGAAAAACCATATATTTTTTTTATAATTATTTTTTGAAGTTTCGAGTATTAGAATAAAATTTTAGTTTGAAGAATAATGTTGATAATTAATTATTATTAATTTTTTAAATAAGGTCCTTGAGTGTACCCATAGTCGCTCACTAAGAGTTGTAATGTACCATTACTCGATCAACACATGGCTCTATAGTCGCTCAAAGACAATATCAATTAAACTATGATAAGTTTATTGATTTTGAACGTAATTTATAAATTAAACTACTTTATTCCTTCATAATATAAAATTTCATGAATTTTAAAAATGTATTTAATAAGATATAGTTATAACAATTCTTAAAAAATTTTACGTGACCTAAATTTAATCTAACGAATGAACGTTGAAGTAAAAAATGCCTGGCTGAGCGCGAATTTGAAAACAGTGATGTAATTTAAATTTATAATCTATTATAAAATAACTTGATACATCATATTTTAATATATTTAGATTCACGAATAATTATTTATCAATAATAATATTTTAAGTTGTAATTTTTTTTTATAAAAATTATAAAAAATCGCCTTAAACAGTTAAAGTGAGCGACTAATGGTACTGATCGGGTATAGGGGCTTTTACTTTACAGAAGTGATTTTCGAAAGAAACCAACTCTATTTTGTTAAAAACTTCTCGAGATGTTCAAGATATACTTTTTTTATCGGACTTTTTTAATAATAATACGTATTGTCAGATTTAAAAAATGCATCAGACTTATTTATTAGTGTTTCCTCTTTCTATTAATGTCCTGTCCACGTATTAGTGTGGTATAAAAAAATAAACACGACTTAATGTGTATGAAACGCATGATTTAAAAAATTCGACAGTAAAGCCCAACCTTCGCTTCGCGCTCGAGGTGTGCAATAACAAAAAATGATTTTTTTACTTAGTATAAAAAGCAATATGTTGCACACTGACGAATCAACATAAAGTAAAGTTGAGTTGGAATATTATAGCTAAACATGAGTTCATATTAACTTTTAACAATAATAATAATGTATTAAATTATACTTTGCAAAACTAAATACAACGAATTATTTTAATAAAACTTCAAAGCGCAGAGTTAAAAAAAAAAATAAATTAACTCCACACATTTATATTAATTCTGAATATACTTTGGATATTTAACCGTGTATAATTTGGTTTTTTAATCAACTTAATTATTTTAAACATGCACGTTGACAAGCAACTCTAAAGTTTACTCGCTTAGGATTAGATTGTGTGCGCAATTGTATGTCTCATTACTAAATCAAGTTACAGTATTGAAGGATTTATGTACTGATACAAATACATACATACATACATACATACATACATATATACATAAATACATACATATATATATATATATATATATATATATATATGATTTTTTTGACATACTGTGCTGTATAATTCCAATTATTTTAATGTGATTCTGTAATAAGTAAACTTTTCATCTGTCAGTGAATAATTTTCACGATTGCAACCGCTCGTCTTGTGAATCGTTATGTAGATTAATTAAAGAACGGTTTCATGCATATCACGATGGCGCGATTTTACTTTACCGACTATGAGTTGTTATCCTAAAGCATGCATGCTACATGTACATGCAACCCCTTACCAACAAGCCGGTCAACATCCTCTCCACATCACTAGCACGTGTATGTACTACCAACACTTACTCTACTTTAGTCTAACAAACATATATTATATATATACTACACCATGTCGAATTAAACAGAGAAAAGGTTCATATTTAATAAATAAAATAATATTTTACATGATTTTATGAAATCATCAAATTTCGATTAAAAAAAATATATTTACAGTAGAAAAAAAAGTTTAAGGTTTAAAAAAGTTTTGAAAAGCCTTAACGTGTTATAAAAATAATATATAGTTGAGTTGTTTAATTATTGTTTTAGATGGCTGTGAGAATAAGAAGTGTGAGCATTATGGAAAATGCGAAAGCGACAGCTCCGGTGAAGCCAGATGTGTCTGTCCGACCAACTGTGGGGATTTGGTGAGTCTCATTTCAGAATAACAATGCCTCGTTACCATAAATTGCTTTGGATCCGCATACGCCCAACTCGGACTTCTCACTGAATAATCCCCTTTTGTTCACGCTTACGATCCCTGCGTGTATTGTTTGCACCGTGTAGCAAAACGACTCCTGCGTTTGCCAAAGAAAAATTGCTTTTGCTGAGAGTTGCAACTTCAAAGCAACTATCGTCGAGGCAAACTTTCTTTTGAAACAATGTAAATTACACGCGAACGTTATGAAGCCTTTTATGCGACCCTTCATCGTAACATAGATTCGCGTACGAACAAGTCTTTAAAACAATATTTTTATTTCATCTTTTACCACAAGTAGGAGAGACAACTTTAGCATTTTCAGTCATGTTATTTTTATATGACTTTCATTTTCCTGTGCAGTAATATATTATTAAAACTTAATTTCACGAGTACACTTAGAGAATTTTATAGTGAAAACTACCCAAATAATTGTAGGTAACGGTGGGACACCTCGATATTTTAGTAAAATTTCCGACTTAACAAAAAATAAAAAATAATTAAATAAACTAGATGTAATAGAAAATTAAAACATTCCAACTTTTTTGGTATTTGGCACTTGACAGCAAGGCAATTTTATAAAAAATCTTTTAAATTCAAGCTCGTTCGGAAATATTCGGGTCTTTTCGTTCATTCTAGTACTGATAGGTGAGAATTAATGACGTGACGTATTGAGGCACACTGAAAAAAAGAAATATTTGTCCCAAATAAATCAATTTATTTGTGGATTTTTTTCAAATATCTCTTAATGACAAATAAATATATTTGGTACAACTAAGTATGACAGTTGATTCAAATAATTTTATAATTTGACAGAAATATATCATTTATTTGTGGTAAGTAATTGATATATTTGTGGTAAAGATATTAAATTTGTGACAAATAACCTAAAATTTGGCTATACTATACATACATTTGAAGCCCTTATTTATTTGTAGCAATTAAATCATTTCTTTACCACAAATAAATCACTTTTTCATGCAATTAAACTACTCAAATATATTATATCTTTCTCACCATTAAATATTTATTTGGCCATATCCAAATATACGATATCTTTGGCTCAAATATATCTTTTTTTCTGTGCATAACCCTGATTAAGAAAAATGATTTGCTCCATGTTAAGTGTATGTCTATATATTAGTCAATTCAAATTGTTTTAAATCATTTCAAATTGTTTGGAATTATTCAAAATCATTTTTCTTAATCAGGGAAGCAAGCATCTTATATTTTGTTCCCGGGAAAAAATCTTTTTGTAGAATTTTTTTAAATTTCATAAAATTTAAATTCTGTAATATTTAAGAAAATTTTACAATGTAAAATTAATAGAATTCTATAAAGCTTTATAAAGTTCCATAAAATTTGGTGAAATTTCATGAAATCATATGAAATGTCATGAAATAAAAATCCAGTCGGAGATAATGATTTTCTAAGATTTTTTAAAATTTCATAAAATTATGTCAAACTGCTTAGAATCTTTATACACGACATATATAAAATCCTATAAATTTTTTTTAATTTTTATAAAAACTCAAAAGTTGGAATCATTATTTATCGCATATCGCATAGTTATCAGTTACGATCTAGTTCTGTTGCTTTGTGAAAATTACGATGCTCATTATAAATTCTGTTCGATATATTTTTAAAATTTCTACGTCATCAGTAATTTTTACCATAATTCCTTACTGTCTGCATGCTACTATTGCTATAGTAATTTTTCTATAATTTTTTTATGTAAAAAAAACCGTAAAATTCTTCTAGTGTATTATCAAAAATAGTATACTTTGATAATAATTTCATAGCATTAAATAAGAAATTATTTCAAAATTATAATAGATATGAATTAAAAACAAAAAAAAATTAAATTATCAAGACAGTTGAAATATAAAATAACTGTTGAGAAAAGATAATTGAATATTCTCTGCGAGTAGAAGAGCATTTACTGTGGTAGTAGTGATGTAGGTTGCAGGGATGTAATATAATAATGCCGATGAGCAGTGGTTGAGCACGAACCGATGGAAAAATAGCTAAGCTGAGCCAGCTAAGCGATGCTTATTGGGTGGAACCAGGCATCGTTGATGGAACACCGACGAGCTCAAAAATTGGTCTCATACCACATTTTACAGCTACCAACCGACTACCCTTATCAGTAATAGCCGAGCGCAAACTTGATCGAACAAATTTATTGTCCATTCTTTCCGCAGAAAAATGTCAATGCTGGGACAAAAAAGAAATACTATCATAGTAATCTTCGTTTTGGGAAAATAAGTTATTTTCAATTTTCCTCTAGTATACTCATGACCTAAAAATATTTATCTTACCCAATGTTGGCTATTCATTCAAATTTTATAATATATTTTTTTGTCCTTCTCTATTTATTCTATAACATACTTTTTTATCTTATAGTTTTGTAAATTGAAAATTTATAAAACAAAAAGTTATTAAATTCAGACTTATCTTCTAAACTCAAGTTTTAACTAAATAAATATCAAGATTTATAATCGATATCTCTGGAACGAATTGCATCCGAGTCGAAATCTGAAATGTGGTTTTAGCGTAGATACCCTCAATTCTTTTGTTAACAGGCTTGCCGCTCACAGTTAGACTGTAATTTTGATTTCCATGCGCTTAAAGTAGCATTGGGAGGGTAAAATCATAATTCCAGTAATTTAAAACTGCGATTTTATCATCCATAAGTTTCTAAAATTTTGTCAGTCGATTGAATTTTTTTAAGTCCCAAATTTTTTCTTATTTATGTTTATTTTATCCTGACGGGTTTGAATTGTTAACGATTTAAATTATTTTGACGGTAGTTAAATGCTCCGTAAAAAACTGAATTATTTTTTTTTTTTAGTTTTTTAAAAATATTGGAAAATGAGGCATGATTTTTGAGACGAAAAAAATATCGGTTCAAAATAACTTAAGTGCCAATTATAAAAAAGAATAGACTAAATTGATTTGTCTGGATAAAGCAGCCAGTTTTAAATTTTCAATAAAAAAAATTTATCAATTTTTTAAAAATAGTAAAAAGAATCACAGATCATTGAAAATAATAATAAACGACAACACATTTACTGAATTTTTTAAAGTTTAATTTTTGATAATTTTAAATAATCACATTTATAAATCCGTTTCATTAAATATTGATTAGTTAGTTATTCAAATAACTTAAAATTGTTATTAAATAACAATCGAATATTTATAGTTTCAAAACATGCATTATTATAGATACTCATAAGTTAATAATAAATGAAATCATTTAATATTGTAAACTACTTGTTGATTTATAAATTTAATTATCAGAACGAGCTGAAAATTCAACTTTTATATGTCAGTGGCAGCACAAAAAAAAATGTTAACTTTTATAAATGCATACATTTAATTTTTGTACCATGGATATTCATTAAATATAATTTGTATATTAATTTGAGGCTATCGAGAGTGATAACAATTAATATTTAACATTGAACTATTTTTTGGTAGCAAACAATATTTTTATCAGATTCAAGATTAAAAAAAAAATCTCGTAATATTTCATAACAGTTGTAAATAGTAAATCATTTAAATTCTTTCAAAAAAACAAAAACATATTTATTATCTAGCGAGAAAAAAAAATTTGTACATTGCATGAAATTTTCGAATTTCTTACTAGATCTTTTTGATTAGTATGATAAACATCCCAGCTTTTAAATAAATGGTAAATTTATGTTTTAATAACAAAATTTTTAAGTTTAATTGACATTCATAAAATTTCGACTTCACTTCGGTTTTTTAATAATTTTTCCGTGACTATTGATTGAGTTTTCAACATAAATTTTGTGTCAATTTCAAAGTAACACTTGATAAAAGTTAATAAATTAAATTTTTGTACTAAGTAACACTTTTGAAGTGTTAATTTAACACAAAATATTCAACACAAAAAGTCTAACACGGATCGTTTTTAACCTTTCGTCCGTCGTGTATCCTTTGCCGAAGATCCTTAGTCGCATGAGGGAATCACCGCAATGGTAATTTCAGTGCAATGTTGCCACGTCGATTTCCAAATTTCACTAATTTACCTTACATTATCAACTTTTTATTAAAATTTTTTTTAAATAAACATTTTCTATGAAATTTATATATTATTTATACGACCAGGCTTCATAGTTTTTAACTGATTGAATCAGCTGAGAACGGTTTTTATAAATATGCTAACGTTGCACATCAAATTTTACTTACGAGATCAGTCGCACAGTGAGGGAATCCCGTGACTTCACGATTTATTCGCATTAACATGAATTTAGAAAAAAAAATAAAGCAACTAAAATTATAGAAACTTTTCATATCGATTAGTAAGACATTAATACAGGAATTGCTGAATCGGTTTAGGAAAGTAATGATTCATTTTTCTAAAATTATCATTCGAAAAAAAATGTGGGGATTCCCTCGTAGTGTGACGTACAAAAGATATTAATATATAGATGTACAATACTTTTTACTGTGTAAAATGTCTCATTTTGCTATACTTTTCCTTAAATTTTAGCTGAATAAATCATAGACTGAAAACTCTTGTGCTAATTTACAGAGAAAATTGATAATTTCACTGTTTTTTTTTTCTTTCAATTTGAAAGTTTAATATATGAATAAATTCAACTTTAAAAAAAAAAAAAATAAAAATAACCATGCAATTGTATTATGTCAAACTTGTGGTTCGTAGCTGCCACAAAATATGTAATAATTAAATGAATTTGTAAAGTTTAAATCAAATATCAAACAATTGTAGGTAAAACTTGACCACAGTTGATTGTAAAATTAAATAAACAATTTACCATGTAACTTTTAGCATGTTTACATTATAGTTGCCAGTTATCAACGACTATCTCAACTGCGGTATATATAATAACTATTATTCTCTGGCACAACCACCACAAACATCACAGTGGTCTCGAATTCCAATTAGAACTAATGAAGCTTCCATGTATGCATCGTGAATGGAAGACAACTAAGCTCTTGTTATAAACTAAGAGCTCCATATTGTTTCAATATTCGCCTATAATATTCTCTCTGCAGTTTACATAAACTGAAAACAAGTCCAAAAATGTTAACTATTTATTTTATAATGTATTTAAATATTGTTCTCACCTTACGCTTGTTTTCTCTCATTATTATTTTGTAATTATGTAAATTTTTTTTTTTTAATTTAATTTCACGTGTCTAACAAATCAAAAAAAAAAATTAATGTTTAAAATTTCGATTTTAATTATATTTCTTCAACAATAACAATGATGATTATTTTTTATTACATATTTTTTTAAGTATTCGGAGGGAGGGGGGGGGGGGGGCAAAAATGAATACTAGTATGAATGCTGAAAATTTAAGCCCAAAATTTAAATATTTAAACCTCGCTCAAGAATTTTGAATGTTTCCAAGTGCTGTCTTTTGGACGTTTTCCAGCAACCCTTGAATATTAATAATAAAGCTTCTCGATTTTTTCACCATCAATTTGCATCACAATGAATGAAAATATAACCCGAGAAATAGAAATAATAAGTTATTCACATACTTTTTTATTTTTTAATTCAATTTTTAGGTTTTTTCGCTTATTCAAAACTTACCAAATTTTATTGTTTAAGACTGTCCTGTATATTTTTGGTTATGCAAAAGTTATATTTTACTGAAATGACAATAATTGAGTTATAAAAAAGTACAAAAACTTATTCAAACTATTAGTTACACATTATTAGTTAATATTCAAAATTCTTGAGCGCCGTTTAAATATTTAGATTTTGGGCTGAAATTTTCAGCATAGGCATGATTTTACAAATATAAACTATTGCTGCCACGAGAAAGAAAAAATTTAGAAATAAAAAATCCGAATTTCAATCATTTTTGATATTTTCAAAATTCGTGAGCGACCTCTTGAAAATTTTTTATCGAGCTGATTTTTGGAGAGACTTCTTAAAACATCGTAAGCCAACCAATTTTCATGCGAGACCGAAAAAAAAAAATAGTCGGTTTTTTTGCGCCACCCTTCTATTTATTATTAACTTGAAAGTAAAAGACTTAAGTTAATTTTAATTCCAAAGAGCATACTTTTAAAAAAGTAATTATATATCGCTTGAAGTAAGAGATTAAAAAATTATTACAAGTTAATTAATTCTAAAAATTGTAAATGTTTTCGTTGATTATTGAAATACATCTCAAGTAATTTGACACTGCAAGTTCTTTTATTGTAAATTGATAAGAAAAAAAATCAAATTGATTTTACACTATTTTTTTACAAAAAAAAAAAAATTTTCGAAAACGGTGAAAGTAAAATTCAAAATAATGCTCAATTATATTCACAAAAATGATTTTGGAATGTTTAAAAAATATTTTTTTATAAAATTCTGAGGGTACCCCGTTTCGTCCCTCTCTTCCCTATATATATTTTATTTCCCATTAAGCAATCACTCTCAAACTATATATATACTTCATGAGTTATGGTACAATTTAAGAAAAAAGATCCTAACTTTAACAATAATGTAATTTCAGGAGAAAAACAGCAGTTCTGCTCGTAAAGTATGTGGAAGTGATGGAATAACTTATGCCAACGAATGTACTTTGAAAAAAACTTCATGCTTAACTCAAACTAACCTGAGTGTAGCATTTGAGGGAGACTGCAGTAAGTGGAAACTTATTTTTTTCTTCACTTTTCCCTTTTTTTCCACTCAAATTAACTGTAAGTTAATAGAAAAAATATTTATACAGAGTTATGTACAAATGTCGAGTGTGCAAATGGAGCTCGTTGTTCAGCTGGCGAATGTATTTGCCCGGAAAGTTGTCCAGAACCAAAAGACGAGCCTGTATGTGGTACAGACGCAAAGACTTATCCCTCTGAGTGTGAACTACAACGTGCTGCATGTGACCGAGATAAAGCGAAACTTGGTGCTTTACACGTCGCTTTTCATGGTGAATGTGGCGAGAAGTTTGCTGTCGCTGCTCTAAGTAAGATCAACTTATATCGTATCAATTAATTGCGATCAATAGCGTATAACCACTATTACTATATAATAATATATACTGTTAAAAATTTTATCGATTTTCAAGGATAATTGTCATAGAAATTTAATAAAATTAATTAACTTTAGATAAATATCGATTTACATAATGGAAAAAATTAAAGCACGTTTAGATTTTAATTTAAAAAATATAATACTAATTAAAAAAAAAAAAAAACCTTAACTAGCTTTTAATAATTGCGAGTTTATTAGTCTTGCTATGAAATTTTTTGTACTTAAAAATTAATCATACATAAAAAAAAACTTGTATAAAAAATCATAATTTTAATGGAAATTTTTTTTTTTATGTATGATTAGTTTTTTAGTACAAAAGATTTCATAGCAAGACTAATAATTTTCAATTAAAATTATGATTTTTTAAATAGCTATTAGATCTAAAATTAATTGACTTATAAACAATTAAAAAACAATTATTTAAATGAAATAAAATAAAATACATTGTGATTTAAATTTTGTGACATTTATGACTTGGAAATTCAAAATTATGTAAAAATAAAGTACATGAATAAGTTGATTTATAAATTATAATTATATATTATATTTCTAACTGATTTGAACTTGTCAATAACTTGAAGTAATTTGGTTTAAATTTGAAGGAAAATTTTTAACAGAGTTGGAAATTTATATAATTTTAACAAAGAAGTTGTAGTGTTGGAATATATTATTAGATTACTTTGAACTAACTGTGATGCTTACTAACCATTAACTAACCCTCGCATCCACAGCAACAATGTCTACACCTTCAGTAACTCGGCTGTCAACCGCAGTTACGGAAGTAACTAGCGCTCAAGAGATGTGCAAAGATATACATTGCGATTTTGAAGCAACTTGTGAACTTGGACCTGACAGGTTTCCTCGGTGCAGTTGCAAGTTCGATTGTGCCTCAATACGACAAGAAAATATGATACCCGTTTGTGGTAGTGATCTTAAAATTTATTCTTCTATTTGTGCGATGAAGATGGAAGCCTGTCAACGCCAACAAGAGTTACGATTACGACCACTAGACCTTTGTCAAGGTTTGAAATTGCTTATACCCTAAATTTGCTTTTATCCTATGTCATATGTCCTTTTTTTTATCTATTATATCCTATATTTATTTAAGAGCTGTCTTTATATTTCAACTTAAGCTCAGGAAAATTTATGGTAAAACTTTTCGAAAAAAAAAAATGGTAATAACAAAAACTCAAGCTACAGTTTTTATTGAAAATTATAATTTTCCATTTATTTTAATTTTATATTTACTAGCAGTATAATATAAATTAATTTATTTGTTAAGAGTAAAAAAATCAAATGTATAATTATTGATTTATTAATATATGATGAATTGAAATGTTTAATAGGCATGGAAGTTAAGCCGTGCAATGGTGACACACCCTTGACAGATGACGAAGGTAAAGAATACGACTGTGGAAGTGGCGTTAATCGACGAGATTGTCCAAGCAATAGTTACTGTCATCAAACCCCACGATTTGCTCGCTGCTGTAAAAAAAGTATAATAATATTTATATATTAATAACTTAAAATCTGTCTTGATATTTATTTTTTTTTCGGGAATAACTTCTTTCTTTTTTATATATATTTTCATAAAGATGAAGGTATTCAAGTTGTCGAATGTATGGATTCATGGCACGGATGCTGTCCCGACGGTAAAACCGCTGCTCTTGGTCCTGACAATGCTGGCTGCCCTAGTTTGTGTAATTGCAATAAATTGGGCAGTAGCTCGGACACTTGCAACCCTGAAACCGGTCAGTGTGATTGCAAGCCCGGTGTAGGCGGTCTTAAGTGTGACCGTTGTATGCCAGGGTATTGGGGCTTACCGAAAATTAGCGAAGGACATCAAGGATGTATTCGTAAGGATTTGCTTTGTCAATTTAGATACTTAATTTAAATTTGACTTTTTTTTAATTATCTTTAATTTTTAATTTTACTTTTGTTAGCTTGTGGCTGTTCACTTTTTGGCTCAGTCAGGGAAGATTGCGAGCAAATGACCGGACGTTGCGTTTGCAAGCCCGAAATTCAGGGACAAAAATGTACTATTTGCACAGATCATAATAAAATACTCACACCCTCGGGCTGTTATGCAGGTATTGTAAAAAAAAATTATAAGTCGAGGTATTATCATATAAAATTGTCAATGCAATATTTTATTTTATTTTAAATGAAGATTTTTATTTTTTTTTCTTCTATAAAAAAAAAAAACTTAAAAATTGAAATTTCCTCTTTACTTTATTGCAAATCTACAGTCTGGAATTATTTTTTTTTTTCATTTTCGATAGTAAAAAAATTACTCATATTTTTTTTTTTTTAAGTTTTTATCAATAGAATATATTTAAATCAATAATCTCTTATTGACCTTAATTCTATATTGTTTTATTAAAAAAGTACCATATTTTTAAACCTTGTAAATAATTTATCAGAATTTTATTTTTTTTAAATGTTCTCCCAATATCCACGGAACGATGCATTAATCTCATGAGTTAAAATATTTTTTATTAATTTTATTGTATTTAAATATTTAAAATATATGAAAGACCAAGTATTTATAATTTAAATAAAATCTCCTTACATGTAAAAATAAAATTTATTTAAAAAAAAAATGCTGATAATAAATAATTAAATTATAAAACCTTAATATAAATTTATACATTACAGCATTTTTTTTATCACGTAAACTATTGTAAAATATTTAAAATACGGTTAATACATGAGGTCACTTTTTTATAGCGCATATTCACTTAAATTTTAAATTATTAAAACCATTTAAATTAATTAATCAGTTACGTCAAACAATTCAGACCAACTTTTCTGTATATAAATTATTAATTTCATTATATTAAAATTAAATATATATGAATTTTTTTGAAATTGAAATTATTCGTATTCAATTACGGGTATATTAAAATTGACAAAACATTATTAATTCACACTGAATACTTTATTATCATATCATTTTTTAAAATTTAATGAAACGTTAAACTCCACTAATTATTACTCTCATTTTTTATTAATAAAAAAATATTAAGCAGGATATATGTATAATTATCAAATACTCATTTCTATACAATTAAACTATAAATTAAATTGTTATTTCTTATAATTTGAATAAATTTAATTACAATAAAAAATTGGAAGCTAATTCGGAGTGATTATGGATTTCATTTCAATCCGAATTCACTCCATCACTCGGAGTCCCGGAGCTTAAAAAAAGTCACTCTGCATACGGAGTAAATAAGGAATTTGTTTTTTGAACGGATTGATTTCGGAGTGATGTATTTTAACCCACATCCACTCCGATTCGGAGTTTTAATATTAAAATAAACTCCTTTTAGGAGTAAATTTCGGGAGGGTATCAATTGCCTCCATTGTTTTTTCTGAATGTATCAAATGCCTACAATATTTTTTCGGGCATTAAAAATGCTTATATATAAGTATACTGCGTAATTTTTTACTGCTCAGTTGCCTACTAAAATTTATTTTCTACGGTTCTATTGCCTACATAAATATAAAATATATAATTTAATTGCATAAAAAAATGATTGCACTGTTCTATTGCCTAATTAAAAATAATTCACCTTGTTCAATTGATTACTATTTAATTGTGTACCCAAATCAAAGAAATACATAATTAATGTAGATAAGCTCCTGATTTTTCTGAGAAAATCTAGTACTTGAGAAGAAATTCTTAATGTTCAAGACCGATCACTTGAGAAAAAAAACTCGGTTGATCTGCAAAATATCTAGCCTTCACAATAGTATAACTCGCCCGGTTCATAATAAGACACTGGATTGAATCTCATAGTCGACGAAGGGAATGTCCTGATCACGTCACTAATTTCTGATAGAAAACTGTCGTTTTCCAGTTACCATTAGGAAGACTACAAGTTCTGATATTTTTCAGATCAATCGTGTTTTTTATCTTAAGTGATCGGTCTTGAACATTAATAATGTCTTCTCAAGTACTTGATTTTCTCAACAAAATCAGGAGCTTATCTACATTAATTATGTATTTCTTTGATTTGGGTACACAATTAATTAGTAATCAATTTAACATAATGAATTATTTTTAAGTAGGCAATAGAATAGTGCAATAATTTTTGCATGCAATTAAATTATATATTTTATATTTATGTAGGCAATAGAACCGTAGAAAATAAATTTTAGTAGGCAACTGAGCAGTAAAAAATTAAGTAGTATACTTATATATACTTATATATAAGCATTTTTAATGTACGAAAATATATTGTAGGCATTTCATATATTCAGCAAAAACAATGGAAGCAATTGATGCCTTCCCGTAAATTTCACTCCAAAGGGATTAAATAAATAGACAATAATCTGCACTTTATTTGCTCATTTTTTACAGTATACTAATTTATTATTTCCTTTTTTTTTATATAATTTAAAGTATTAAATGCATAATTATAAATTGAAATGTAAAATTTCAGTGGACGCAAGCCCAATAATAGCAACAAATTGTAACGAACTTGAATGTTATTCTGGCGGACATTGTTCTGAAATTGGTAGTCTTCATTGCGAGTGTCCGTCAGTATGCCCAGAAGATTTACCAGCAGTACCGGTTTGCGGAAGTGATGGACAAACATATGACAATGAATGTGAATTGCGTCTATATGCCTGTCGTCATCAAGCAGACGTTGTGACTCAAGCCTTCGGGCACTGCAGAGGTGGGTTCACTGAGCGTTCACCTTATATGCCGCTTTACATCCTTCGTTACTGAGAAAGACAACTTGGCTAAATGCACATACTCAAGATTTAATGATATACTTTATTATTATAACAAGTACTATAAATGTAGATAAAGATAAAACGGCAGAAAAAAAAAATTATTAAGTGAATTAATAATATTTAATCAACTCTTAACGTAAATGTAATTGTTAATACATAAATTTGTATAATTTAAACAGACATTCAGTGAGTGAGTGGGCAACAGTTTAATGATAATTTAATTATCTCAACGATACGGTTGTAATTTAATACAATGATAATAAAATTTATGAAGTTTGTATAAATATTTTAGTAGAATTCTTCTCAACCATCTGCGAAAGATGACGTAACATTATTCCTTATGTTACTTAATCAAATTTACCTTTCATCTGGCGTATAAAGCGGGAGATAAATTATCTACATCTTTGAAAATTTTTTTTACATATTCATTCATTTTGTTCTCTTTTTTTTTTTTTTTTTTTTAATGACAATAAATTTTAGTAATAAATAACTTGAGGGGTTACATATCTTACAGCGCTTTGTGTGTGGTTTTAAAAAAATTATTTAAACGGTAATTAGATTGAAAATATGAAAGAATATTGATTGCATTTCATTCTTGAAGTTTAAATCATAGTAAAAATTAATTTTTTCAAATCAAGAACATTATCTGTGGAGTCAAATGAAAAATGAAAAATACTATTGACGGAGCGTTTTTTTTTTTTTTTTTTTTTTTTTTTTAATACAATATTTATGGTATTTGAAATTTCGTGTGCAGTTTTTGAATAAAAACGGTCTCCTGTAAAAAGAAGGGAGACTTCGGTCTCGTTACATTAATTAATTATTTATAAATAATTGTCTAATCACAAAATTAAAAAAAAAAAAAAAAAACTAAAAAATCTTGAAAACTTACTGAGTAATCATCATGACCATGTTTAAAAATATAGCTTTGAAAAATCGCGGTTAAAGTATAGGGTAAGCGCGGGAGTTGCATTAGTTAGGTAGGCGTTCTAATTTTACGGGTGGTTAAAACTCGCTATAACTTTGCAATGGAATAGAATTATCTTACTATTCTTTTACTAACAAACCTTTGAAGTATAAAGAATAAAAATCTACAAAAAAATCAACTTTGTGAAAATTTCAAAGGTATGTAATCCCTTAATCGTTAATAGAACATCTTTTTTTTTTTTTTATTTAATCAATTCATCTCTTATTATCATACCTAAATCCATAAATACCCTTGATAAAAAATATATGCATATTGATTTTATAAATACAGTATAACTTATAAAGTTTTTAACAAACTTCGGTCAAACTTTACTTTATAAAAATTTAACACGAATATTATTCCAAGAAATCATATTTATTTATTGACTTATGAGACTTAACAATATCAGGGTGACTCAAAAAAACCGACTATTTTTTTCTTAAGTCATATAAAAATTTGCTGACTTGACATATTTTAAGAGCCTTCTCCAGAAATCAGCTGGATAAAATTCCAAAAATGATAAAAACGAATTTTTTTTTTTATTTTTCCTTTCTCGTGGTAGAAATATTGTCAATGTAAAATCAATACCATGCTGAAAATTTTAGCTCAAAATAAAGATTTTTAAACGTCGCTCAAGAATTTTGAATATTAACTCATAATATGTAACTAATACTTATAATTAATTTTGTGTTTTTTTACAATTCAATTATTATCATTCCACTGAAATATAACTTTTGCATAATTAAAAATATACTGGAGTCTTAAACAATAAAATTGGCTAATATTTGAATGACCAAAAAAACCTAAAAATTGAATTAAAAAAAAAAAAAAAATATGTAAATAACTAATTTTTTCCATGTCTCGGGGTCTATTTTTATTCGTCATGATATAAATAGATGGTGAAAAAATGTAGAAGCTTTAATATTAATATT
Source organism: Microplitis deprimator (assembly GCA_964016945.1). Lineage (NCBI taxonomy): Eukaryota > Metazoa > Arthropoda > Insecta > Hymenoptera > Braconidae > Microplitis > Microplitis deprimator. The sequence goes on from OZ024707.1 coordinate 16,825,248, forward strand.
CGCGGGTCACTCAGAATCTTTTAAAAGAAAGTACTCAGAAACGTTCATAATTTTTGAGGGACGTTTCAGTATTTGAATTTTGGGCTGAAATTTTCAGCATACTCATGATTTTATAAATATAAGCTATCGTTGCTACATGAATAAAAACTCCTAATTTGAATCATGTTTGAAATTTTCGAAATTCACGAGCGAGTCCTTAAAAATTTTTTATTCAGTTGATTTTTAGAGCTTTTTTAAAATATTTTAAGTTAAAAAATTTCTATATGAGATGAAGAAAATAAAAATACTCGGAAAATAAACGTAACTATAATTTCGTAATTCAATAATAATGTGTCCCTAATTAACCAACAGTCACCATTTTTATTTAACCACTGCTATTTATATTAATGACTTTCATCATATTAACAAAAAATGAAACGTAAATTTTTGTTTTATATTATAAACAATATTTTTTTACTTTAAAGTTAATAACAATAGCTTTTTAAAAGTCAAGCCTTGAGAATGAAATATTTTAAAAGTATAAAATTAAAAGCGAAACAATTTGTCATAAATACTCAGTAAATATTTGCAGAGTAGCTAATTAAAATAATATTTTAATTATCTTTTCCTTTATTAAATTTCTTAGTAAGTATAATTAAATTTCTTGTTTAAATATTTGCTATTCTTTGTTAAAAAATAAATTAAAAATTTATAGTAACAATAATTACCATTGAATTCAAGTAATTAAATTGTTGACTATATGATAGTCATGAAATTTAAACTACTGGTATTGGAAAAAAAAACTAACACTCGTTAAAAGATGCAAGTAAACTTCTTATCCAGTATCTAGTTTTATTTTTTTAAATTCATACACTAGTCCCCTTAAAATTGAATCTATTAGACTCAATGAATTTTCAAGACATGACTTATATTCAATCGTACACATACTATCGTGCAAACTAATATATACTTTCCTAGCGAATCAATCTTGCGAAAAAGTTTCTTCTGATTTAATCTGAGACGGTTCTTCAACTTAAATACAAATTAAATTATCTGTTGAGCAGTTACTCGTACAATACATTTAAAAGCTTCATAAACGGAAATACTGAGCATATTTCTTTTTTATTTTTCATTCAATTCTACTACTCTGCACGAATGATTTCAATAAAGAATAAAGTATAACATTATTAAGCTGAAAATGAAGATAAATATATAAGTTTCCAACAGTGATAAAATTTATTAAGAATTCTCATATTATATATTTACAAAAATTTCACAATAATATAAAACTTTTTCCAACCAGTCACCATGGCCAAGAGGTAAGTAGGGTCACCGATCGAACTCGGTAACTGGCCAGGCGTGGGTTCGAATCTCGATGATAGCCGAAAAAATCGGTTCTCTGAGATCACGCCCGCCACTGATCTTACAAAACCCTACACGGAAAAAAAAGTTTTGAGTCAAGAAAATATTTTGGAAGACAAACGTTTTCGGGAACCGAGTCAACATTTTCTTGAACCAAGAGAATTTGTCTTGAGAAATTTCTACTTTATCCAAAAAAATTGAAGGCGCAAGAAATATTTTGCATTATGAATTAAAGACAAAGATTTTCTTAAGACGAAAAAATAAGACGCAAGAATTTTTTTTTTCGCCCCAAAAAACTTTCTTGTTCCAAGAAAAAAATTTTTTTTTAATTTTTAATGCAAAAAACTTCTTGGGGCAAGAAATACTTTTTTTCCGTGGGAACAAAAAATATCGAAATTTTTAAGTACAAAAGTATCATTAAACTGTTGTAAAAGTATTTTTAAATATATATATCTATATATATTATCAAGAACATTTTCTTGTCACGAATGTCTGTGTTTAAATTGATTTCTCAAGTAACTTTTGTTGATGAAATAAGTTAAACAATTAATAGATTGCTCGTAAAACACTAATTTAAAATGTTTTAAAATTGTTTTCCTGTTATTATTAAAGTTAAAATAGAAATATTTATCTCTATAAACAAGCATCACTTTAATTTAAATTATAGTAAACTTTATTTTAAGTTGTTAAGACAGAAAACAATCGAAATTAAAAAAAAAAAATTCCAGACTATCCGACGGTGAACACGGATTTCCCAGTTAAAAGATTTACAGCTGTCCAATACACTCAACCAGCAGCAGCTATTTCACCATTGTCAAAGTCAACCAGGCATCTTCTTGGTCCAGAGCCAGACCAACGTTATTATTACACTCATCGTGCTCAACAAGAAACCATTACCATTGACCGTGATAATTTTAAACATGGTAGGAACAATATTCTTTTTTTTTACATTATTATTACAATAATAACTTACTAAAATTGGTTTTACATACGATAAATTTAATCGAAAAATTTATAGGAGTTGCCGCTGCATCGAGACCTACCCCAGCAACTATTCGAGTTGTAACAGCACTTCTGGGGGATCTCTGTACAAATGATAGGGACTGTACAATTCCGAATAGTGAATGTTTTAATGGACGGTGTATTTGCTCGAATGGATTTGCTGAGACAAGCGATCGACAAGAATGTTTTGGTAAATTTAATTTTATACTATTCATTTATTTAATATTTTATAAGAAACAAAATAAAATACATTATTCTTATTTTTTTTTTTTTAGCAAATTACATGTCGGTAACGCCTTCTGAAGAACTTCGCGCTTGTGTTTCCAATCCATGTCACTCATCAGCAACTTGCATTGATTTGCCAAGTTCAACATTTGTTTGCATTTGTAATTTAAATTACACGGGTTTACTATGTGATGAAGAAATAAATAAACGAGAATATGATATACCTTCTTTCGATGGTAAAAGTTATGTGAGAATGAGTAGACTAAAAGCATATCATAAATTTAGTATTGAAGTTGAGTTTAAAACTTATGCTGACAACGGAATAATTCTATACAACCAACAGAAGAATGATGGTAGTGGAGATTTTGTTTCACTTGCTATTGTTGACGGGTAAGATTACATTAAATTAATTTTTAACGAGTAATTTTTAAAAAAATCATTTTCTGGGCAAAATTAAGTTGGGGTGAGAAACTACCATTAAATTTAAAAAATTACCGTTTGTCAATTTTTTACTGGTCAATTGACGTCAGTTGTCTTACATTTGTTAGACAATTTCTCTGCCTTACATCACTAGTTGACTTGTTATTGCGTATCTGCACTGTAAAAAATTTTTGGACTCGGTATAGTGTACACAAATTACACAAAATATGGTGTTAAATTTAAGCAGTGTAAATTAAAAATTCTTACACCGTCAGACGTGTAAATGTGTAATTTTGCGTTAAGAAAAATAATCATAAAAATATTTAAAAGTTCAAAATACTACACTGTAAAAAGAGGGGTGTAAAAATGGACTCAATTTAACACCGCGCAGTGTTAAAATGAAATAACACTGGTGTAGGTGGTGAAATTTAGTTAAATTGTTGTAAAAAAAAAAAATCATATATAATTATATGTGAAAATGGCTCAATATAATTATATACAACTATTTATAATTACTTTTACTGACATTTTACTCAGTTTTCAGGGATTAAATAGAAATTAAAGGGGTTCTTTGCCTTTTAGAATACATGTAATTTAAAATGATGTGTGTGATATGTATTGATCTATTACATAACAGTAAAATTAGTTTCTGTAAAATGGCATGATTATATATAATTGTATGTAATTATATACAATTACATATAGTTACATACAACGACATATAATTATATGTAACTACATACAGTTACATATCATTTATATATGATTATATATAAAAAAAAACCATTATATATATTTGTATATAATTACATTGGGCCATTTTCTATATCTAATTTTATATAATTATATATAGTCATAAATAGTAATCAATAAAAATATTTATGTATTTTTAGATACGTACAATTTCGTTATAACCTTGGAAATGGGCCAGTAATACTAACATCACCAGAGAAAGTTACTATGAAAAACTTTCATCGTATATCAGCTAAAAGATATCACAAAGATGGTGTTTTAATTTATAATGACGGTGAAGATATTGCCGGTCAAAGTCAAGGAATGCTTAAATCATTAGATCTCAATCAAGATACATTTATTGGCAACATACCAACAAATTACACTAGAGTATACGACAACATTGGGACCAGTCACGGATTTTTGGGTTGCATTCGTAAGCTGAAGATCAACAGATTTACAGTTGACCTTCATATTGGGAAAGATAAAGATGTTTTAGAGACATATCGTGTTAAGCAGTGTCGTGATAATGCATGCGCTAATTTGCCTTGTAAAAATGGTGCTACATGTCAGCCAATATTCGAAGAAGATCTTTGCAATAATAGAGAATGCAAATCACATACAAAACGAAGTAATAAAACAAAGAAAAAAAGAAATTATAATGAAGGAATTAAATTTGTCAAATGCAAAGGCTCTCATTGCAGCGATTTAAAATCTAAACAGAAATTAAAAAGATCGAAAAAATATTCTAAAAAACGATGCGCTACTATGGATTGTAATTATGATTATGATTTAGATTATGACGCTTCTTATGAACAGGATAATTATGCAGTAACAACTTACGAACCACCAACGTATAAATGCATTTGCCCTCCTCAATTTACTGGACCTAATTGTGAAGAATCATTAGATCCTTGTTTAGGCGAACCTTGTCAAAATGGGGCTACTTGTGATATTCTTCCACAAGGCGGATATGTTTGTAAATGTCCGCCAGGAAGAACAGGAGATCATTGTGAAATATTAGATGCCGAATTGACTGAGTTTTTAATTCCTCAGTTTAATGGTGATGGGTTCCTTGAACTTTCATGTCTTGAAGGAGTCTCAAAAGCATTTTCAATTGAACTATGGTTTCTTACACGAGCTACAGATGGTCTACTACTTTACAATGGGCAACTTAACAATGGCCGTGGAGATTTTATTAGTCTTAACTTAGCTAATGGCAAATTGGAGTTTAAATTTAATCTAGGCAGTGGTATAGCTAATATTACATCTCCTGATTCCGTGAGTCTTAATACTTGGCATTGTGTTAGAATCAGTAGACTTGGTAGAGAAGGACTTCTGCAGTTAGATGAAGGCACTATTGCACGAGGCTTTTCCGGTAGTCCTCTCACTGAATTGAATTTAGAGATGCCTCTTTATATTGGTGGCGTTAAGTAAGATTTATTTATATATCAATCATATATATGTATACTAGGGGTGTGCGAATCGGGTTCGAATTGAATCGAATAATTCAAATTTCCGAATTACTTGAAAAGTTTCAAATTATTCATAGCTTTTCGAAATGTTTTGAACTATTCGTCAATTTTAGAATTATCCGAATGTTTTTGAATTAATTGTAACTTTTTAAATTACGCGATTCGAATCGAGAAAACTTTGGTCAGCTTTTAAATATTCAATTTTTAATTAATGAAGAGCTTAGTTTTTAAAGTAACCAAAAATAATTTTTTCGTAAATTAGTGTCTAAGCTCTAATTACCTCTGACAAAAATTTGAATTATATGAAAAACTATTAAAATTTTAAGTCGTTCAAAAGAAAATTTCGGAATGTTTCGTAAGTTTTCGAATAATTCGAGAATTTACGAATAATTCGGAAAGTTTCGAATTGTACGAAAAATTACGGATAATTCGAAAGTTTGAATTATTTACACACCTCTAATGTATACATATATTTTAATTTTTAAACGTTTCTACCAAATTGGAGGATTTGGAAAGTTTAATTTTTAATTTTTCTGAATTCTTAATATTTTTTTTCTACTTACAAAAAACAGTTTCGGGTAAATTTTCATTTTTTTTTTTTTTCTACAAGCTAAAAGAATGTTATTTTTTTGTTTTTTGTCCATAACTAATTGAAAAATGGATCAAATAAATTATTTGTTTATTTCAAAAGTTTTGTTTCCTTCGGAACTTATTGTAAGAAAAAAATTTTTTTGAATGTCAAATAGGTTTCAGAGATTTTTGAGTTTAAAATTTTTTTTTTTAAATCGAGTGTATTTGTTAATATTTTCGAAAAATTTTTTATCTCAAACTTTTATTCATTTAAGAATTTTTAAGACCGATTTGATTTTGAGCTCTTAAAGATTAATATTTTTCTATCAACTTTTGGAAATTTAAATTTGGTGTGTAAATCTTATCTAAAACTAATGTATATTATTGAATATTATATTTTTATGTTAAATTACAATTATTTATTCTATTACAAAACCGTTAATTTTAATTAAAATTCATCAGAAAAAAAAAAAATTTCAAAAATTAAATTAAAAAAATAATAAACTCGAAAGGTCTGTGACAAAATCGGTCTTGAAAATTTTTAGATCGATAAAATTTTGAAATAAAAAATCTTCTAAAAAATATACTCAGTTTAAAAAAATGATTTTAATTTTAAAATTAAAAAAAAAATGGATGCTAAAAACACTTAATAATTAAAACATTTGTTTTCTAAAAAGTAAAAAAAAAATTATCTCTGATCCATTTTTCAAAAATTTATGAGTAACAAATTAAAAAAAAAAAAAAAATAGTTATGAACATCAAAAAAATATAAAATTTACCTGGAAGCCGTTTTTACATACGAATATAAAAATTCTCCAAATCCTCTGATTGACGTTTAATACCCAAAATATGTTTCGAATAAACCAAAATATTTATTTATTAGACATTGGCGAGAAATTCATCGTCTTGAGAGTGCCTGGACTGGACTCACAGGCGCGATACAAAGATTAATGGTCAATGGTAAGACTTACCAGAATCTAGCAGTTAATTTCACTCAACACAATACTGAAATATATGATGGGTTGCCTTGTCCCGCTGATGGCAATCCTTGTCACAATGGTGGAGTCTGTTTGCCACTATTAAATAGTTACCTTTGTAAATGTGCAAGCAGTTACAGTGGTCTCCATTGTGAATTTTGTAAGTCTCTAAATTATATATATTTTATAATATCAGATGGAAATTACTAACAAACCTATTAATTTTAAATATAGTCATGGGATACGATGTGTCTGGTGGAGAAATAGCTGAACGACCAGTAAGATTTGACGGTGACAATTACCTACAGTTTAAACATCGTTATGGCAGAAGGTTTGTGCAGATATTATATTTAGATATTTACTTAAAGTTACTAACCTGCACTTCTTACTAACTTACTTTAGCTCTAACAATACTTTAACTACTAACACATCTCTTCTGGAATATTATGACGATTCTTATTCCGACTATGAGTTTGAAGAGGATAATGATTTTGAATATGAAAATTATGACTACACTGAGTAAGTTTTGTTATAACAAATAATAACTTTTTACCTAATTAGTACACGAAGAGAAATTTATGGTAACAATTACAATATATTATGGGAATGGTTCCTATAAGGTATAGTAACAAGTTTTTTTTTAAACATCGATTATAGGAATGACACGCGTACTAATTATGATAACCATTCCTATCTATATGGGTTTCATTCCTATACGATATTGGAGTAATTCCTATGAAATTATGGTGATAATTTCTATGTCATTAAAGTAATCGTTCCGATACTTTTATGGTAATCTTTACTATATACTCTGGTAATCTTTACATAGACTACAGTAATCTTTACCATATACTATGGTAATCATTATCATATATTATGGTAATGGTTACCACACTATCATAGTAATCATAATCATACTATAATAGTAATGATACTGTATGGTAATCATTTCCATACGATTACAATAAAAATTACTATAGATTGTAGTAATGGTTATCATACTATCGTAATCGTAACTATACTAATATTGTAATTATTACCATAATATGATGGTAATGGTTATCATACATTATCGCAATAATTACCATACATTATAACAATAATTACCGTACATTATAGTAATCATTACTATAATATTACAGTAAACATTACCATATATTATGGTAATCGTTATCATACTATCATAGTAGTTGTAACCATATTATTATAGTAACCATTACCATAATATTATGGTTATAGTAATAGTTACCATACTATCATAGTAATTTTAAACATACTATTATAGTAATCATTACTATAATATTATAGTAATAATTCCCATACATTATAGTGATCATTCCCATAATAGATGGTGACGTTTACCATAACAGTATGAAAATGAATACCATACTAGTATAGGAATAATTACCATAATATTATGGGAATATTTACATATATTATGAAAACGGTTACTGTGATATAAAGAGTTTATTCTCATACCCACCTAAAAACTGTTCCAATGTGGGTATAGAATTTATTGCTGTGTGACGGTGGGAGCTATTTCCATTAGTATAGTAATTATTACAATAATTAAATTACCATACGATATAGGAACTATTACTATAATTATAGGAATCGTTCCTATAATTATAGCAACTTTTCCCTAAAATTATGAACGTAAATCCATAATTATAAGTAATTATTGCCATAACGTTATGGTTAATATTTCATAAACGTATTAGAAACGTTTGCAATAATTTTATCTTTATTTAATAACTTTATTTTTTTTTCTATTTAATGAGTTTGCTTATTATATTTATCTATAAAAATAAATTCATATTAATGTATAATATTATAATTAATAATCAATAATAATTAACTAGATACAAAGGACAGCAATCAAATAAATTTGAATTGAGTCTACGAACCGTTAATCCGGATGGAATGATAGCATGGATTGGACGAGGAAAAATAGAAAATCTTGTATTATCTTTACAGGATGGATATGTTGTCTTCACGTACAAAGGAAAAAAAGATGAAATATCTATAAAAAGCCGAGTATGTTCTTCAATATTAACAAACCTCATTTATTTTATATTTACTCTGATGTTATTACTTATATTTTTGTTAACTTTTTTAGAAAAAAATTAACGATGGTATTTTTCATCACATCAAAGCTGCTCGTCGAAGAAAGGCAACCGTAATCCAGGTTGATGACGAAATTCCCATAAAAGTTGCCACGGAAATATCTCTTCTAACAACCAATGGGAAATTATTTGTTGGCGGGAAGCCTGGTCATAAAGGAATCAAGGGTTGCGTGACTGACTTTATCGTCGATAAAAGAAGACTACCTTTGGCAAGACGGAAGATTGAATTTTGCCACGATAATGACGTATGATAGTGAACTATCGATTCTATAGATATTTACAATATCACAATCCTGATATTTTAAAATAACAGATATTGATTAAAAATTCATATCTAGAGTATGTTTCTATGAGAAATGTCAATCTCTTAAATTTACATTAATATTATTAATCGTAATTATAAAATAATAATAACATATGATTAAAAAAATAATAACAATAATATTAATATTACATATAGCAGTGATAATAATACAATAATAATATCAATATTAATAACAATAATAATAGTAAGAGCAATAATGATAATAATAATAATAATAATAATAATAATAATAATAATAATAATAATAATAATAATAATAATAATAATAATAATAATAATAATAATAATAATAATAATAATAATAATAATAATAATAATAATAATAATAATAATAATAATAATAATAATATATAAAAATGGTGAATTTGTTCAGGTGATTAAAATTTTTTTGCCTAAAAATTAATCAGTCTGATGTATAAAATTAAAGAATTCACACAAAAAACCAGATATTTCAGATGTAAAAAAAAATTTGTGTTACAAAAATGCCAAAAGATGTAAAACATCTTTTACAGGCTTATTTGCGATACGCAATTACGGGATATGTATGACGCGATAATGCGGCTCTACTTTAAGAGTAGTACTATATTATATCAATTTATGATATATTTAAATGATATAAAAAAAAGTGCTGCCTTATTTGCCAGTAGATGAGTCCGTTATTAAGGAATGATAATGTGAGATTTATTAGAATTTAGGTTCTTTTTAAATCGGGTCAATAGTTGTTACAAAACCTGATACTGACAGAATAATTTATTGCCATAAGTATTCGGCATCAACTGAATAAATTATTTAAACAATAAATGAAGACAGCGGACCAAGGACTAAGATCGGTAAGCTACGACAGCTACTACCAGACTACATATGTGTTGTTCAGTTAAACTTATCGTATACTGACGTAATATGTAATCAATATTCTGAGAAAATGCGATCGTTTTCTTAGTTGATCAACAAGAAATCGTTATTGAAAGTTTTATTCATTCATTAAAATATCCATTTACTATCTGCAACAACCGCTAACTTTTTGGTTAGTAAATAAAATAATTCAGCGAGATAATGAGACCTCAACGGTCCTAAAATACGTCGAAACTTCAGGATAAGCAGCTTGACATTTCTTATTATTAAATATTAATAATAATAATAATGAATACTCTAGCGATGTTACTTAATAAGTGTGTAGAGAAAGGAATGAAATATAAGTGCTACATTTTCATTAAAGGACAATAATATATTTTTAAGCTAAATTAATATAAATAATTATTTATGGATATAAATAACAAATTTTAGTTGTCTAAAATTATGTGCATTGTGAACTATCTTCACAATATCATCAGAGCAACGTAAAAAAATCTATATTCCCTAAAAAAAAAAGAAAAGAAAAGAAAAATAAAAAAAAATTATATGTCGTCTTTTTTCAGCACAAATTGTTAAACTCGCACATTAAAACGTTATTAATTATACCAAGACTGATTAATAAAAAAAATAAATAAATAAATAAAAAATTGATTGAAAAATCGGTGTTATGTTTGAATGTTATCGTAGAATATTGTGGAATTTTAAATATACACAGCTAGACATTTTGTGGATTTGTGTTAAAAAAGTATTTGGTTAAATTTTTTGTGTTGATTTTCGACACAAAAATCTGTTAGTTCAACATAAACCGTTAGTGTTATGTTACTTTAACAAATTTTTTATGTTAAATGATTAGAAAATTTGGAATGTAATGCCTTGTAAATTTGAAATTTAACACAAACAGTGTGTTGATTAGTTAAACATTCCCGCGTGTTTCTTCATTACTATAACCAAGCAATCATGGCGGATCCGAATTACGGCAAATACCGTAAATTACAATAATTACCGAAAATTGCTACATATTACGGTTCTTAACGGTAAAATACGGTATTTTGAGGTAAATTGCGGTATTTTATCACGAATTAGCGGTAACATTGCAGTATTTCACCGTAAAATGAAGTATTTCAGCGTGCTACGGTAAAAATTCCACAAGCTGCGGTAAATTGCCGTATTTTACTATGATTTGCCGTATTCTGCCGAAAATTGCCGTAAAATCCGGTAATTTACCGTAATTCCGATTCATTAGGGAAAGCATTGTCTGCAAGGAAACTTGGATTATAATTGATTTACAATTAAATATAATCATAGATAACTTTCATATTTTTATGATCAGGTTAAATACTTTTTTTATTCTTATTTTACGAGAGAATAATTCATAGCTCCGTTTTTTTATTAAACTCGCAGAAAATCGAACTAATTATTTGCTAAATTGACATAAGTTGTATGGAGGTTAGATCAGTATACTTGTTGGTTAGGTCATATGCTTATATTAGTTAATTTTAACACGGAAATTATTTAACATAAAATTTGTGTTAAAGATCAACACAAACACAGTGTGTTGAATTTAACACAAAATTTCTAACTGTGTATACGTATTAAAAAAAAAAAAAAAAAAAAAAAAAACTGTTGATTTATGTTAATAAATCACATAAATTTGAGGTAGCAGAAGCTTTTTATATAAATGCGCAAAGAATAGAGATATAAAGACTATAATAATAATAATAACAGTAAGCTATAAATATAATAACAACAATATTTCATTCCATTTATTAGTTGTTATTATTATTATAAAAAATATACTGATATGCGAATGGATATGTAAATTACACAGGATAGTAATTAAATAAAAAAAATTGTGACACAAATAATAATTATTACATATTTATAAAACGAACGAATGTGTGATTCATGTTAGTATAAGAGTGTCACAGTTAATATATGTCATGGAGTATGTAGATATAACTGCAATATTTTAATTGTCACTAGCGAAAAGTAAAAAAAAAAGGAAAAAAAATATTACTCATTTAAAAATATTTGTTAACGACCTAACTCACAAATGGGCCTTTCAATATTATCCATGGCTTAATTTTAACTCCAACTGTTCTTCCTATTACGCAAAAAAACTTTTTAATGACTTTCTACAACATCAATGCTTGTTAAGTGTGATTTAATATTAATTATAAATGCAAAAGTAAGTTTCTGAAGGGCACAAACTCCATTATTTTGTTACTTTTATTTTATTAAATACTCACAGCAAGCATACGCTTCGAGTTTAAACACCTACATACACTATAATAGATAATAATAATAATAATAATAATAATAATAATAATAATAATAATAATAATAATAATAATAATAATAATAATAATAATAATAATAATAATAATAATAATAATAATAATAATAATAATAATAATAATAATAATAATAATAATACTATTAATAATAATGATAATAATGATTCATGAAAAAAAAAGCTTATAAACTTTAAAATACTAAGCACAGCCTACAGAATAGTTAAAAATAAAATATAACGCACATGCCTTGCCATCGGCTTTTATCAGAAAAAAATGAACAAACTGTTCAAGAAATAATTAATAAGTAAGTTAATTAACAAAATACAATATGTTAACTGTAGTTCAACGAAAAAAAAATAATTAAATTTATTTTAACGGTTAGTTTTAAATGTAGTAATGGTATTTTATTTCGTAAATTAAAGGCATTCATGAACAACACCACCTCCCCTACTTTTTTAAAATAATCAATGATCTTTAACTGTCATAACCGTAATAGAATTTTATTAATTAATTAAAAAAAAAAAGTTAAAGCATTAATTGAAACAAAGCAACGTACAGTTAAAAAATTCTGAGTTGGTGTAGTGTGAAAAATTTGGTGTTGAAATGTTAGAATGTTACTTTAGTAGACATACAATGAAAAACAATATGATAAAAATGTTCATCATATTGAACAAAAATACTCATGTTAATAGAATCGATAATGTATCAACTTCGAACCATAAACTACCTTATTAATGTCGTACAAATATCAATGGCAAAGGTTTATTGTTAGTTTGTATGTAATACAATATTATTGAGAATGAGTAATTTTTTCAATTGGGAATACTTGACATGATACTTTTTTAATGGTTCAGTTATTAATTGTATTTTTTTTAACCCTTCGTCCGTCGCGCTTTGAGTGCAGCGCCGCAATTTTTATTAAAAGATTATTTAAAAACAAAATAAATTTCCTAGTCTTTTGAAATTTTATGAGTTATTTTACTATACTTTTTAGTATCGAATGAATGAATGAGTTATTTTTCCGATATTTTAAATATTAAAAATAATTTTTTTTTTTGTTGAAAAACTTGAGAAATGCGGCGATTTGTCGCTGACGAGTGTTGCCAGTTTTTACCAGTGACTCATTTACAGCCCATTTAATTCATCTCTTTCTTTAATATTTTTATTTTAGTAAAAAAATTACAATTCCCTAGTCGTATAAGCTTGTATGGTTTGAATTTTGAAAAATCAGTTATGGTACTTGGCAACACCGCAATATTAAACATACATGGCGTGACGAGACCGCACGACAGACGAAGGGTTAATCATTATTAAGAAAAGATAATTAATAATTTTTAAAGTTAAAGTTATTAATTTCATTATTGAAAGCAGTTATCGGGTCATTTTTTTAACTACAAAACATATGATCGGACAATATATAAGTTTTGAGATAATAACACCAAAAGGAGTGAAAGATGAAACTCACACCGTGATAAAGTTTCACACCGAAAAGATTTTACTCCGTCAATTCACACCGAGGATACCATGTAAATTTCTCGGGGACCACTATCACACCAAAATTTCTTTTATAGTGAGGTTACTATTTTTTCGAGAAATAGATTTGAAAAAAAAATTACTATTAATTGTTATCAACTAAAAGTTAAACGAAATTTGATAAATAAATTTCGGTGAAAACTTCATGTCAATACTATAATTAAAATGTCAAATTTTTCAGACTTATTTATTCACTATATCGCGTTTAGCTCCTAATTGATTACAACTGTAAGTAATTGTTTTTTAAAATTTACATTTCGGAGAAATCGTAACTATTTTGTCGTTCTTTTCATTAATACTATAATTTTTTTTAGTTAATTCATAAAATTTGAATACAGTTATGACAGTGGAAAGTCATTGAATATTTTAAAAAAGTGGGGGAAGGGGATGGTTTCTAAATATCCTTAAAAAAACCCCTTCAAAAGCTAACTTACATATCTCATTTTATACCTCGAATTTTTTATGACATATTTACTTCCCAAAATTTTTACGTATCAGAAACATATCGAATTTATTATTGAACATATCGTACGGCCAGTAATATCAGTCTACGATGACAAATTATTGGAATAAAAATTTTTAAAATTAACTCTGTAGTAATTTTTATTTCAAATTTATTAAATTATATCTTCCATTTTATATTGTGTTATATGATATTTAACATTGGAATTAATGAAAAAAAAAAAAAGGGTTGAAGCCTAATTAGTTAAACTAAAAAAATTTGACAACTAAATTTTTAAAAATCTACAGAGAAATAAGAAAAACATTCGTCAGCCATCTTGTAACGGCAATTGGAATAAATGTTACATAATTTAATTTATCTGACAAAAATTAATATTACTGCCAACTTATTTAACTGTATATTGATTGCATTAAGGAGTATTTTTGAATTTATAAAAGTACCTATAATATATGTTAAAAAAAAAAAGAAAACAAAGTTTAACTAGGCCTTCCATTAATTAATCGCGCGAGGGTTTGCAATCTATTTGATTTTTTTACATTGATACTATTATTATTATTATACCACTATTGTTATGTTCAAACTCTATTATATAATACAACGCGCAATGTAAAGTAATTGTATATAAATATATAAATTATGCGATAATTAAATTATATTATTATTTTATTTAATTAACCTTCTTTTAATTTATGTTTATTTTAATTATATTATGATAATTATAATTAAGACAACTCGAGAAAAAATGTTTCAATTTACCTGGCCAGATAAACTTGGGTCTAATTCTTGACACGATCCAAGTAAGGGAGAGTAGGGCAAAATGAGATGCCTTACTTTTGTTAATCCTTCGTTGGCCGCGGAATGAACGTGGCACCGCCTTTTTTAGATTTTATTTTTTTTCTCAATAGAGCTTGATTACCCAGGGAAAAAGGTTTAGATCTGACCACATAGAATTATATCTGATCAGATCTGACAAAGTAGATCTGGCCAGATCTTTAAATTATCTCTATCTGACGAGATTTGGCCAGATCTGATCAGATATAATTATATGTGTTCAGATCTAAACCTTTTTCCCCGGAAATCCTTATTAAAAAAAATAGTAAATTGTGAAAAAAAAAATAAGATAATTTCAATTCAATCCGAAATGAAATCTGATATATTAGAAATGTTACTTAGAGGAATTATAAATGATTATGATTAATGAAAAAATCCCGGTGACTGCTGGGCTCGAACCTGCATCCTTCCGATTCAAAGTCTTTGATGCTATCCACTGTGCTGACTCACGTATGAGATCGCGTGAGTGTAAATAACTAGATATGAACAATTTTGAATAATAATACAATGTATACATGATTATATCTGAGCAGATATAATGAAATCTGATTATGTCAAATGTTGTATTTAGTTCAGATGTAGTTATATCTGATCAGATCTTCCAAGATATACGCAGATCTGACCAGATATAAACAATTTTCTATAAAAATAAGCCGTATACATGGTTATGTCTGAGCAGATATAATGAGATCTGAATATGTCAAATGCCCTGTTTAAAAATATTGATTGAAAAGAATTAAAAATGATGAAATTCGAATTCTTTTCAATAATTTCAATTCTTTTGTTTGTATATATAGATATACAGTTTGCATGAAGTGACCACCCTGGTGGAAATTTTTCTCTTCAGAAACTCAGAATAACTTTTTTAAAAATCAGAATAAAAAATTAAAAGTTTTATTTTCTCAGAAAAACTGTAAATCAGAGTTTTAAAAAGTAAAAAATTCTTTAGAAATATTTTAAACATTTTTAAATGTTTCAAATTGAGACTCTTCTGAAAGAGTTTATAAGAGTTTTAAAGAAAATTTTTTTAATATATCTTAAAGCTAGGTATAAGAATTTTAAACTTTTTTTTCAGAGTTTATAAGTTTCAAAGAAATTTTTTCAATAAATGTTAAAGCTAGGTATAAGAATTTTAAACTTTTTTTTAGAGTTTGTAATAGTTTCAAAGTAATTTTTTCAATAAATCTTAAAGCTAGGTATAAAAATTTTGGACTGTTTTTTAGAGTTTGTAAGGTTTTTCTTTTTTTAAATTCTCACTTTCTCTAAATAATAATTTTTCCGAGTTTTTCAGACTGTATAGACAATTTTTTTTCTGCCATAACATTCTCAGAAAAATAATGATTCTGGATTAAACAGTTTTCAATAACTATTTCTCAGAATTATCAATTTCTCTGAATAAAATTTTTTCAGAATTTATAACCCTATTTGTTGAAGTTATTGCATTGTCTGAATAATCTTTTTTCAGAGTTATTCTAAGTTAATAAACCTCTTTTCTAAAGGTCACTGCACTATGACGAAAATAGTTGTTTACAATTCTTCAGAAAAAAATGATGTATTTCAATCTTGTAACAATTAATAGTTATTAGTAAAGAAATTGAACCGTACTGCTACATCATTATTATATAATCGTAATCACTTAAACGATTTATATACAACGTACTGGATTTATAAATGAAAATAGGTATGAATAACAGTTAGAAATTTAAATTCACCTCATTTTCACTTTTAATCATATTACATTTATAAATAATCTGACATATTCTGTAATAAACATATATTTTATAACATATTTTCTTATAAAAATTAATATTCTACATCAAAAATTGTTGCAACATCAATTATTGCACGTTTAAATCTTGTACGTAAAAGTATTTGTATTTTTTTTTTTTTAGTTTAATGTTATTTTATTTTTTAATAGTAACATAGATTTCTAAATAATTTATTTTGTTGAGTAAAAAATTATCAGATTAAAATTTTAATTAATAGTTTTTTCTTATTGGTATTTGTTATTATAAATTCTGTCTCGACTCATTATAGCTGCAATTTCATACAATTTATAATTATTCAAACGAATTTCAAAGTACTACTAAAGTAAAAATTAATTTAAATAAAACTTACAGACATATTTTTTGTAGCAGCTTCAATAATTATTGATAATTTTTACCATGTACATCCCTTATTAAAAGAAGCGATTTAAAGTGATTAGAAAAAAAAATTTTGAATACTTTTTAATAATTTTGAATACTTTGAATACTTACAAATCGCCCTTTTTATGGGCATTCAACATTAAAAATCGTTTTAAATCACTTCCTTTAATGAGGGATAAAAAAATTACAATTTTTCCAACGATAAGTAATTAGCTTATTTATAATACTATATCTATAATACAATTTGTACTTGTTGTAAAAATTGGCTTCTTTTTTACAGTATATTAATTCTCAACATCATAAAATACTCATTTCCATCAGCGCAAACATACTTTTTTTAAAAAAAATTTTCTCATACTTTGAACATTACATTCGTTGCGTTTTATAACTCAATAATAGATTTACTCACTATTCATGACGAAATACAATCATTCTTTTACTGCAAAGCTTTTTTTTTCAATTCGTGTTTTAATAAGGGACGTAATAAATGATAGGATACACTTACATAACTTAAAAAAATACATTTTTTAATTACAGTGACATTTTTCTAAATTAACTGAACTTCAATCATTCTTGCAGCATCCTTCGGGTATTTTAATAACGTAATATTGATTTTGTATTTTAGTCAAAATGCAAGGTTGCAGTATCATTTCTGGTTCTCACAAACGTAAATTTTGAGAGAGTTTACATTTTTCAATATTATGTACTCTTACTTGGCTTGTTTCATGGAAATATTTTCCTAGTTTAATGATTTCTTCATAAAAAATATAAATTTTTTCGTTAGCTTCTGTATCGAAATAACAAATATTTTTTATTAGATTAGATTTTTAACTAGATGACCGCGTTATGCACGTTGGATGTTTAAAATCCAGTAATCTTTCATCTATAACTTTCAGTTGGTTGGGATTACCAACATAATATTCTCTACTAAATGATGTTAATATAATATTTGTGTGCTGCTTCACAGCACCTATCAAAAAAGCATGCATGTACTCGGGAGACATTCCATCAGCAATATCAAAATACTTCAAATTCATCAATGCTGATGGCCCCCAAACACCCATAATGCTGGTCCCATATTTATTCTCAGCTACAAGTTCCATGTTTTTTTTTATTGATAAATCAGTGCGATCTCGTGGAATTACTGTTGATATACAATATTTTCTAGATCCATCCACAGAATCTGTAGGATGCTCACAAAATGTGCATCCATATAAACCATTAAATTGTTTCATATTTAACATTTTGCATCTTGCAACAGAATCAACAACTGCACATATTGGAATAAATTTACTCGTTATGACTTTATCTTTTAATGTCCATTGAACACCTTTGTCAGATAATTCATTTGCTTCATCAACGAATGGTTTTAAAAACAACTGCATGTCTGGGTCTTTATTATTAACCCATATTCCAGACATAATCATGTGTTTTTTTTTGTAGTTTAATAGGTAATTCATTGATAACTGCAAATATTGGCCAAGAAGAGATTTTACTGGACTTAGATTTTTGACACCCATCGGTGTTAAATGTATACGTTAAGTTATAATTTTCTGACAAAGGACCATTCGCTTCAAATAATTTTTTGTATACTTGTCCATCGGTAATATTTTCAATGATGCTGTTATCCACAAAATTATTTTTATTTTCAAAATGCTCAAATAATGCTTGCTGCACTTCAGGATCCAGCAGTATAGTTGTTAATTGTGTCTCCATATCAAGGGTTATAAAAAATGAAATATTTGACGGTTTATCTAGATCACCACAATCTTAACACATTAATCCTTCAGTATTGGAATTGTTTTGAATACCAAAATAAAACATGCAATCATTACAAAACAAATGATATGATATAATTTTTTCATTTAATTGTAAAGTCTTGAACAGTTTATATTTTGAATCCAGAACTACCTTTTTACCGAACAAAGTGTTAATCAGTGATAATATTGCAGTGATGGTTTTCCACGTTAAAGATTCTTCTACTCCTAATAAAAGGGTCATTAATAACGCTTCTTCTTGCGTTATTGATGTACAATTGCAGAGAGGCTGATTATATATATCCTCATTGGTACGGCGTTCATCATGTTGAAACTAAAAAATTAAAAATTAATAAAATTAAACATTTTTTTTTTTTTTATAACAATTCTATTCATTTTTTTTCATTAACAATATTTAATTATGTAGTTCAAAATACTTTGGATTTTAAATCGAGTTTCATAGACACTAACGTAAAAAATTAAAAGAACAAAAAAATTTTTGAAATATTTTAGTTATTTTTGGAAGGCTGTAATTTTCTGAAAATAATCATATCAAGATTTTTAATAAATAATGTTTAAGCTTAAAATCTCTACTTTCAAAATCTTTTAGTCAAATTTTCTTTACAGTTACAGTTATCTCCCAATCATGAGAAACAGTGTGAGACAAGCCATCCAATTTTTTTTTTTTTCCAAAGGGTCCACAAGCCGAGGAAAATTTTTTTCTATTTAACCTTTATTTGATTTTTTGTAAGCCTTGCACGAAAATTTGTCGCTAAGATAGCAGCCTTCAAAATAAAAATCGATTCTTTTAGCTTTGATCATCGATATCTTAACGAGCAATAATCGCACAGTAAATTTTAATAAATTCCATATAAGACTCTTTCATTATTTTATATGAAAAATAGTATATTGTGTGACAAAGGATGAAACAAGAAGATTTCAGACTAGGGTGAGGTATATTTTTCATGATTACCTGCAACGTAACTTCAAGATTCAGTATTACCAGCCACTAAGAAGCAAGTTAATTTCAAGTTGATGATTCGGAGAACTGTTAGAAAATGAGAAATATGTGATTTACAGTCACTTATTAAATAGTAAATAAGACAAAAATATTATTTTCACTCATTTTTTAGTCATTTTGATTGGTTAATTAAAACTGTCACTTAAAAAATGAAATGAGTAAACTAAAGTGACAAGTAAACAAATAAGAGTAATAAGGCTGCAAATGAACAATAAATATAACTGACACCGGGCAGAAACAATTGTGTTTCTTCCCAAGGGAATGTATGAAGGTATTTTTGAATTACGAATTTGCTAGAAGTTGCTTGCAGCATTGACTTGAAATTAGCTTGTTTCGACGGGCTGTAGAGACACTGAGATTTCAATTTTCGATGCTGGTGTCATGAAAAATTTATTTTATCCTTAACATGGATTAAAACTAAGTACAAAAAAATGACTTTTTTTGGCTTTTCAGTCCTTCAACCGGTACTTTGTAAATATCAATGGAAAGAATAATGTTGCCAGGTTTTTTTAGCTTCATGTGCCCCCAATAACCTTGTGAGTTTTCGAATTAATCCATCGAACGGTTTTTCTGTGTTGATTGACCAAAGTTTTGCAAAGCAATTAAAGGAACAAATAATCAGTTTTGTTCCGTTAATTGTGTAATCGTCATCAAAATGAAATAATAATTTTTTTTTATAACTTTTCTTTCATTTTTGCATCAATTTCTCAGTAAAAATAAGGTCAAGAAAAAAAAATTTAATTTCAAATAAACATAAAAAAAAAAAAATTATTTCGAACAAATTTAATAAAGTCCTTTTTTTGAATTTTTTGGAAATTTCATTTTCTTTCTGTGAAAAAAAAAAAAAAAAAAAAAAAAAAATTTGAGAAACTTGTCTCACACTATATCTCATGATTACGCGGTAACCGTAGCTCTGAAGATAATTTGATCGAACGATCCTGAAACTAGAGTATCTCGAATGTAGAGATTTTCAGCTTTCAATTAATTTTTTGAAAATCTCGATACGATTATTTTTCACGAAGATACATCGATGTTAAAATAACCAAAAATTTCTGTAATTTTTCTGTTCCTTTAATTTTTTTCATTTGTGTAGTTAACTTTGATTATTTCTAGCTGATACGGTTATATTGGTGACTATATAGACTCATTTATGGACTCATATATATCTATGTATGATTTTTATACGATTAAGTGTAATTGGACATGATTAAAAAAGGCATTCATTTTTGTTGGATTGAGTTGATCTATCTTGAAGAGTAATTGTTTAGTGATTTATGCCAGTTATTGGTAAGTCTTATCTACATTATATTTTTAGTATTTCGCTACGTAACTTTACTTGCCGGTACCAATGTTTACAAAAAGTCATAATCATTTTAGCATCAGTTATGAATTAAAAAGAAACTGAAAGGAAGCATTAACTTTGAAATAAGCTAAATGTAATTTGATACGCGTAATAGCCAATGAAAATTCGTCTGAGTTATTTTTACTTGCAGGAAGCGTAAAATTCGTTTGAAATTTCATATTCTCTAACTTCACAGTAAAAAAAGTTGCAAAGCAGCGAAATGGAGCGGAAAAATTAAATTATTGAATAAACAAGAATTTTTTTGTTATTTAATGAATAATTCAGTGGAAGTTTTTTTTGTTTTTTATTTTGTCAGTTCATTTTGAAAATTGAATTGTCTACAAAAAAATGTATCAAGAAACTTTTGTTAACAGCTTGTAGCAAGAAAAATACAAGGCTTTTAAGCTAAGAAATACTAAATTTTAAAAGAAAAATATTTATTTTTTTTTTTTATTTTTATTTTTGAAATAAGATTATCATCTTTTGATTTTTAAACATAATTTTATTTCAGAAAATAATAATTTTTCTAGAAAAACTTTCAAAATGGGAAAAAATCGATTTCAAACAATATACACCAATGAAAGTTAAAAATACTTTTCTTTGGAAACTTTTTTTTTTTTACAAAAAAAAAATCGATTATTTCCTCTATCAAATTTGAGTATATCCCTGATAAAAAAATCTAATTTGAAATGATTTCTAAAATCTAAATTATTTCATATTGTATCATATCATAAAATTATAATTTGAAATAATTCAAAATAATTGAAAATTCTCAACGTCCGATTCCTCGGACAATTCAGAATTATTTAAAATAATTTGAGCTCTCGAATCACTTCAAATTACATTAAATTAGAGAATAATATCGCAATTTCTGGTTCCCCGGACAATTCAGAATTATTTAAAATAATTTAAACTCTCGAATCGTTTCAAATTTTATTGAATTAGAAAATAATATCGCAATTTCTAGTTTCCCGGAAAATTCAGAATTATTTAAAATAATTTCAACTCTCAAATGATTTCAAATTAGATTGAATTAGAAAATAATGTCGCACATTTCTTCGGACCAAGTTTATCGAAAATTTTATGTCCTACAAATTAACAAATATTTCCGTTCGGAAAAGAATTTTATTACAGTCTAACATATATATATTAGACTTTGTCAGAATAATAATTTATCTTTTCTCTGATTAAATACATCTCAAAAGTTAATTTAATAAGAAAAAAAAAATCCTAACATTTCAGCTCTGTGTATCGAAAATTGATCTGGCTTAAGGGGGGGGGGGTCCCCTCTTGCATTTTAAATACATTGAACCTTTTTTTTTTATTTTGTAAATAACTATATGAAAAAAATTTTTTTTTTAATTTCGGAATTTTCAGATTTTGTAGAAAATTTGATTCATTGCAAAAAAGATTTTTTGTGTCATACGTTTAAAGTTGATAGTAAAAATTTCTAGAGGTTGGAACGGAGAAAAAATTGAATTTTTAGGATGAAAATTTTGTTTTTTGTTATTTTATTCATTAACTAGCAGGGTTTCTTTTTTATTATGGTGTAATTAAAGCTCTTTCAGAAATAGTATATTACATACCTAGGGAAGTAAAGTAAGAAATGTCTCAGATCACATGTAATTGTTGATCAACAAACATTTGATCTGAGGCTTTCTTATTTACTTCCCGAGGTGTGTATACTATTTTTCTCCTCGACGGAGGCGGAAAGCGGCAACTTCGTTTTGCACAGCGGGACGAAAGTTGACGCTTTCCGCCCGGAGGCGAGAAAAATTTATAATTTTCTTTAAAAATAGCTCTTAGAGTCGTTTTAATATATCCATATAGCTCTAACATAGCTCATAGAGAGAAAGTTATAGAGCTCTAATGTTGAGAAAAAAATTTTGTAGTCCAATATTATTTTGAACGATTATAAACCCAAAGAACATAGATACAATTAACCTCAATTTTTAATTTCAATTACAATTTAATTTTTTCAAAATAAAAAAAAATAAAATTTTTTTTTCTCAATACAATTCTCCTTAACTTAGCTTAGATTAGATTGAGCTCTGTAATTATCTTTCTATGAGCTCAATCAAAACGATACTAAGGACCATCTTCAGAGATAAATAAGTTTTTTAAAAGAACTTTAATTGCAACATAATAAAAAAAAAATCCTGCTAGTTAACGAATAAAAAACAAAAAAAAATTTTTACTCATAAAAATAAGATTTTTTTCCCCTAAGTTCAAACTTCTGTCACTTTTTTCTACCAACTCTAAGCGTATGGAACACGATGAGACCTTTTTCTGCAGAAAGTTTTATTTCCTACAAGATCTCAAAATCCCAAAATCGGAAAAACAATTTTCTCACATTGTTGCTAGAAAATAAAAAAAAAGTTTTTCAATATATGTATGAGTGTGTGTGTATGTTTGTTCGTGTAGATTTTTTTCATATAATTATCATACTGTAAACAATACTCAGTTTGTATTAATCAACTAATTCAACTAAGTATTTTATATTCAATTCTCTGTATTATTTAACATACCTCATTATCTTCATCATTAAAATTCTCGTCAGGAAATTCAATCGATTCCGATTTTTCTGCCTAAAAAAATAATATAAAAATGGTAAATAATTGAGGATTTTTTCAAAATTAAATGTTCATAAAAAAAATATGTATGGAAACTTACATCAAACCAAATTTCATCTTCTTGACTTTGTTCATTGTAATCATCATAAAACCATAAATTTTCTTTATTCTTTAATCGTTCATTGTTTTGATTATGAATCCACAAATCTTCATGACTTTGATTTATTTCGTTGTCCTCACAAAGTCTTGAATACCTATTTATATTTGGCATATGTAAGCTTTGCTGATCGGTAGGTTCTATAATTGTTTCAGCTTCATTTATTGTTGCGGACTGTGTAATATTATCAACAGTTTCGGTAGGAACATCAGTAAAGTCATTTTCGAACTGTAAGATATTAAATGAAAAAAAACTTAGTAAAACGCTCAGCTCTATAAATCAACTTTAATGCTTTTTGCTATTTTCAATCTTACATTGCTTGATAGTGTTAATGGTTTTAGATAATGTTCATAAATAAAATTAAGGATTTTATACATAAGTTCATAAAATAAATTTTGTTATAATATTTTATATACAAACTTGAGATTAATATCTAACTTTCACAAATATTTAAAGACACTTTCAAATAGCGACAAAATTTTTAATATTTCTCGTTATATAGTTTTATTGTTTCGAATTTATCATTTAATTCAGACAAATCAATAATCTCATTCATTCAAACTACAATAAAAAAAAAATTTTAACACTCAAGGAGCTCGAAAACTGCGGGAAGTTTTGGGGCTGGCGCGCAGGGCCAACCAATGCCCGGATATTTTTTTATTGTGGCAACGCATATAAGTATCTGTGCTCAATCTGCGTTTATGTATACCTATAGGTATAAATACAAATATACAAACACCTAAGTTAATAGCTACCGGAAACTCTATCTAGTATGAGACATTAAGTTGAAAATAATAAATAAAAAAAGAAAAAAAAAGGACATGAAAACAAAAATTTTAGAAAGGAAATTTAATTTCAAGATACGTACCAATCCTCATTTTAAAATTAGCTGTAAATTTAATTGTAATCGGAATATGTTCACCCAAATATTAAACGTGTTGGATTTCTGATAATTTTATCGGCATAATATTACTATTTTCTTAAATAAATTTCTTACGACTATGTCAAACACTAGTCGCTTATAGAGTCTGTTAACTTATTATTATTATTAAAAAAAAAAAAAAAAAAATCGTTACAGGTAACTTATACATACAGTTTCACGGAGCCGTTGTAATTGTTTGTAATTAGTTGAACGAGAAATTACACCATCGCCGTAGCGGTGTAAATACTTCTTATATGGACCTCGACGCATCTCATATCCCAATTATTAACGGTTTCTGTGCATACAATAAAAAATGAAATCACAATAACTTTGTTCAGATATAAAAATTATATTATCTATTACAAAAATAAAAATATTTAATGAATAAAACTTACCGGTCTATATATAGTTGAAATTACAAAAATTGCAGTTTTGAACAATTAAAAAAAAATATATATAGTTATGTTTATATATATTGCGAAACAAGCTATTAGGAAAAATAGCGTTTACAATTTAAAAAAACAAGGACTACGACTTATCGTAAGCACGTGCGGGAGGTATACTGAGTTACTGAGTTATCGAATGACCGAATACTGAAACGCACTACAAGAGTGGACGAATGGCGCGCACATACTATGTATATATATATATATATATATATATATATATATATATATATATATATATATATATATATATATATATATATATTCATAGCTTTAACTATAAGTATAAGACGTCCGAAGCTCGGACATTAGGGAAATCCCAAGCGACACAAAAAAAATTGTTGACTTTTTTTTTTAATTTAAGGCGACAATTTGTTATCATGTAACTGATTCTGAACTTAAATTTAACAAAACGTAATAAAACATAATACTGAATTTAACCGACGCCTAATAACTTTTGAACACTTGCAAAACGATCAATTATAAAAAAAAATATTTTAAACAATTGCATTTTTAATTTTTTTCTTTTTCTTCATATGCATATTTTTCGTTTTTTTTTTTTTTTTATTCTTAAAATTTAATTATTAAAAAATAAAATAAAAAAATTGTTGACTGTCTGCTAACTTTAGGATCATAATACTTTAATTATGAAATTAATTTTTATACCGAAATCAAAGAAAAATCAAACATCAAAAAGTGGTTTTTCTTTTTTTTTTTTTTTTTTCAATCAAGTTATACGTAAAAAAAAATTACTAAAAAGTAAAAATTCAAAATTAGTAAGACACACGCTTTTGTATTTGCATTTTTTGCAAGAAGATGAATTTCAAGTTTAATATATGTTACTTTAAAATAAAAAAAAAATGTATTTATTATTATTAAAAAAATTCTATCTAAAATTACAAAGAAAAAAAAAGATTGAGCCCTTTGATTTAAAAAAAATTCAAATACCATATTTTTTATTTTATGAATTCCCTGATTAAACAACTGAATTCGATCGAATTAAACAGAATTAAATTTTTAATTCTATTTAATTCAGATAAATTCTGTTAATTCGGTACCTAACTTAAAAATGAATTCTGTCTAATTCGCCAGGAAAACCAGAATTTGTCCAAATTGAAACGAATTTAAATAACTCTATTCGGTTTAATTCTGATTAATTCGAAAATAATTCTCCAATTTCTGGTTCTGAATCCGAATTAAACTGAATTAAAACGAATTTGAAATTTTTAAATCGGTTTTATTCTGTTTAATCCCAATTCAAATTTTCAATTCAGTTTAATTCTGTTTTGCAGAATTCGACAGAATATAACAGAATTAAAATTTTTAATTTGGTCGAATTCAGTTGTTTAATCAGGGTTCCCTTGATCCAAAAGTAGACAAGTTTTATTTTAATTATTTTTACTTTATTAAAGTAAATTTATTTTTCTCGAAAAAATACAAAAATTTTTCTATCAACGTATTGATTAATTATATGTTTATTTATAAAGAAGCAACGATATTCACCTGAAATTCGCGCCCAATAATGAATATATATTAAACACACACACTTTCTGTTGTAATATTGCCGCGAGAGTCGAGAACAATGGGACGAGTCGATATCAAAATATTCGATATCGATAGACAGTGGTAGTCAATACATATATATATATATATATCCCCATGAAAAAAATTTATAAAAAAAATATATGTAAAATTCGAATAAATAATATATTTTTAACAGCAAACTTTTGGCCAATTTTCTTATATATTTTTTATGTAATTTAAATATATTAAAAATATATTTTGCAATATATAAAAAAATATAATTATAAAAATATTACAAAAATATTTTTAATTTAACCAACAACATAAGGAAAAAAATATCGTAAAATAATATTGTTTTGTATATTTTTAATATATTTTTTTAATACTTAAGAAACACTTTTTTCTTAAATGTTTCACAGATATATATATATATATATATATAAACTTAACTACCATTGTTCTCCTTCTAGTTATAATATGCGTGTATATAGTAGCGAAAGACAGAAAGTATATCTATGTGTGAGTTTACACGCACACATTCTAGTGGAAACCACTAATATACAAACCGCAGCAGAGAGCATAAGGGTGGTGTTTTGTTTTTAAGTTTTAACACTGTAGCAGATGACCACTCTTATCGAGAACTGTAAGTGATCAGTGTACACAGGTTTTACGTATCAATAATTACTGTCTCCTACCCGTCATAAGCCTGGTTTAAGGGACGTAAGGGAAATTTTTCGTAGAATTTTAGTCTTCCCACTACCGTGGGTTTAATTTTGTTCTCGACTACCCGTTATAAGCCTGTTTTATTTCATATGATTTTAAACGTCATATTTACATTTTGTTACCTACGCGACTATCCCGATTTTCCAGCTGCTTATAGCGCTAAAATAAATACTTCTCTTTTTACACTAATAATAAATTATAATGCAAAAATTTATAATAATAATGGTATTGATTACAGTAATAATAAGAATAATAATTTTATTGATAAGATTATGCTGAATAAAACTTTTCAATTGTAACAGAAGCTTTGAATATATTTCATGATTACAATTATGAACAATAAATTATATTTTACTTAATAATGATTAAATTATTCTCCGCGAAATATAAATAGTGAATTTTCATCATTAATTTGTCTATTTTTTCTATTCGTAGCTTATAATTTTGACAATTTTAACGGAGGCTTATAACGGGCTCTCTGGTACGAAACTCCTTAAAGTGGTCAAGTAGGGGAAATTGTTTGGACTCAGTAAACATGAATCCCAACAACTATTTAAAAATACAGTCCAGATTTTTTTTTTTTAATTCTCAAGTAATCTTTAATGATTATGGTTGTTAAAGTTTTACTACGAAATTTCTTGAACTTAACAACTAATCATACATGAAAATAAGTATTTTTTCAATTAAAATTATTATTTTTTGTAAATAGCTATTAACTTTAAAATTAATTGATTTATAAATAGTAAAAAAACAATTATTTAAATGAACTAAATTAAAATATATTGTGATTTTAATTTTATGTCATTTTTTACTTGAAATTCAAAATTATGTAAAAATAAAGTACATGAATAAGTTAATTTATAAATTATAATTATATATTATAGTTCTGACTGATTTGAACTTGTCAATAACTTGAAGTAATTTGGTTTGAATTAAAAGGAAACTTTCAACAGAGTTGGAAATTTATATAATTTTAACCAAAAAGTTAGTGTTGGAATAAATTATTAGATTACTTTGAACTGACTGCGATGCATGTAACCCTCGCATCCACAGCAACAATGTCTACACCTTCAGTAACTCGGCTGTCAATCGCAATTACGAAAGTAACTACCGCTCAAGAGATGTGCAAAGATATACATTGCGATTTTGAAGCATCTTGTAAACTTAGACCTGACAGGTATCCTCGGTGCAGTTGCAAGTTCGATTATGCCTCAATACGACAAGAAAATATGGTACCCGTTTGTGGTAGTGATCTTGAAATTTATTCCTCTATTTGTACGATGAAGATAGAAGCCTGTCAACGCCAACAAAAGTAACGATTACGACCACTAGACTTTTGTCAAGGTTTAAAATTGCTTATACCCTAAATTTGCTTTTATCCTATGTCATATGTACTTTTTTTTATCTATTATATCCTATATTTATTTAAGAGCTCTCCTTATATTTCAACTTAAGCTCAGGAAAATTTATGGTAAAACTTTTCGAAAAAAAAAATCGTAATAAAAAAAAACTCAAGTTACAGCTTTTATTGAAATTTATAATTTTCCATTTATTTTAATTTTATATTTACTAGCAGTATAATATGAATTGATTTATTTGTTGAGAGTAAAAGAATCAAATGTATAATTATCGATTTATTAATATATGATGAATTAAAATGTTTAATAAGCATGGAAGCTAAGCCGTGCAATGGTGACACACCCTTGACAGATGACAAAGGTAAAGGATACGACTGTGGAAGTGGCGTTAATCGACAAGATCTGACACACTCAAAATATTTTTTTAATTCATAATTTTCAAGAGTGTCTTACCCAAAACTTGAGCTTTTATGACTTCCATCTATTCGCTCTTACCATCTTATCATTATTCGACCCCCTGACTGATTTCTGCTTTTGAACTCTTTGAAAATTCTTACTTGGCACCTCAATCGGAGACTTAGAAAAATTATTTCTTCAGAGTACGTTGCAAAGCATTTCTACTGGCAAGTTGTCTTGAAACACTTGCGATAAACATCTACGATTTAAGCATTTATGAGAGCCTTATTTATATACCTCAATTTATATGTATACCTGTTCAGCCTTCAGTTATACAGCAAATATTCAAAAACCTTATAATCTAACCTTATATTCTTGGCGAAATAGATAGTGAAATAATATTAATCTTTTCAAGAACATTAATTCAAATACTTATCAGCTACCCTACTTAAATAAAGTGTAGGATCGCTTCACAGAATTGAAAACTACCGTAGTAAATTTGCGGTGAAGTATTGTTCAAACAAGTTAAAAATAAATTAGTGGTGGGAAACTTCATTTAAATACAGCAATAAATGCGTGTGTTCATTTAGTCGATCAGTTGCATTCTAATTGAATTCATATCAGTATCAATAGTATCTCTTTAGTTTTATTGGTTTAAATAAATAACAAGAAAACGGAAAATCTAAGAAATTTTTAGCATACATGACATTCAGGTCACAAAGCGCGCGAATTGTTACAAGTACTAAAAGTGTTGTTTGCTTGTGAAATCAATTTTATTGTGAAGATAATCAAAAAAATGGCAGATAATAGAGGACACATATCTATTGAGTAAGTTTATGTGATTTAAATAATTAAAATTAAGAAATCATTTTTTCATAAAACTTAATGCTAAAAATGACCAGAAAAAAATTTTTAAAATTAAATATGCAGTAGATATTTCAAAAAAAAATTTCTTAAAATGGATAACATTACGAAAAAAATACAATTACAATTAGATGTTCTTATAGAATATGAATTTTTTCTAGAATCGACTGTAATTTTTTGTATTCAATTAAATATTATGGGGGATACGGACTCATTTTGGATTTAGAGTGAATTGAATTAGTGAAATACTTGATAATGGAAATCGGAAAAATGTATTAACAACAATAATCATATAACTTATAGTATTTCGACATGGTGGACGAGACGATCAACTTTTGAACAAGTACTGACGGTAATAGCAGTTTGCGGAGTAGTTGTATCCTTTGCCTTATCAATAAGTCTTGGTGTAATAATTAAGAATTCGAGGTCACGTAATGGCACAGATGCAGGTGAATATCTATTTCTTTGAATTATTAAGTATCTTTTTATTAAGTACACGCGTAATATTTAGTATATGCATAATATTTAGAATGATTTAAGAGTTGGTGGAAGAAATTTTACAAACTCAGTTATGAATTTCAGATAATTTTTTAATACAAATAGATAATAAATAACTATCTAATGCAACTACGCTAGAGTCCTTGAGAAGACTATATAATTTATATGTTATAATACACACACACACACACACACATACACACACACACATGTATTCCTTCCTTAGCAGGAAGTTACAAACATAATTAGAAACAAATCATCGAAATTGTAAACACAAATATTAAATTTTGTTTCATAAACTATAAACTGATCTTTGATATCAAAATAAAATATTTAATATTCGCGTCATTGTATTTTCAAATATAAAATATACTTCAATGAAAACAATATAGTTCTCTATATCAATAAATGACAAAAAAAATAAAAATTGCTACATGTACAATAATATCGCATAGTAGAATGGATATCGAATACGAGATATTTTGTTGACTACCGTAGTTTTTCAGTCATTTTTTTGCGATATTTATGGTTTTCAATGAATACATTACTCGTTTTGTTCTCTTTTTCACCTAAAATTGCCAATGCATCAGAGGTGTAAACATCAGTGGCCCATACTCCGATTACCCAGATCTATGTTTGCCCAGAATTCTTTTACTCAGAATTCATTTACACAGAATACATTTACACAAAATTTCTATCACCCATAAATTTTATAACCCAGAATATCTTTAACCAAGAAATCCGATTACACAGGATTTCTTCTATCCAGATTTAAAATTTTTCAATTGATAGTTATTGTGAATAATATTTCTTATTATTATTGTTATCATTATTATTATTATTATTATTATTATTATTATTATTATTATTATTATTATTATTATTATTATTATTATTATTATTATTATTATTATTATTCTCATTAAATTGTACGGCAATAAATTTTAGGGATAATCATGGGTGATCTAAGTATTGGCCCAATATTGTGAGCAAGTATTGCGCCAAGACTGTAGCTAAATAATGAAGCACTTATAACTATTAAAGTAAATTCTCAAAAAAATATATATCAGTATAGATGAGCG
This sequence comes from Microplitis deprimator, assembly GCA_964016945.1. NCBI lineage: Eukaryota > Metazoa > Arthropoda > Insecta > Hymenoptera > Braconidae > Microplitis > Microplitis deprimator. The sequence continues at coordinate 16,857,227 of OZ024707.1, forward strand.
TGATGGTAACATATGGAAATAGAGAAATCGAATAGATCGATGTAACGTTTTTTTTTTCATGTGCTGGGTCTTGAATCTTGTTCTTCATGGCTGCTAGGCAATTTTCATCCACTAGATTGTTACACTATACGTAAAATCCTCTTTAATTAACAAATTGATTATAGCTAGCTGAAATTTTTTTTAGTGAACTCGTACAAATTAATTGGAAAATTGACTCTTGGACCAAGGCTGGCGAACCGAAGCTCGTTGGTCGAGTAACGGGATAATATTATGACAATATTATTTACTTGTGAATTTGAATAATTTTGCATGTTAAATTAAATCTATGGAAAAATTATGAACAAATTTATTCAAGTTTATCAAATTATAAAATGTATTCAAAACATATAAGCACAGTAATTAATCTTATTAATTTATTTTTGTTTTCTCTATAAATTCTAAAAACTCACATTTAATTTTCTTAATTTTCTATTCTTTAGTATGAATAATGTTAATAATAGTAGCGTAAAAAATAATTCTTCAGTGTTCAGTAGATTTATCTCTTGATCCGGATGAACTACACCTGGAATATCGTAACACCAACATCCAAGTTTGCCAAACTTCGACTAACGAGCTTCGGTTTGCCAGTCTTGGCCCAAGAGTCAATTTTTAATTTTTTTTCCTCAAAAAATAGCTAATTATTTTTTTCCTTAAAAAATAGCGATTTGTTTTTTTTTAATTAATCAAAAATAGGTATTTATTTGCCATTTAGTGAATTTTCGTTAAACTATCAATTGAAAAATTTAAAATCTGGGTAAAAGGAATCTGTGTTAACGGATGCCTGGGTGAAAGAAATCCTGTGTAATCGGATTTCTTGGATAAAGATATTCTGGGTTATAGAATTTATGGGTGATGGAAATTCTGTGTAGAAGAATTCTGGGCAAACATAGATGTGGGTAATCGGATTATGGATCACTGATGTCTACCCCATTAGCGCGTCTGATGTAAAAACTAAAATGTTACCATAAGCAGGAAAGTTTTACGTGGTAAAAAATAATTCACCAATGCGTAAAAAATGCGCGAATCAAAATTTGAATATTTATCATTTTCACGTATATATTTAACACTCCGATGTGATTATCTTGTTTAACTATATAGTTTTAATGAATTTATGTTCTACCATACAAAATTGTTATTATATACAAAAATAATACTCTTACACAGAAAAAAATATTTATTTGAGCTAACTAAGATTTATTTGAACCAAAGATATCGCATATGTGGATATGGCCAAATAAATATTTAATTGTGAGAAAGATAAAATATATTTGAGTAGTTTAATTGCGTGAAATAAGTGATTTATTTGTGGTAAAGAAATGATTCAATCGCTACAAATACATAAGGGCTTTAAAAATATGTATAGTATAGCCAAATTTTAGATTATTTGTCACAAATCTGATATCTTTACCACAAATATATCAATTACTTACCATAAATAAATTATATCTTTCTGTCCAATTATAAAATTATTTGAATTAACTGTCATATTTAGGAGTACTAAATATATTTATTTGTAATAAAGAAATATTTGAAAAAAAGCCACAAAGAAATTGATTTATTTGGGACAAATATTTCTTTTTTTCAGTGTACATTTTATCGCCCAATCAACTCATAATATTTTAACATTTATTTGTGTGACGTTTAAAATATGTGTGAAAATTTTTACACTCATCGACATGTTGAAAAAATGCAAATTAGTAAAAGCTGTTTTTACGCGCGATTCGTATTAATTTTAACAAAAAATTTTTACTGCTTTGGAATCAATTTAAGATTTCGAACTTCACCTACTATTGTTCTAATTTCAGATAACATTTGCGACTCACCATCTTGCATCCATACCGGTAAGCAATAGTTAATTATCAAGTTGTAATGAAACAAAATCATCGGCAATAAAAAACAAAATTTATTTTAGCCTCGGAGATCCTAAAAAATATGGATTCATCTGTTAACCCTTGTGATAACTTTTATAAATTTGCCTGTGGTGGATTTATAAAATCAACTATCATTCCTGATGACAAAAATAGCGTGGAAACATTTAGTATTATTGGTGATCAAATTTTAGCACAGCTAAAAATGATAGAAGATCCGGCTTTAATGAATATGTCTTATCCATTTAGACTTGTAAGATCTCTCTACAAAAAATGCATGAACAAAAGTTAGTATTTTCTTTTTTTCATATATAATTATCACTTGATAACCTTGAATTAATTCTACGGTATTAAAATTGTTACTTCTAGCTGTTATTGAAGAACAAGGACTTACTCCTTTGTTGAGTGCTCTAAAGGAACTCAGCGGATGGCCAGTACTAGAAGGAGATAAGTGGGAAGATTACGAATTCAATTGGATGACATCTACCGTCAAGCTTCGAGAATCGGGTTATGATTTTAATTATTTTATACACTTTAGCATTGGCGTAGATTTTAAAAACACCACGAGACGTGTTATATATGTAAGTTACAGAAAAACATATTTACATACTCCTTCTTGTTGAGAAAGAAAGCTTAACCTGGGAAAAAATGATTTTGCCTAATTATATATAATTATACATAATCACTTACATATGATCCGATCCAAAAATTGGCCAGATCTGATTATATATAATCATATATGATTATATATAATCATGCATGAACGAATATAGTAATTTTTAGAATCTTATTTAGAATATTTGTAAATTATTAATTAAGTAATTTTATTAGGATTTATTGTTTTTATCAATATAAATGTCGGTAAAATTTAAATAAAAAAAAAAAAAATCACTATCCGTTCACTACTGTTTTAATACGAGGTCACCCGTCTAATTCTTGTCCCATGTCGATGCTGCTTAACTTTGGTTATCGCTGAATTGTAGTTTGATCCTCTAGTCTGTTATACACTTATAATTAATAAACGTTTATGGCATTAGTTAACTCAAATAATCAAATTGATATATCTTACGTAAATACTTCACCTAATGATGAATTTGGTTTTGTACATAAATTACATCAGAATTCATTAGATACATATAATCAAATCTATTTATCTATAAACTTATAAATATTCGTAAATAAATCGATATCGATTTAGACTTTTAAATAGCTGTCGAAACCTTCAAACATTTTTTAAGTATTGGGGATTTAAGTTTGATTGATAGTTGACAACATAAAAATTTAATAACATTGATATTAAAAAATTATCATATACATAATTAAATATTTATAGGTTTCATATCAATTAAGTCTGAACAGATCTAATCAAACATAGACATATATAACTACATAAAAGTTTATATCAGTCATGTCTGATCAGATCCAATCATGTATAAACTTATGCACAACTATACGTGAATTTATATTAGCCATGCCTGATCAGAGCTAATTATATATAGGCCTATATCTGATTATATATGGGTTTATATCAGTCCGTTCTGATGAGATCTAGTCATGTATTCTCATGTATAATTATATATAAGCCTATACATGATCATACATAGGCAGATATAATTCAGGTCTGATCAGATCTAATTATATATAGCTTTATACATAGTTCAAGACATAATGTATGAGTCAGACATGATCAGATCAAATTATATATAATGTAATGCATAATTATATATGGAGGTAGTATGATTATATATAATCATACATAATTATATATAATTAGGCAAAATCATTTTTTCCTGGGAAGTTACTAAAAATTTTATAGATCAATAAGTTAACAATTGAAAATGAAAAATGTAAAGGGATAAACATTTTTATTCGGTATATAAAAATTAACTACAATTTCTGGTAATGAAAAATCTTGTAAAAAAATCTAGGCGTCGGTTGGCCCTGTGGACCAGCCCCAAAACTTCCCGCTGTTCTCGAGCTCAAGGAGCTCGAAAACATAAGTGTGGATGTATTTTCGAGCTCTTCGAACTTGAAGATGCTATAACATGCAATGGTTTTTTTATGATCTTATCAAGCTCTAACAAGTTACGTTGTATGATTTGATTTATCGTTTGAGAATTTAAGAATCGAAAATCATTAATGAAGAAGAGGTTTTTACAATTTAATTCCCGATTGTGTTCAATCAAATAAGTGTATTGAGGCAGAAGTCAATGTCAGGGATCAAAATCAAGATTTAAATCAGTTCTGACTCATGTCAGAAACAATAAAATATGAAATATCCGAGGAAAATATTAAAAACTGCGTTTTCTCAATTTTTTTGTCGATACTATGATTTAAATTAAAAAACAAGTTAGATGACATTATATGATGATCAAAAGAAACCATAAAGAGGAAGAGTTGGTATGATGTCAGACACATTTTAGTACATTATATTATGATTTATCCGGAAAAAATAACATAAAATGTTATTTTTCTTTATACCTCGGCCAAAAGTACGCACGTTCGGCCTCGAGTTCACGGCAGAAAGTTTAAGATTTGTGCCGAGCTGGGATTACTCACGCGCCACCTATAACAGTGGGCCGAAAGAGTTTTTTTGTGCGCACTGGCACAACTGTTACTGGTTATACGTATACTACCGTCACTTCTAGAAGATTTTCTAACACTCTCGTTCATATTAATAACCTAAAAACTTGTTTGGAATTTATTCGAAATTTTATACGTCTGTAGTTTTGAAATAGTAATTTTTACTAAAAATTAATAAAAGTCCATAATAATGGCCGAAATTTTGTCATCGGATGAAACGACAGACGAGGACGAGGCTCTCAGGAATTTTGATGCCGAAGCACAATTGATCGTAGAATCAGACACCCAAGTTTTTAAAGTGACATAATATAAAAAAAATTATCTTATTATAAATTATTATCGTAATATAACTTATTATTTTATTATAACTTATTATCTTATTATACATTAAACAATATTTCATTTAAAAATGTGTAATGATAATTTTTTTTGTAAATGTATTTGATGCCTGCCCCCCGACCAGCAGCACTCGCTTCGCTCGTGCCGCAAATGTCGGGGCAGGCATCAATACACGTTGAAACGTAGCTATGTAACCTATTTGAGTTTGACGTCAACGTACTTTCGGCCGGGCATAAAGAAAAATAGTATACACTGCACGGGCCGAAAGTTGGAGAGCCCTGAATTGCGCGTCGGATGCCCTCGTCTTCGCCTCGGGCATCGTAACGGCAGTGCAGGAATCTCCAACTTTCGGCCCTTGTAGTGTAATATACTATTTTTAATTTTTCGACACCGACATCTTTTGAACTAACGAACCGATTTTGATGTTTGAGGTAGCAATCGGCGCGTTTCATTGAATTCTAGAGCTGATTACAATTTGAAGTTGATCGGTTTAGCCGTTTTGAAGATATTTGGAAAAACCCGGTTTTCACCATTTCTTTTTCTAACAATATTTCGCTAACAAATGAACCGATTTTGATGGTTGAGGTGGCAATCGACGTATTTTATTGAGTTCTAGAGTTGATCAGATTTTGGAATTGTTTGGTTAAGATATTTCAAAGATATTCGCAAATAACTGTTTTTCACCATTTCGTTCTTCCGCGATATCTCTCGAACAAATTAACCGATTGAGATGACTGAGGCGGCAATCGACGCGTTTTATCAAATTCTAAAGCTGATTAGATTTTGAAGTCGATCATTCAATTCGTTACCGAGAAATCACTAAAAAACTAAAAAAAAAAATTAATTTTTTTCGTAATTTGCAAATATTTTTGAGTCGACTTGATCAAATGATCTGAAATTTTCAGGAAAGTTGATGGCTAACAAGCTCTTTTGATTGCTACCTCAACCATCCTAATCAATTCATTAGTTGAAAAGTTACAAAGAGTTTACACACACACACACACACACACACACACACACTCGGACATCATTCTGAAAATAGTCAGAATAACTTCCTAGGATCTCAAAACGTCGACATCTGATAAAAACTCGGTTTTCGAAAATCGGGATGAAAACAATAACTTCCCGAATTTTTGAAAATTAACAATTTTCTTAGCGGGAAGTTAGAAAATGTGCACTACTTATTTTTTATTGCAGTTAGATCAACCTTCGCTTGAATTACCACGAGAATACTTAATAGAAGGACTAGATAACGAGATTGTAAAAGAATATTACCGGTACATGGTCGACATCGCGGTGATTCTCGGTGCTGAGCGAGAACGCGCTGAGGAAGAACTAATGGAGTCTCTTAAATTTGAAATAAAACTTGCCAATGTAAAGTTTGATAATAAATTTCACTTTATTAATTAATGATAAAAAGTATAATATAAAAAATTTATTAAAAATTTCAGATATCTTTGCCGGTTGAAAAACGACGTAATGCAACTTTATTGTACAATCCGATGACAATAACAGAGTTATCAAATAAATATCCAAGTATCCCTTGGAAGGAATATTTCAACAGAATTCTCAAGCCTCAAGTTCAAGTTGATGATAATGAAATGACGATTGTTAATGCTCCTAGTTTCATCTCAGATTTTGAAAAATTGATGAAATCAACATCAAAAAGGGTACAAGCTAATTATGTAATATGGCGTGCTGTTTCTTTAACTGTAGGATACTTAAATGATGATATTCGCAAACGAGCACTTGAATTTTCTACAGCTCTGAGTGGTAGGACGGAAAGAGTACCAAGATGGAAAGAGTGTGTCACTGCTGTTGCCAATACTTTACCAATGAGCGTTGGAGCTTTGTACATAAGAAAATACTTTGACGACGATGCAAAAAAAGATGCCATGGAAATGGTTTCGAACATTCGTAATCAGTTTATTAAAATATTGCAATCAGTAAATAATTCATTACTTACCATTGTATTTATTTATAATAATTAAACGCAGAGTATATTACTAATTCAAATAATATTTGATAGGTTGACTGGATGGATGAAGAAACCAGGAAGAGTGCTCTAGAAAAAGTTGCATCACTGGCAAGCCGTATTGCGTATCCTAGTGAGCTTTTGTACGACACTGAATTAGAAGAATTTTACAAAAACCTAAAACTTGATGAAAATGCTTCTTACTTAAAAAATGCATTAAATGTGTCATTACATGACATAGAGTACTCTATTAGTCAGTTCAGAAAACCGGTTAATAAAAGTGATTGGGTATCATATAGCCATCTAGCTGTTGTCAATGCATTTTTTGTACCAATTGAAAACAGTATCCGTATGTATAATTTATCGTTTATCACATAAATTATTTATAACTACCCGAGTCGAAATATTAAAACTCCATATCAGCCTTGCAGAGCCAGTACCTTTTGATGTGGGTATTTGCTGCCTCGATTTAAAAAACTTTTTCAACCTAACTCGCCTGAAATTCGGGTAAAGAGGAGTGAACTAGGGTTTAGTTCGAACTTTAAAACTCTGTTTCATCATCATACGCCTTAAATAAGTTCGAAAAAGAATGAACCAGGGTTTAATTTGAAATTTAACACTCTGTTTCAACCTATACTAGTTGAACCTGTAAATTTTTGTTTAGGATGAAAATGAAATTAAAACTTAGAAAATATTTTTCTTGTAGTATTGATAAGAAACTAAAATTTTAAAAAATATACAAGAAATTAATAAATGAAAGATAATTTAATAACTGAATAATGAATTTAATGATTGAGTTAGAGAATCGAAAGTACATAAGAAATTTCATTTTTCAAATCAAAAATGTTTGATTACACTGATATTGGGATATAGTATATGTAAAAATTTTTAGTGACAAGTATGATAGGACTGTTACTCAAATTCTTTTGAATTAATTAGTTGTGGTAAATAAATTTGATCATCGATTGAAAAAAAAAGCATACGTGTTCTAAAGAAGACACAGGAATAGTTGAATAATTATTTGTTTCTTCACAACTGTGAAGATAAAGAAGCGCACAATTTATATCAGTATCATTATTCAGTTATCTTAATCCATTTTTTTTTTTTTAATTCATGAATAATATAAAAAAATTATAAATATAATTATACTTTTAAATAAAACCAAAGTCAATTGAAGAATATCGTAATATTTTGATCTTTTTTATATACAGATTTTATAAATAATATAAGATAGTTTCGACTCAGGTAGTGCAGAATTAGTTATGAGTTGCATTGACTTTCTTTTTCAATTTGTGTAGACTTACCTGCTGGGATTCTTCAAGGTGCTTTTTATAACAAAGACCGTCCAAAATACCTGAACTACGGTGGCATTGGATTTGTGATTGGTCATGAAATCACTCACGGCTTTGACGATGAAGGAAGTCAATTTGATAAAGACGGTAATCTAGTCGATTGGTGGGCACCATCAACTAAACAAAAGTACCTAGAGAAGACTAACTGTTTAATTAATCAGTATGACAATTATACTGTAAAAGAAGTTGGAATGAACGTAAGAAAATGAATAATTTACTTTACACTGAAAAAAATGTGGTTATCGTAACCATCTGAAGTATTGCTCATGGTGGATAGTCGTCTAATAAAATGTATTGTTAAATTGACAATCCCAGATTGCTGCATTAACTATCGTCAATTTTAAATAAAAGTATCGTTAATTTAAACATACTATTCGGTTATATTTCTCATACTTGGTATTTTGCTGTTTAAACGATTGCTATAAGCTGCTATTATAGCCATTCAAATAAGTGTGTATTTAGCTATCTGAATGGTTAATATAGCAATCTGGACTGTGAATATATCAATACGTGTTGTTAAGGCTGGGCCGCACCCAACGAAATCTCGAATTAAAAATTTCAAATTATTTATTAAATAATTATCATCACAGCGATTTTTTAGCTTCCAACAAAGACCAACTTCCCCGAAAAATAGAGCAACACTTTCGGATAACTTAACGAGAAAATTTCTGGCAAACCTTTGCTGTATAATACTTTCCTTTAAGTTGGCTTCAGAATACGGCAGTAGCTTGAACGTAACTTGCCAAAAAAACTTGCCGTCAATTTGAAGTTAAACTTTCAATCAACTTAACGTCATTGTCGGACGTTAATACTTGTAGTCAAATTGAATAGAAAGTTGCAGACAATTTACTGTCTACTTAAAGGTAACTGCTTGCTCTCTAACACTTTCCTTTAATTTACCTTTAAAATGCGGCAGTAGCTTGTAGTTAACTTATGGTTAGGGTGGCTATCAGGGTAAATATATTATTGCTATATTATCAATCTACGATTTTTTAAACGTGAGATGGTTACTATACCCAAACGGTATTGCTCTTATATCCATATTTTTTCAGTATAGTATAAGAATAACTTAATTAAAATTACTTTATATTGATTGTTTTTAATTTTATGTTATTTTTTTAGTTGAATGGTATTAATACTCAAGAAGAAAATATTGCTGATAATGGAGGTATAAAGGAAGCATATTTAGCGTATAGGAATTGGGCTGATCATCATGAACCAGAACCAAAACTTCCTGGACTTCCTTATACGCCAAGACAAATGTTTTGGATTAGTGCAGCAAACACGTGTTGCTCTGTAAGTCGGCCTGAAGAATTAATATTTCGTATTTTTACTGATTCACATAGTCCAAAAGAATTTCGTATTCTTGCATCACTGTCTAATAGGCCAGAATTTGCTGTAGATTTCCAATGTCCGCTAGGATCAAAAATGAATCCAAAAGATAAATGTGCTGTGTTGTAATATCTTCAACCATAAAAAATTTTTTAATCGTTTTACCGTAGAAATTTTTGTTGTTATAGTCGGTTTATGATAACTATTAAATATCTTGAAACATTCATTCTCAATTCAAAACTGAATATAAGGTTCTGTTCATTGAAAATCCTCGGGTCACAAAACTTCATCTAATTTTGGTATAATTGTCCTGAATTTAAACTAGTTTATCTGTTTGTAAATTTTGACACTGATTTTGATGTAATTTTTGGAAAAACACTTGCGTTACAGAAGAACAAAACTGAATTTTATAAAATGTATGAAAAATGTCCTAAATTCCAAGTTGATTGTACATACTGTATATTTCTCTAGTTTCAATAAATATTTTTAAATTACCTTTACTGTTTATAAAGTCCAGGTTGGACCTCAGCGGGGTGTTAATAGATCTCTGGCAGGACCTGGTCGTCCTTTTCAATTTTATTCGAAGCCGATATCTGCTTTTATCCTCCATAGAATTTTTATCAAAACATGAGGATAAGGGTTTTGAAGGATGGCTGGACAGTCGGTGGCTGCATCTAGGTCAGGATTAATTATAAGGTAGCCGGCAGTGGTGCTAAAAAATACAGAAGATATTAAACAAGTGAAATGTTGGGGTGCCCAATGGCACTCAAAATATAGGGTTACTTAATTTTCAAAATAATCCCGAGCTGCTCTAAACCTTGATTTTGCTTGAATAATCAAAGCGCCAAAAGGCTCGGAAAGTAGAAAATCTATTAGGGAAATCAGCTGGAAATCAATAATAAATCATGAAATAATAATAAATATATTAACACACAATCCCTATAAAAATTTTGCACCATCACAATGGCTGGAAACAGAAATAGTTAAATTTCCAGATAATCGTACTGATTGGACATTTTTTTATGCTAATTCTACTAATATTATTTCAAAAAAAATAATTCGTAAGTATTAGTTTCGATATCATATCATGACAATATTTTTTTACTTTTTTGTTAAAATAGTATTTTAAGTATCTAATGTGATTTTATATAAGATGCAAGTTGTAACAAAGACGAGGTTGTCAATATAACGAGCGTCTTATATGGAATTGTACTATAGATATATTAGTTTTTGTTCAAAATACTCGAAAAGTGCACCAATGAGTGCCAATAGCTGACAAGTTACTGATCGCAGGTAATAAAGAGAATTTCAAATACAATCGAATTCCATTAAGTCTGACTGCTATTGAGGGGTAGTTCAGACTGAATAGAATCAGATATTGGAATTCTACTGTACGTGAAGCATTCTATTATTCTCGTATTAAGGTATGAGAATTAAGACAGGTGGGAGATAGGAAAGGATGAGAAAGGGACCTTCGCAATGAACAATTTGTAGATAAATTGCGAAAAATAATTAGATAATCGGAAGTGGTAATCGAACCCAGACCATGTTTGTTATGTACGAAGAACACATGCAACTGAAAAATAATATTTTCTCCACGACTGACGTCACAATTTTATCTAATATTTTTAGCCGCTGACTACGGGCACTCAATCCCGACTAGAAATTGTAGTGAGGCGGTAGGTTGCTTCAAATGAGGCATGCCGAATGTCAAACTTGTGGCAAGTGAGGCATCCAAACGAGGTCGATGTTTGGGATGTAACGCAGTTGCGAGACTCAGCCTTACTTGGCTCCCAAATTCGGCGGCAGTTTGGAAGCCACACTTGCTGCAAGGATACTATGCCTAAAGTGTCCTAAGCTTAGCTTCCGAATTCGGCGGCAGTTTGGAAGCCACACTTGCTGCAAAGGTCCTAAGCGACTCTCAAGTGACCGAGTATAAGAATTTAGACTAAATTAAAAAAAAAAAATTACTCAATTTCTGGATTTTTTTTTTCTTTTCAATCATTTTAGTTTAGCGGGAATCATCAGTTATGTGATTAATCTAAGTCCTAATCTAGTAGAATTTTTTTATTTCGAGAAAAAACGCTTCAATTATCAACTAACCGCGCACGCTTTAGTGGGGTTCGAACCCGGGACGTAACGAACGAAAGACCGAGGCAATAACGACTAGGCTACGCTACCGACAATGACTACTAGGTTTTTTTGTGCTATATGAGATTGAAAGAATACATCACTTTTAAAACAGCAAAATGTAATTGAATATTTATTATTAGTAATAACAAAAACATTTCTTATTTTTTTTTGTCCACTATAAAATCCGGTATGTCAGTAATTGTGATATGTGTAATTTTGATTATATAGTTATGTATAAAATTTTTTAAAAAGTATATAGGCTCTACCCCCATGAAAAAAGTATATAAAAAAATTATATGTTAAAATATAAAAAAAAAATCTATTTTTCATATAAAAAAAATTTATTAAAAATATATAAATATTAGGGTGGCGCAAAAAAAACCGACTATTTTTTTTTTTTCGATCTCGCATGAAAATTTGTTTGTTTACGATGTTTCAAGAAGCCTCTCAAAAAATCAGCTCGATAAAAAATTTTTAAGAGGTCGCTCACGAATTTTGAATATGTCAAAAATGAATGAAATTCGGATTTTTGATTTCATAATTTTTTTTTTCTCGTGGCAGCAATAGTTTATATTTGTAAAATCATGACTATGCTGAAAATTTCAGCCCAAAATTCAAATATTTAAACGGCGCTCAAGAATTTTGAATATTAACTGATAACATGTAACTAATAGTTTGGATTAGTTTTTGTATTTTTTTATAACTCAATTATTGTTATTTCAGTAAAATGTAACTTTTGCATAACCAAAAATATACAGGACAGTCTTAAACAATAAAATTTGGTAAGTTTTGAATAAGCAAAAAAACGTAAAAATCGAATTAAAAAATAAAAAAGTATGTTAAAATTTTATTATTTCTACTTCTCCGGTTGCATTTTCATTCATTTTCATGCAAATTGATGGTGAAAAAGTCGAGAAGCTTTATTATTAATATTCAAGGGTCACTCGAAAACGTCCAAAAGACAGCACTCAGAAACATTCAAAATTCTTGAGCACTGTTTAAATATTTAAATTTTGGGCTAAAATTTTCAGCATAGTTATGATTTCACAAATAGAAACTATTGCTGCTACGAGAAAAAAAAATTTTTGAAATCAAAAATCCGAATTTCAATCATTTTTGACATTTTCCAAATTCGTGAGCGACCTCTTGAAAATTTTTTATCGAGCTGATTTTTGGAGAGACTCCTTAAAACATCGTAAGCCAACAAATTTTCATGCGAGATCGAAAAAAAAAAAAATAGTCGGTTTTTTTTGGGCCACCCTAATAAATATATAGAAAATACTTATAAAAAATATATATTTTAAATAGCTAACTTTTAGTCGATTTTCGTATATATTTTATATATTTTAAATATATCTTAGAATATTGTTCAGTCACGAGCTTAGACAATTTGAAAAGCTTCGTGGATTTCCGCTACGTCCGGGAGCTGTCGAACTCGCTACTGTCTGCAAAGAGAGGGTAGTGCCGGGTCACTCGCTAATTGAGCCCGAATACAATTTCTCCCGCATGATCGTGTCAAGACGCTCTGAGAACCCGCTACAAGCCGACCAATCAGATAATTCGTCTTATATTAGCCGGCGAGTAATAGAACTCGCCTTACACTGAGAGCTCGGCAGCCAATGAGGAAAATTCGTTATTAACTACTTCCTGTTGGCGCGCTTTTAAGCCAATGGGAAAATTCGTTTTATGCAGCGAGGCTGCTACGTCACCACCAAGCGGTCACGTCGTTTCAACAACATATTCTCCTGGGTCTTTTTCGCTCCTGAATTCAACAGTACAACCTCGGGCTCTAAAACCGCTTTGCTTTGCTATAATTAATTTTGTCGCATCCGCTATCGCGTATATATCTAGTTGCATTCGCTATCAAGTATTTTTACTCACAAGTTTTTCAGTGTACATATTGTTAAATAAAGATCTAATTTATCATCTGTAATTTTTGGTTTAATTGTTAGTTATTGAATTCACCACACCTACACCAGAATCCTTTTGTGCATTCTCTCAATTTGATAAATATATAAAAAATATATATTAGTCATATATTTTAAATCTATAGAAAATTTAATGGCGAAAATATAAAAAAATTATATAAAAAATCAATTTTTAAGTTAATCAACAACGTAGAAAAAGAAATATAAAAAGTTTATATAAAAAATATATTTTTTATATAATTTTATTATATTTTTTTCACTTAGGTTGTTGGTTGGATTAAAAATATATTTTTTATATAAAGTTTTTATATTTCTTTTTCTTGTATTATTAAATAAACATAAAAAATTAATCAAATAAAGTTGTCAATTAAATAGAATTGGAAGGTCTACTTTGCAGGAAGTAACGGTAACCAAAGGCTTATCGAAGTTCGGCTTGCCATAGATGTCCCTAGTTCCCCTCAAGCTTGGCAAGCCAACTCCTAGAAACTTTTGGAATGCCTAACTTGCAGGAAGTAACAGTAACCGAAGGTTTACCAAAGTTCGGCTTGCCATAGTTGTCCCTAGTTCTCCTCAAGCTTGGCAAGCCAACTCCTAGAAACCTTTGGAACGCCTAACTTGCAGGAAGTAACGGTAACCGAAGGTTTACCGAAGTTCGGCTTGCCATAGATGTCCCTAATTCCATCCATATTTGGCAAACCGATCTTCGCTTTGCCTAACATGGATGTAATAAGGCGCATATTAGGCTTGCCTAAGTTAGGCAAGCCAAACTTGCCCCTCACTAATTCTTCGGCATTCCTCACTATAATTTCTAGTCGGGATGGCATACATTTCGAATATTTGTTACAGGAATATATTGAATAACTTATTTCTTTTACACAGGTACAGATTTATGCAATACTGTAATATTTGACCACACTAAATATATAAGCAGCTATAAAATTAGAGCAAGAGTAGCCCGTGTAAAAAAAATTCGTTCCAAAAAGGTTCCAAAAAAGTTCCACGTGTGGAAGTTCTAAACATGAGACGGATTAGAACTTCGAATAGAACTTTTTTGGAACGTTAGTAATTTTTATGGTTAAAAAAAAAATTTTTATGAGCAAATTTAGAGTCGAAAAAAGGACGTTCTTTGAACTCTTTTGACCTTTTTATGGACTGAAAAACTCGGTCCAAAAACATTCCAGAAAAGTTCCAAAATCAACACTTTTGACCTGTTTCTAGAGCTAAATAAGACGTTCCAAAAACATTCCAGAAAATTTCAAATATCACCACTTTTGACCTCTTTCTGGAACTAAAAAAGTCGTTCCAAAAACATTCCAAAAAAGTTCAAAAATCCCCACTTTTGACCTTTTTATGGATTAAAAAAGTCGTTCCAAAAAAGTTCCAAATCACCGCTGGAACTCTTTCTGGAGCTAAAAAAGTCGTTCCAAAAAAGTTCCAAATCACCACTGGGACTCTTTCTGGAGCTAAAAAAGTCGTTCTAAAAACATTCCATAAAAGTTCAAATATCACCACTTTTGACCTTTTTATGGACTAAAAAAAAACGTCTATAAAAAGTTCCAAAAGAGTTCAAAGAACGTCCTTTTTTCGACTCTAAATTTGCTCAAAAAAATTTTTTTTTAACCATAAAAATTACTAACGTTCCAAAAAAGTTCCATTCGAAGTTCTAATCTGTCTCATGTTTAGAACTTCCACACGTGGAACTTTTTTGGAACCTTTTTGGAACGAAATTTTTTTACACGGGAGTTGCAAATATTGATGTTCGAATTTTTAAGGTCAATCAACTACTGTTTAAAGATTATTGGGAACTTTATGGCCCGTGGCAATGTCACATTGCTAAGTTTATACGAAAATATTTAAATTTATCTATTAATGTCACTTTTGGTTTTCCATTAAAAACAAATAGCTATACAGCAAATATATTAATTGAGCTGATGTTAAGGCAATTAATAGACTTTGATCTAGATCATGCTAATTGGGCTGATAGCTCGTATTATGATTTATTTAATTATATAGATTTATCATATCCTGTCCAATATTATAAAACTACAATAATTACGCACAATCGCGAATTAATGACACCTTTGGATAAAATGTTCAATTTATATGGATGGTTGATCATTATTGCAACAACAATTATTCTACTGATGGTATTTGTTGTTATTTATTTATCGAACCCGGAAAAAACCAACTCAAGATCTTCATTTGCGATCTTCGAATCCTTGAGACTGCTGATAAATAATTCGATTTACACCCGAATGGACTCGGCGAAGATGCGAATATTTTTTTTTGTTAAATTATTTTTATATTTTTTGATAATACAGGTGACATTTTCTGGCCATCTAGCGGCATTTTTAACAAAACCCGAGTACAGAAAAAATGTTGAGACTCTATAAGACCTAAAAGATTCGCGTTATCTTAAAATTTACGCAAATCTAGGATCTGTTCGTTATGTTAAAAATCCTTTATTATTAAACAAAACAATATTCATTAGAAATTAATACATCAAAAATATAAAAAATAATGAATCTGTAGCTTGTATTGATGAAATTGATTATTTAAAGGCCATTATAACTCAATATAATTTACATTATTCTAAAATAAGTTTACTTTCGAAATATTTTTCATTGGCGATGAGAAGAAATTGGCCCCTCAAAAATCGTATTAATAAAGTTGTTATATCGTTAATACACTCTGGTGTTGCAGACAAATGGATCGAATGTGATAGTCAAAAAGCTGATTACAAATTAAAGGTTATGGAGTATAAATTAAATCATAGTTATTATCGGCCAATAAAATTTGACGATGTGGCATTTGTATTTATTTCATTAGGACCCTGGTGGAAATTTTTCGGACTTTTCTCTGAAAAACTCAGTTCTAAAGTTCTAAAGACTTTTCCAAAGTTCTAAAGACTTTTTCTGAGTTTTTCAGAGAAAAGTCCGAAAAATTTCCACCAGGGGAGCCGGTTTGTTTTGTTCCATTGCTTGTTTCATTTTAGAAAATTTTATCTAAATTTATAATCAAGACAATATTCAATTTTTCTGTGTAAAGTCTGAGCACAAAAATAAAAATTAAATTTGAATCGACATTCTTTTTCTGCAAAACTGAATTTTTGTTTCAAGTTATTCTATTTTTTTAATTAGGAAAAAAATGTTTGGTTGCATCAAAAATAAGAAAATTTTTTATTCAAGTATTTTAATCTCAATTGAAGAAAAGTTTTTCTCTGATCAAAAATTATAATAATTATATTCAGATAAAGTCAAGTAGGATCATGCAAACTCAGGTAAAGTCATGTATACTCAAAATGGATCATACATGCTCATTGTTCGCCAATATTCAGGCTTAATCATGCATGAGATTAGCGAAAGATCATGCACACCGATTTTTTTCCGGGTTGACCAATAGCGCGATAATCTTGCCCGAGGTATTTTATTCTTTCGGTCTAAGACACTAGCGACTTGATTCAAGGTGGCACTTTTATCATACTATCTTTTTACTTTTTTGAATTAAAAAAATTACATCGAAGTTTGAATTAGAAGTCTCAGGCTGACATAAGGTGGAAGCACCAATTATTGACACTATTAGAGATATGGCTAGGAATTAAATTTTTCTTGTAATTTAATAATTAATTAGTCTTTTTACTAATTAAATTCGTCATTTTTGACAATAGTTCCTCAAATTTAGGGAAGTGTGGGATCGCCCCGATCACCTAAGAAATAAACCTTAAAAATTTTTCGAATTTTCCATTATTAGATCATAAAACGGACATTATCTTATTTTATGGAATCTAGAGAACCAAAAAGGTACATACTTAAAAATGAAAGTATAAAAGTAAATAGAAATATTTGATGAATTAAAAAAAATTTAAGTCTGATCGGGACGACCTCACGCTCCCCTATTAATTATTTTTATTGATAAAGTTGATTATTCAGATACACCAATTATTGACAGGTTGAAACACCAGACCGACTCAGAATTTTTTCATTGTACGTTGTCTTAGTTTCAATTAATGCTTTAACTCTTTATTAATACAATTTAATTACAGTTATGACCGTTCAAGGTCATTGAATACATATTTTTAAAAAGTGTGTGCGTGGGGGGGGGAGGTGTTGATCGAGAATGCCCTTACTTATTTTTTTACAGTATAGATATATCTATTCATGATTTATTTTTAAGTAATAGCTTAAAAAATATATTGTCATAATGTATTGTGAAATATGGAACATCCGAAAAGTAACTTACACATGAGTTCATTATACGATATTATTAACAACATTTTCTTCAACTATATGCTTAACTACCGACTTTCATAAGTGACTTATGAGGTTAAAAGTATTAAAGCGAAAAATTTCTTCATCACAAAGTTTTTCGGAGAACATAATGAGTTATGCTTAATAGATAATTTATTTAACAGATACATTTGTTTGTTTGTTTATTTGCTTGTTTGTATTTATTATTAATTGGCATCAGTGAATTACGTGAAATTCCTTAGATTGTATGAGTCAGTTTCATGATGTTGGATAATTCGGGAGTTTCTATGAATTGACGCGTAATTACTCTGAAATTTTGTGTGTTGTGCCAAAACTATTCGGTACAATGAGATACAAAGGGTTTTAAGAACGACAGAAATTTTTTATGTTAAAAAAATTATTTGAAAAGATACAATGACTTGCATATTTCTTGAAATACATAACAAGGACTAATTTAATGATGTTTTTTTTTGTTTTTCATAGAAATTGACAAATTAAACTTTTAAAGAAAAATATTTATATTTTATCACAAAGTTAGCAGATTATGGATTTTTAGTCGACAGATAAATTTAGCCCGAGGTTTACAGTTTATTTGCTTGACTTTTATCTCAAATTTAGCAAAACTCTGATTCTTCACGTCGAAAATAAATTTAGTATGACGTTAACAGATTCTCCCCGCATGAATATACATTTCAAGAATGTGGATTACTACTATAGTGAGTTGTGCAATGACGTCTCATTCATTTAGTCTCAGACAACGTAAGAACGATGAATCTAATTCCGAACTTCCGACTTAACTGAAAATATTGAGCTGTTGAGCTTTACCAATTTGAGTAATTTCAAATACGTAAATAATAAAATTTCTTTTTATTTGACATTGATGACTCCGTATAGTATGACGTAGATATAATATCATCCATTTTAAATATAAGATTTGTTTATTTATTCTCCAACTGAGAGACTGATTTTTTTTTCAGCCACTCAAATCTATAAAAATAAAAATATTATAAAGCACATGCTCTTTAATCAATGACATCAAATTGATAAATTTATCAATTCTATATAAAAATAATAATTTTATATGATCTGATTTTTAACATTAAACTTTTTCTAAATTTAGCTTTAATAGCCATATTATGACTAAAAAATTCGAACTGTAAATAGAACAAAACTTTTATTTTTGAATGATGAAGATCAAAGTGTACCAAACCCATCGATGCAAATAGATTTGCCAATTTTCGATAATTTATTTATATTCATGAAATAAAATGTTATGATTGTAAAATTTTTATGAATCAATGGTTCGTTGTATTACTGAAATTATGAATTGCGATGAACGTAAAAGATGATTTTTATTTTTTTTTTTTATTTTAAATTGATTTTTAAAAATTAATTCTTACATATTTATTCCTTATTTATGTCATTGATAAGATAATATAATTGTAAAAAATTTTATAAAATATCATGATCAAATTCAAAAATAATAATTATATCTGAATAATTTTATCTGTTCTGAATTGATGAAAAAATTCAAACTAGCTTTATTTAAATAAAATTTTATCAGTACGAGTCAATACTTAGAATTTTTTTCGTAATTTTTAGTTTGCTTCCATTCACTTCAACAGCAAAAGTAGACTTTTTTGCGTAAAATTGGGACAATAAAATTTTCATAAGCATCGTATATACACAGAAAAAAAGGATTTTTTAGCGCAAAAGATTTTCACTCGCCTTAAGAAGTTTTTTGCAGTATGAATCGAAAACTAAAATTATCTCGAGGAGAGAACAACTTTTCTTGTTGCAAGAATAAATTTTTTCGGGCAAAAATAAATTTGTTGCAGCAAGAAATTTTTTCTAGTCCTGAGAAAATTTTTGTTTTCAATTCATATTGAAAAATTTGTCTTGCATCCAGAAATTCTTCTTTTCTGTGTACATAAAGCAGAATGGGTCATAATGAGACATCACTTCTCAACTAAAAAAAATTTTTTTTGGTAAATGTTTACCTGCAGTTTTTAAAAAAAATGTAGGGTGAGTTGGTCATCTCAAATAGTACGATCGTTTTGAAATTTTGACCTGAAAAAAATTTTAATTGTTTTTATTATTTGAGTTATTTCATTACTAATTGGCAGAAAATCTGAATTAATTTTATTTAAATTCTTTGTGAATTTTTAATTGGAATATTATAGAACTATCGGCTATAACTTGGATGTTGATATTTTATTTTTTTTACATGATTGTTCTTAATTGTAGCATGTCATAATTTAAAATATAATCTGACATTACATTCATTAATAATTCAGCGGACAATTGGCACCAACAATCTTACATTATAAACAGATCTTGTAAAATGTATTTTAAGTTCTTTTAATGATTTATAATTCCCTAAAATTATTTATCAGGTATCATATCTTCTAAAAAAGTATGTAAATATTGATTATTAACAATAATAAATAATAACATATGTTATACATATTATAAATATATATATAATAATAATTTCATCATAAAATTTTGTAGATAGTATGTTTTAAAAATATAAAAATATATGAAGTCTATAAAATCTGTCAATTTTACAATAAAAAAAAAAATTAATTTAAATATCGTTTAAATCGAATAAAAATTATTCTGTACGATAATCGAGTGATTGTTTATAAGCTTATTTTATTAACAGGTTTATGACCAGTAACTTTATTTTAAAACAATTATAATGATTTTAATATAATAAATAACATTTTGATATAAATGAATAGTATATATTTGGTTAAATAATTATTTGAGGCGTCATTTCCTGTCACAAAATAACACATTACTTCCGGTACTGGTTATAAGCACTTTTAAGTTTGGCATACAATCAAAGATACAGATTAGTTTGAAATTGGCCCAAAAAATAATCACAGTGAGGTAATGAAAATATTTTGTGTAGCGGGAGTTGCCGAGACTTTCAAAAATTTTCAGTAGATCACTTTGTCAGCTTGTTATAAAAAGACTCGTGAATACTTGAGATCAAGTATTCACTAAACGTGCGCCGGACTGACGTCTTCGATATTAGTGTGAATTTATTTTAATAACTAACCCGGTGCAGTTATTTATTTTTTTAAATTCCATTTTTAATTTTACAGTATTCAATACTTAACATTTATTTTAATTAGTATTTTATTTTATCATATCTCATTAAAACTTCATCATGTCTTCAGCATTGTTTGTAAGTATATTTAAAAATTTATCATAATTACATATATATTTTATTTTAATTATTTAAAAAATTTATTTTTAAAAATTATTACAAAATTAGTGTTTTAAAAATTCAATTACATAAATTATTTAGTATAAGTTATAACAATTAATAAACAATAACAAATCTCGTGCAGTTATCACGTGTCAGATGAATGTAAAGTATGAATTGCGTGACAGAGAACTTGTCAAGATGCCATCGATGTGACTTTTATGGTAAGATCAAACCACAGTCTAGTTAGTTGGGTATCATCCAAAATTCCTAGGCTGTTTCATCGTTTAAACACTAAGATCCACTTGTGATAGAGTGATCTATGTAAATTAACGAATAATACAAGTCAGTATTGAGCATAAGTGTTTGATCTCTGGTTGTTTGTATACTAAATAGTCACGGATTAAGTTGTCAGTTCATGGGTTAGATGTTCATTTAAATTTAAAGCTTTCAATATTTACTTTACTGGTTTTAAATTAATTACCATTTTTTATTATTATTTTTTTTTTTTTTATTATGGATGTTAATAAAAATACGGAAATATATTTTATAACACAAGACTCAAGGGCAATGTCATTAGGTCATTGTCAAAGATTAGAAGCCGTAGAGTTTAAAACTTGATATTCCGTTAATGATAAAAATCAGTCGATCAAATCTTCTGAGTGGCATACACAATTTTTTGTATTTATAAATAATAAATATTTTAATAAAGATAATAATAATAAAATTTTTTTGACAATAAAATTAAATATTAAACGATTTTTTGATAGAATTGATTAACAATTGTGATAAAATTGTGAAAGTTTAATAAGAGTGGACAGAAATTTAAATAATTAATATTTGTAAAATTAAATTTCTTATTTTTTATTGCAGTACAATGGGACTTAATTATTCTATCAAATAATTTTTTTAAATATTGAGTGAAATTTTTTTAGAATTGTAGTGAAATATTAAAAAAAAAAAAAAAAAAAAAAAAATTGAAAAATTGTTTTGAAGAAAAATTTGGCACTAAAAATTATTTTTTTATGTGAAATGATAAAAAACAAATGATCGATTGCTTTACTTTTCATTGTGACTCAATGCTACAATAATAGTATATTTTAACCGAGTAAATGTGATGTTTACTACGTACGAATCCCGCATTAAACAGAAGATTCATTCAGGAATTTTTATTTTTATTTAAGATTTTTTGATTTGTTTTTGAACCGTACTATACTATGGTCGTTAAGAGATAAAAACATTTATATTACACACATATTAATAAATATCTGATATCCAGTATGTGTTTTGTATATTTAGAATATATTTAAAACATAGTGAACAGCAAGGACAAGGGCATTACGACGTGTTTATGTTTGAAAAAATTTATTACCAGAGCACGATTCTATTTAAAAACTAACATTTTTATTTTTTAGATTGTTTTCGTTGTAAAGAATTTTAATTAATAAAAAAAATTTTTTTTCTTAATTTTTTTTATAATTTTACAATAATTAAAAAATTATAAAATAATTTAAATTGAAGTTTCATAATATAAATATATTGAAGTCATAATAAATTATATCAGATACAATATATGTTGTTGTTAATCTACTAAGTAATTTATAGTCAATAATTCATAGCCAATAATTAGAAAAAAATATTAATTACAAATTGTAATTTAACAAAAAAATAAAAGTTAATTTCGTTATGAAATAAAAATTAAATAGGTGTATTATTGTTTGTTGTACAGGAATCATTGAGTGACAAAGTAGCATTATTCAATCGGCAGGCTAATAGCCACGAAATAAACCAAAAAAACAATCCTTTCACAAGTGGTATGAACATTGACAAACCGAAATTTTCGAAAGAAGAATATGGCAGGTAAAGCGGACGCTCATGCAAAAATATTCTATTTGTATACCCTGGCAGATCCGAATCACGGTAATTTACAAAACTTACTGTAAATTGCGGTAATTTGCTGCAAATTACGGTAAATTTTTGTAAGCTACCATAGTTAGTAAATCCTTACGGTTTAAGTAGAACATTGTATTTTGCGTAAGAATAACGGTAGAACACCAAACTTATTTATGGTATTATTGGCAGGGTGTGCTACGAAAACGACATCTGTCGACCCCGTAATAATTTTTAGCCAAAGACGAACATCATGGATGCAAATGTGTAAAACTTGCAATTACTATTTCTGCCAGTATTTTTGCAATTAACAACACAACAACTATTTGTTCTCATTTTTTAACACTGTTTTCATTTAACTATTCACAAAACAAGTGCGATTTAATGCGTATTTCGTCCACTGCGGACGCTACAATCGATTCGATTGTCGCCACCCTATACTTCGTCACCCTGCCAATACCGTCAAATATAGTATTTTACGGAACATGCCGTAAAGCACAATATTTTACGGTATGGTACTATAAAATACCATATTCTACAATATCGTGCTGAAATTATTTTGAATACTGTAATATACCGTAGATACTGTTATTTTCGGTGAATTCCAGTAATTTAACCTAGGTTGATTCCGCCAGGGTATATTTAATTAAATTAAAGTATTTAAGTGATGGTTGTTTTAATTAACATAAATAATTATTCAGGCCAGCTGCGGGATCATTATCGGATATCCGTGGACGTAAAGCAACGGCTCATATACTCAAAGAAATTCTTGAACTCTGTGATATTATTCATCAGAACGGACAGCCTTGTAAAGATGATCCAAATATAACAGGCATTACTTTCGGTGATTTATTCAATATTTACGTTGCTATCAGTGACAAATGTGTTGGGTTATTATTGAGAGCAAGAAAGCAAGGTTTTGTTCAATTTGAGGGTGAAGTTCTATTCCAGGTAAATAAAAATAATTAATTTTTTAAAATATTAATACTGTAAGTCTCGGAATTCGTAAGATTCAACTAAATTATTGTTTCAGAGACGTGATGATGATGTACCTATTTTTTTAGTGAAGCCTATCGCTGACATTAGGCAAACATTGAAACAAAAAATTGAAGATTCTAAACGAGAAACGATGTTTCACTGACAAAAAATCTCAGCTTTAAAAACAATTATTGTTTCATAAAAAATAAAATGGATTTGTAAATTAAGAATGAATGTTTTTGTACATACAATTGAGCTGTACATATTTTAAGAAGTTTTGAAAAATAACGTTTATGTGATGTGATATATTTTAGAAAATAAACAACTTTTTACAAAAATTCTTATCCCTTTTTTGATTCCTGAAAAATAAACGAACCATGTAAGATTTAATCTCATATATATGGTAGAAGGACCAGTTGTGTAGCCACTGCTCTATTTTTGGGCATTTAATACTTTATTTCAATTAATGAAAAAATGTAAAAAAAACTTACATTGTAATAATTATTATAATTTATTAATGTGACAAAATTATCTTTGAACACATTTAAAAAAATAATTATGTTATTATTATTACGTATTTTACAAATTATTTTACTAAATTTTTTTAAGTGTCCAAAACTGGCCCTACAGTGGCCAAAAAAGGTACCTTTATCCTGTTTATTTATATTCGAATACTAGGTCTGGTTATATATACGCTTATAATCAGTATATTTGAGGTATCAGGACAAATTACCCAATTACACGATATCCATTGACTGATACCCGAGATACAATACTCGCAAAAGTTTAATTTTTTTTATTTTCTAAATTTGCCATTTTTCAATCGAAATTTCCATCAAATTATATATGATTCATTATCAACTTATTATATTTATACTTTATGATTTGAAAAAAAAAAAAGATTGTTTGAAAATAAAAAAACAAAATTAGAGAATTAATAGATATGATGCTTATTTTATTTATTTGATTCACTCGGAGTGACAGTTACTTCGAAGGAAAGTTTATTTTAATATCCAAACACCGAATCAGATTGCGGATGCGGATTAAAATAAAATTCACATCATTCCTCAATCTTTACCTATTTACTCTATATACGGAGGGATTTCTTTTTCTTTAATTATGGAACTCCAATTGATGGGATGAACTCGGATCGAAATAAAATCAATATCCACTGCGAATTTACTTCCGGTTTTTTAGTTTACTATTATAAGCATGATGGTTGTTGTATAGCTACCACTATAATCGGATCAATGCTTTGAAAAATTAGCGCTATCTATGACCAGAATAACTTTTTTTTCCATTAATAAAAATGGTCTTTAATGACAATGAAGATGATGATGATGATGCTGTTTATTTTATTAATGGGTTATTTTATTGTGGGTGTTTTGTGAATGGGTATTTTGTATCCGGGCCAATTGTTATATACTCAGCAAAACAGATATAATTATATCCAACCATATTATTTGTATATAGTTATTTTTGCTCAGATACAAAAATATATGGTTCGATATGAATACTAAATTGTATAGTTCTTGTCGAAAAAGGTATAACGATATGTACACTGATAGAAATTTTATATTGACTCAAGAAATATTTTCTTAAGCCAAGAATTTATTTCTGAAGGAAACCAATTGTCTTGCTTCAAGAAATTCTTGTCTTGATTTAGATTTTCTTGGCTCTAAAGATTTTGTATCTTTGATGGATAACTCTCGTGTCTTGACCCGAAACTATATTATCTTTAATCGATACTATTGAATTCTTCAAGCAAGACCACTTGTCTCTTCAACTAAAAATGGCGTATTATTATTTTAAGAACTTTAAATTTTTGGTTCAAGTAATAATTCCTTGATGGAAGATGTTTTTAAAAAAATGAAAAAAAAATTTTTTTAAAAATAAATTTCTACTTTAACATATCTGAAGTAAATTAATGTAGTCCGAAAAAATCACTTAAAAATTTTTTATTATTAAAATAAAAAAAAAATTTTTTTTCAAGCTGAGTAAATTGATATCTTGATTTAAAAATCGCGCCATTCTCCAAACAAGTCGGTAATGTCTTAAACCTACATTTTGCATATCTTAATCCAAGAGCAAGAAATTCTTATGCGAAATATGTCAGAATCATGTTTCAAAACAGAAAAGGCTTCATCGAAGAATAAAATTCTCAAACGAAGAATTTTTTTTCTTTATCCGAGAATTTTAATTTTTTGGTTCAAGACTTCTTTCTTGAATTAAAACAATTAAAAATTTTGAAACAAGAACCACATTTTGAAGAAAAAATTTTTCTTGAATCAAGATAGTTATTCTATCAGTGTAAGTAATGCATGATAGTATCTTATACATCTCGTGAAATCGTTGTTATACTCGAGTGTGTTTTTACTTGATTTATTGTTGGAAAAACTAATTTTCCTACTTTCATGTATAGGAATTACGAGAAAAAATTAGCATGCATAGTTAAGGCATAGTCATGCCTGATCATGCATGATTATCCATAACGAGGCAAAAATCATGATTAATAACCCGGGAAAAAAAATTAATATATAATTATATATAACTTTATAAAGTAATATATACAACAATTATCATGAAAAAAAAAAAAAAAAAAAAAACCGCCGACTATTGGACTCGAACCTGGATCCCCTCTGATCCGAAGTCTGAGCTGTAATCAGCAGTGCTATATCACACACCTGATAAGTTCAGTTAATTGCATTTATTTGAATTCAAATGAACTCAAGAAAATTAAAGACATCAATAAATGATTGATTCTGTTATTAGCATTGTAATAAATTATATTATTGTTCATAGATTAAAAAGAACATTAGCGGTATACCCCCTAGTAGCAGGGTGATAATGACTTCTTTTGGTAAATTAAAAAAAAATCAGAAGTTATAATTTTTTAAACTTAACTAAAATTTTTTTAATTTCATATCTCAGTTTTTTATAACTTAATTCATTGTTGAAACTTCGAAATTTTTTTGCTGTCATCCTGCTTTTGGTCTTGTTAATGTATATCTAAGAAATTTGAAAAAAGTTTGTATATTTTATAACGTTTATGAATGCGGTAAATTAAAAATTTTATACTTTATAGATTTTATAAATCATTGTAAAATCAGTTATTCCGATTAATCTTACATTATTTGATCATATCTGTATTATTTCAAAAAATGTTATGATTCCACCCGCACAATTTAATATATATTTACTCAAAAATTCCCATTAGATAGAATTTCTTAGAACTCAATTATATAAAATTTTATATAGGGGAGGGGGGGAGCAAAAGGGGGTACCTATGGAAATACTAAGTTTTCGATGACTAAAATACGCCGAATCTCTTTGTTTTTAATGACATTCAAGGTAAATAGACAAAATTTTTAACTGCCGTTATAAAATAAAATTTTTATTCTTGGCGGGCAAAATGGGGTACCCTTAAAAAAAGTTGAAAAAAAACAATTCTGAAAATTGATCAAATTTCATTAAATTAAATTTTTTTCTATGTAAAATACATAAAGAAAAATTACATTTTACAACATTGGTGGATACGAAGGCAGAAAACAATTTTTTTGTGGGGCAGAGGCCCTCCTCCAAAAAATGATAATTTTTTTTTTTTTTTAATTGAATTGTTATCAATTAAAAAATAAAATATTATTTCCGAATATTTTTAGTGGCCCAACTTGCCCCAACTATAGAAAATCAGTCGAAAAATGAATTAACATATTAATTTTTTTTTAATTTGACGATAAAAATACGAAAGAATCATTTTTCAGAACTTTCGGCTGGTCCATTTTGCCCCAGGTGTTATGGATAAGGCTAGAAATGCGAAAATATATTAAATTTTTTTTAATTTGACGGTAAAAATTTGAACGAATCATTTTTTCGATTTTTCGGCTGGCCCATTTTGCCCCAAGTGTCATGCGTAGGGCTTAAAATGAGCAAATACATCGGATATACAGTAATAAGACAAAAAAAAAAAATTATAAATTATAAAAAACCAAAATTCGGATTTTTTATTTCAAAATTCCTCTTTCTCATGACAGCAATAGTTTATATTTGTAAAATCATGACTATGCTGAAAATTTCAGCCCAAAATTCAAATATTTAAACGGCGCTCAAGATTTTTGAATATTAACTGATAATATGTAACTAATAGTTTGAGTTTTTGTATTTTTTTATAACTCAATTATTGTTATTTCAGTAAAATGTAACTTTTGCATAACCAAAAATATACAGGACAGTCTTGAACAATAAAATTTGGTAAGTTTTGAATAAGCAAAAAAACGTAAAAATCGAATTAAAAAATAAAAAAGTATGTTAAAATTTTATTATTTCTACTTCTCGGGTTGCATTTTCATTCATTGTCATGCAAATTGATGGTGAAAAAGTCGAGAAGCTTTATTATTAATATTCAAGGGTCACTCGAACACGTCCAAAAGACAGCACTCAGAAACATTCAAAATTCTTGAGCACTGTTTAAATATTTAAATTTTGGGCTGAAATTTTCAGCATAGTTATGATTTCACAAATAGAAACTATTGCTGCTACGAGAAAAAAAAATTTTTGAAATCAAAAATCCGAATTTCAATCATTTTATACATTTTCCAAATTCGTGAGCGACCTCTTGAAAATTTTTTATCGAGCTGATTTTTGGAGAGACTCCTTAAAACATCGTAAGCCAACAAATTTTCATGCGAGATCGAAAAAAAAAAAAAGTCGGTTTTTTTGGGCCACCCTAAAATATATATGCTTATATATAGATATATATATATATATATATATATATATATATATATATATATATATATATATATATATATATACAGTAGAAACTCGATATAACGTAGAAAATATCAAAGTTTGTTTGGTTTTCATTATCATTCCTATACTTATACACTCTATATAGCGTCACAGACACTCTTCTTAACGGAATAATCCGCTTAACTTCAAATACAGTAATCGACTCGAAACCATAAATATTTCTAGGAAATATTATGAACTGAGTATTGTAATTACCAAAGTAAATGTATATTACTATACACAGATAATGTCTGTTGAAAGTCAAATTTATTTTTAAATTCATAAATTCAAACATTAGACATTTTTTTTTGTTAAGAAAAATATCTGGGAAGTACCCAAACTCATTATCACCAGATGTTTAGTTTCACTTAATTACAAACATTTATTGCTCAAAGAATATTTACTTAAAACGGTTTATTACTCGGGTCTTTTAAGAAAGATCTAATCCCTTAATTGTCCACTTTCACTTAAATATTTTGACTACTTACGATCGACGATATTTCAACAAAATTTAGCTACCTTTTCGACTTTATTCGAGTCTAATTTAAACTGCAAATACCTGTTTAGAATTCTGATATTCCAAAGTTTAAATTAAATATTAGAGACACTCTTCTAATCTTCTATACTAGTCTAGTCAGCATGTGCTTTTGAGGTCAAAATTTTTTATTCGCCTCGGAAAATTATGACCGAGGTGTCATTCGATTCGTCATCACATCTAGAAACTTTTTGAAAAATTAGGAGTGGCGCTTGCAAAAATTACAAAAGTTATAAACAATTTAGTAAAAAAAAAAAAAGGGGTTTCGTTTTTTGTGAATATCTCAAAAAATATTCAAAATTTTTGAAACCTGAAAAAAGATCCATAAAGAGGAAGAAATTTCCTAAAAAAAAGTCCTACCTCCCCGAACTCAAGGAGCAATATTTATAATTTTTTCAGAGGATCGAAAACACGTCCGAAAACGGGAACTCTCGCTTGCGTAAGCTCCGCCCACTTCGGACCTTTAAGAAAAAAATATTATTTAAGCTTATTAAATATGAAAATTAAGAAATGAAAAAATTCAGGCACCTACAGGATAGATTAATAAACAAAAATCCGGCGATCAAAAATTTTTATCGTAATTTTTCAATTAGTTATCCATTAATTAATTAACAATTTGTTGTAGCACTAACATAAACATTGAAAGTGCGATAATTGTTATACTATAAATCCGGGATTTTTTTCCTTTTATGGAGTTATTTTACAAAGGCTGTAGAATAGATTCCTGTTGAAAAAATTAAAAAATTGTTAATTTTCACTTTGTTATTAACAATTTACTTGAGTTAAAAATTATAAACCTCGATTAAACATTGACAAAAATATTTTTTTTATAATATCGCTATTGGTTCGTTTCCTTATGATCATAAGCTACTTAAAAATGAATTTTAATAATTTTTATCCCATATTGTTTAAAAAATTGTTATAAACAAATTCGTTGCTTATAAGATAATCAAAAAAATTTTTTTTACAACATAATCTTTGATGAAAATTATGATTTAAAAAAAAAAACCGTTTCTTTAAAAAATTTTTTTATTACTTAAAAACGCATTTGTTAATTAACTATTTTTTTTTACCACTTGTTATAAAAATTAAGGAACCATTATTTTCTTTTTAAATCATTATTCATCTTGCTCTTCGATGTCTGAAAAAAAATTTTTATTTTTATTGAATTTTTAATTGTTTATACAATAAACAATTTGCTATAAACAATTGAATTTTTTATTAATATTTTTTTTTTTTACTCTGAAAGATACAACAAAAATAGCCTAGTATCAGTTTTTGGAAAAAAATTAATTTTTCGATTTTTTATTTAATTTCAAGTTTTCTTGTATATTCACACTTACCTTTCGCGCCTGCTTTTCTTTATTTATTATTAATATAACTTATAAACTATTGCAGATACAACAAATTCATTAAGACTTTTTTTCTTCTAAATCAGCTATTAAACAAATTTATAACTGAACTAAAGCTCTAACTTAATTATTTATATAATTTTTTTGCAATTATTTATAAAAATTAAAGGAAAAACATTTTTTTTTGTTTTTAAAGTCGAAATATCTCATTAACTATAACAGATACGACAAAAGTTGCTTATATCTTTTTCATTTTGCATTAGTTTATGAACAAGTTGAGCTCATAGCTGAGGCTGTAACTGTAGAATCTTAGGAATTATGAATAAATGTGTCAGAATAAAAAAAATTTTTTTCCTTTAATTTTGCAATATTGGTGTATTACCGTACGATGGACGGTGTGGCTCAATAAGTTATAGATTAAATTGAACGGAATATAGCATAGTGCCGGATAGCTCAACTGGTAGAGCACTCGGCGCGATACCGACATGGTCTGGGTTCGATTCCCAGTTCGGGCTATCTATATTTTTCTCAATTTATCTATAAATTGTCTTATTGAGAAGGTTTGCATGCTTAGGTTTCCCACTATATTAAATTGGGCAATATATTAAATTAAAGTGGGCAATAATGACAACGAGTGTACAGCTCTATCTCTAACTAATTTTTGTTAGACAACCATGAGATACTAATGAGTTACAATTATATTTTTATGTTGCGCTGTCTATACTTATTTGAGGTTAGGTTGATGTATTGTTTTCATTGGTGAGTCAAGATTTAATTATTGTACATCGCCATCTGTAAATAATAGATAATGGCCAGCTATTAGCTTATAGTGAGCTATTTTTTTATTTGAAAACAGCGCCATCTATAACCAATTATTTTGAGCCAGCTGTGAGGCAACGGTGGGTCAAGATTTAATTATTGTACAGCGCCATCTGTAAATAATAGATAATGGCCAGCTATTAGCTTATAGTGAGCGACTTTTTTATTTGAAAACAGCGCCATCCGTAACCAATTATTTTGAGCCAGCCGTGAGGCAATAGCGAGTCAAGATTTAATTATTGTACAGTGCCATCTGTAAATAATAAATATTGTTCACTCACGAGATATTGGTGAGCTTAAAATATTCTTGAAAAAAAAATTAGCTAACGGTGAGCTCGTTATTAGCTAAATCTGCTAGCTAGTAACGCTGAGCTAGTCCTTGGCTCTAAACTCATCTTCATTAGCCAGAATTCTACTCGGGTTGATTTCTATGCTTCTCGTTTACATTCTTACATCCTTAGTTGCTTTCAGACCTTCAAGCTTTCATTATGGGTACTAAAAGAAAGGCTTTATGTGTAGATGAAAAAGTTTCTGTGATTCGAGCCATCGAAAATGGTGAAAAAAAAGTGACGTTGGAAAGTGGTTTGGTTTTAGTGCATCTACTGTTTCCACTATTTGGAACAATCGGGAAAAAATTCTTCAGGCAGAAATTGACGGGAAGTTTGCTAAAAAGTTGAAGAGGCCAAAATAAGAGAACAATATCGCAAGATATAAATAAAATACAAAAAAGGATTCAGTTCAAATATTGGCAAAATAAAAAACGCCAAACCAAGATAACTGATTACGACTTTTTAAAACAGTAGATGGCTTTGTATATTATTATACACAGAAAAAAGGTTGACTTGGCCCAAGATAATTTTTGCCTTCATTTTGTTATTCTTGGGCTGAGTAATTGGGTTTTTTTTAATCCGAGAACATTTTCTTCGACTAATTTTATAAAAATATTGTATCAAGAATAATTAAATTTTAATTCAAGTTAAATAATCTTAGTTTAAGAATATTTATTTTAAGTCAAATTTATTTTGTTTCTAACCAAGTAAAAAAAACTGTCAAAACAAGATACTTTTCTGTCTTGGTTGGTGAGTATAGTAAATCATCACAATATATATCAACATCTCAAACTAAGAACTTTTTTTGCGTGGCAGAAGAACATTTACTCTCAGTTTGAGAAAACTACATTATCGACTCAAGACAACGGTCTATTGGAATGAGAAAATTTTAATTTTGATTTAAATAAATTATAATCTTAACTTAATAAAATAATTTTTCTTGAATCATGCAAATATTTACTTAACCGAAGACATAAAATTCTCCCATTGATGATTTTTTTTCTTGACTTGAAAAAAACGTAGTCTCTATTCAAGAAAATAAATGACTACTTAAAAAAAATATATTGACATATATTTTTCAGTGAATTTAACCTAATAAAAATATTAAATGTTGTCAAGCAGGAAAGTGTAAGCGTATATTCAGAGCATCACAATACAGCAGTAGAGGGGATAAGGAATAAACTCTCTTGATTAAATGGCTTATGAACAAATTGAGAAAAATAAATTGTTTGGTCATGGTAGGAATCGAACCCAGGCCGATTCGGCATCACGCGAGAGCTTTACGAGTTATGCTACCCGACAATTCCCTGAACGTTCGTTTACTTTACCTATATCCAGTAAGCACACTGTACAATGTAGAGTCTACACTACCTTCACTTTAGTATAGTACAGTTAGCTTTCCCAAGAGAATTTTTGCGTTGAGCTGTGAGCGCAGTTGCTGTTGGTTCAAACGTCTACGCTTACTTGTCGCAACACAACAAAATACTTAAGCCAAGATATTTCTTACCATTGAGTCGAGTACTTTTAATTCTTGACTCGAGTCACAAATCATCTCGATTCAAAATAAATTATTCTTCAAGAAAGAATATTTTACTTTTCGGACAATTTATTATATATCGGGGCAAAATATTTATTTTTCTCACTTTAAAAAAATATTTCTTACTTCAAGAAACATATATTATATCGGTTGAATAAAAAAAAAATCTTATGCCAAGATGACTAAATTTAAGAAAATTTTGTTCTTGAACCAAGAAAATTTTCGTTTTCATTCAAAATTGCAAAAAATATTCTTGCGGCAAGAAAAAATTTCTTGCGCCAAGATATCCTTTTTTTCTGTGTAGTATTATGTGTATTGTGTGTATTATTTAATAAAAATCATGACGTTTTGTAAAATTAATAAAAATTGAAGTACTTATTCCTCGAATATTAGTCGTTATACGTCTTCTCTCCGTATAAAGAAAACTCATTATAACGTTAAAATTTATCCGGTCCCTTGAATTTCTCTATATAGAGTTTCCACTGTATATATATATATATATATATATATATATATATATATATTAGGGTGAGCCAAAAAAAATAACTAATTTTTTTTTCTTTAGTTACCGTGAAAATATCGTTAAAGATGATGAAATAGTATATTACACTACAAAGGCTTCGCCTCGGGCATCATAGCGCGTAATGCAGGAATCTTAATTTTCTGGCCGTGTAGTGTATACTATTTTTCTTTATACCCGGAGGAAAGTACGTTGACAAATTAAAGATAGGGTAGAAGTACCATTTGTGGCCACTGCTCCATTTTTGGACATTTTATACTTTATATTAAATAATGAAAACGCATTAAAAAAAAATTTAGTTGTAATAATGTGGTAAAAGTATCTTCAAACACATTTTAAAAGTTAATTATGCCATTGCGTATTTTACAAATCATTTTATTTAAAATTTCTAAGTGGCCAAAACTGACCCTAAAGTGGCCAAAAACAGTACTTCTACCCTATATAGATTATATAACTACGTTTTTGCATGCATTGATGCCTACCCCGACATTTGCGGCTCGAGCGAAGCGAGTATTGCTGGTGGGGGGGGGGGGGGGAGAGGGGCATGAAATTCATCTACTAAAAGAATTATCATTACACATTTTTCAAAGAAATAATTATTTACTTTTTAAAAATTATAAAATTTATTAAAAATAGTTTTTTAGTTTTTAAAAACTATTAAATTTATTATAAATAGTTTTTTAGTTTTTAAAAATCATGAAATTTATTAATAATAATTTTTTAGTTTTTGAAAATCATTAAATTTATTAATAATAGTTTTTTAGAAATTATTAAATTTATTACAAATAATTTTTCAGTTTTTATTATCCTTTAGTAAATGTTACTTTTTCAAAAACACACATATAAAATTTCAAATCAATTGTAAACAAGATTTGAGGTTATAAATACGAGACCCGGGAAAAAATCATCAGGTCTGATCATGCGATAATCTCATGCATGATCATGCCTGAATGTTGGCCAGCCATGAGCATGCTTAGTTAGGTATGATTGTGCTTTTTCATGCATGATTACGCATGCTCATGGCTGGCCAATATTCAGACATGATCAGACTTGAGCAAGCACAATCCCTCAAATTATTGAAAAAAGATAAAAATAATGATAAGGCAATATGAAATTAACTTCCTTTGTTGATATTATTGTGTAGTTAATGTTTACTGGTTGAAAAGTACTTTTGAAATTTTACCCGCGACGGGTCTCGAACCCACGACCGTCATGTTAGGAAACACGTCCACTGTCCACTGGGCTGACCTATCTTATTCAGTTTAAGGCGATTTTTAACATCTTTTGAAACCTTAGGGTTGTAAAAAATAAAATATTATTTGAACTCAATCTTGATTTGGTTAATAAATCTTTTTTAAACAATGAATGAAAAAAATATTAGTTATCAATTACAAGTAAATTTAACAATTACATTAATCTTAATTATTAATTTAAAAAAAAAGCAATTATATTGAGTTTCATTATCAATTTAGCAAGAATTTATTAATTCAATCTTTAATTAATTCGGAAAAACAATTTTTAAGAAAATTCATTTAAATGATTTTTCGGAAAAAAAGATTAGTTTTAGTTATCAATTGAATCAAAAATTATAAATTAAATACATCTCAATTATCGATTTAAAAAATGATAATTCTAACTACTGCTATTATCGTCAAAATAAAAATAAATGTTTAATTACTTGAAGTTTTTCATAAAAAATTTATGATTATCCTTAATTAAAAACCTCAATCAACTCCGATTGAATCTCGATCGGATTTTAATCGTATTTAATCGGTTCAATCGAAGTTTTTAATCATAAGTATTGATTAAATTATTTGTAATGTTTGACCGCGCATGATTCTCGCATGATTCATGCTTAGTCTTGCCTAAATCATGCACGATCATGCTTGATCATGCATGCTGATTTTTTCCGGGGCAATTAATCTAAATTACCCGGGAAAAAATCACCATGCTTGATTCATGCATAACTTATACTTCATCCTGCATGACTCATTCATGACCAGGCATGACTCATTCGTGATCAAGATTGATCATGCATGGATCATACTAAATCAGACTTGCTCATTACTCACGTTACGAATAATTGTATCCAGAGATATGATATATCAGGAAAGGTCATGATTGAGCATGCTCTGTTATGCATGATCATACATGGTTCATAATTGATCATGCATAACTCATTCATGGCCAGACATGACTCATACGTGATTAAGAATGATCATGCATGGCTCAGACGAAATCAGACTTGCTCATTACTTACGTTACGAATAATTGTATCGAGAGATAAGATCTATCAGGAAAGGTCATGATCGAGCATGCTCTGTTATGCATGACCATACATGGTTCATAATTGATCATGCATAACTCATTCATGGCCAGACATGACTCATTCGTGATCAAGAATGATCATGCATGGCTTATTCTAAATCAGACTTGCTCATTACTTAAGTTACGAATAAATGTATCGAGAGATAAGATCTATCAGGAAAGGTCATGATTAAGCATGCTATGTTATGCATGACCATACATGGTTCATACACTCCATGGTTCATTCACTCCATACACATGGCCGTATACGGCACTGGCGCGTGTGCTCAGCGCCCGCCTTTTTCCTAATCCGTGAGCTGAGAGTTAGAGTGGGGATTCAAGGTCAACTGGAAAGGGTTAAACAGGGTTGCATACTAGATGCAAAAATGGCTTAAAATGTTGTAAAGTTTTATGAAATTTCATTTAACCGTTACTTCCCTTACTCAGATCTAACTTCACGAAATTTTGCTGTAAAATCTTATGAAATTTTACAAAAAATTTTTTTCTCAGAATTAATATATAGCAGGAAGTTAAAAATAGATATAAAAAAACTACGGTCATTAATTTTAGAAAAATGTATTTTAAAAATAACACATATACATAAAAAAAATTTTACATATTTTTTAAAATTATTTACTTAACATATTGTAATTTTTAAAAAAATCTTATAATTTTATACATTATTTACAATATAAAAAAAATTTTTTTCTTCAAATAGTTCTAAACTTATCTAAGTTTGTTCAATTAAATTTCATTAAACAATATTACAAACTTACTAGAAAAAGATTTTTTTCAAAATCCTGACCTTAAAACGAATAATAAAAGTAGTGCTAATAAAAAAAAAAAGATGATGTACAAAATATTTTACATATTTTTAAAAATTATTTACTTAACATGTTGTAATTTTTAAAAAATCTTATAATTTTATACATTATTTACAACATAAAAAAAAATTTTTTTCTCCAAATATTTCTTAACATTAAACAATATTACA
Organism: Microplitis deprimator; assembly: GCA_964016945.1. Taxonomy (NCBI): domain Eukaryota; kingdom Metazoa; phylum Arthropoda; class Insecta; order Hymenoptera; family Braconidae; genus Microplitis; species Microplitis deprimator. The sequence goes on from OZ024707.1 coordinate 16,894,292, forward strand.
AACTTACAAGAAAAAGATTTTTTTCAAAATCCTGACCTTAAATCGAATAATAAAAGTAGTGCTAATAAAAAAAAAAAAAAAATTGATGTACAAAATATTTTACATATTTTTAAAAAATTATTAAATTTAAATATTTAAAGTTCTAGAAATTTAAAAAATTTCTATTCTAAAATTTATTACAATATAGCAAAAAAAAATTAAAATTAATGCTTACGATTACGGTCAATAAAATTAATCAAATCATTATCACTACATTCGTCAAGTATTATACTAACGCACTCTGGCGGTAACTTTGGAAAATTTCCATAAGTCGAATTGAATACAGATTCCGCAATTTTCAACAACTTTTGTCTCTGCTGAGAAAGTTCAAACCGATATCGGATAGTAGCCGCATAAATCGGATAGCTTACGGCAGCTTTATTTGATACAATAAATTTCTTTAATTTGGGATTGCACATAAACTTGACCAACGTGTTAATGCTAGCAGTTGCAATACCGTACATTGTAATCGTCGTTTCATCAATTAAATCACTTTTCATCCTATTCAATTCTTCTTCACATTGCTCCTTGAAAGATTTAAGTTTGTGATCACTATTGATTGCATTTATAATATTTTCCGACACATGTGAATTTAAATCAAGCAGAAAAACAATTTTTTTGATAAACAATTTTGCAATAAAATAATAAATATCAACAACTTTTAAATAAGTCAATTTCTGAATAGGGTCATCCAGGGACTTATAACAACTTATGTAAAAAACAATTATTTCCATATACGTTTGAGTTCCATATATTGTATTAATATCACATTCAGGTTTAATTAACGCTTCGACGTTTAAGGTGTTATCACTAACTTTTAATGTAACATCATACTTGTTGAAATTATTATAACTGTACTCTATTAAAAGTTTGATTATTTTTTTCATTTTATTGGTACCTGCGTTATTAACCATTGGAGAGTTGTATAGATTGTAAGCTATACCAAGGACAGCATCAAATTTGATATAATTATCTATTGAAAAATCAGTTTTTAAAATCATTTCGACGACATCGACGTTGAAGTCCATTATGAACGTTAGCAAAATCCGTAACTTGAATCTTAGATCCGAACGTTTCAGTAACTCTGGACACTTGTCAACAACAAATTTAATTATTTCGTTGCGTTCATTTTTTGCTGCCACATGGAGGATAAACACTCCTATAGTCATCCAGTCAGGATTTTTTGATAAATGGTTAATGACTTCACTTAAAAGTTCTAAGTTACCTTCTTTTATAACAGGCTCTAAAATGTTGTAGAATTCAGGAATCATTTTTACGAATTTATTATAAATTATAACTTTATAATTATTTTTAGCTGTCACTATATTCACGTATAACCAACTTGTCACACTGAGAATTAAAACTTAACTGAGTTACAAAATTATTTCAGAAACTTTATATACTCGACTAACAAAAGGACAAATGACTAACAGTTCCCTTCTCTTCAAACTGTTCAATAAAAATTTTAAGTATTGGAAAACATAATGACTTAATTTAAAATAAATTATATTAATGGACATTGCCCGTGACTAATTATAAGTAATTACCATAAATTTCGGTATTTAAAATAAATGTATACTTTAGTTGTTTTGCGAAGACAATGCAGGCTTACATGTGCAGCTACCTGAGCCTACCTGGAACTATGAAGC